>OU974083.1:11439874-11769874 GCA_918843875.1 Diadumene lineata | reverse complement strand
ACGTGCATTTGCAGCTATTCAAAAGAGGTGAAAAGCAAAATGAACACGCGTTCAGGAAGATGACTTCACTCTGTTCATTCATCAATTTTTACGGGCAATTCATAAACACGGAGAGCTTTAGGATCAATGCAGATTTATCAACTATTCACAACGAAAAATAACTTTTCATACACGATGTATGTCAACAAAGTAGAACTGCCAGTTCAGGGAGTGCATGGAAATGCAAATTTAGCACAATGTGTGATCGAGCAACTCGAACAAGCCATACTACGCCGGCCGTTCCGTTGAAATGCGTAAACTTTTTAGAGGCGGTGAAAATGTTTTTTTCAATTTTAAAATTCTGAAAACATGAACAAGATTATTGTAATCAGAACTGAGGACGAATATTTCAGTGGAAAAGTGACAGAAGAGGACAAGAAACGTGGCGCCGGTATGTTTACATTTTTTCCGATCTTCCTTTAATTAATTTCTTTTTTACCACCAATATATAAGAAGTTTGCAATAATTCCTGCAAACTATTTACTTCTTTTTGTAAGATATTTCTCCATCGCTGAGATCTTAATGTGTTTTTTGTTGTTGTTTTTAATTAATTTGATTTTTTGTAATTCTTTGATTTGTTATTGAATTTCGAAAAACGTTACTTTGTATTCGTCAGTGTATTCAGCTATTTTTTTACACGAGTTACGTATTAGATAGCTAGATTACCAATAAGTTAATTATTACACATTTGACCAGAAAAGTGAAGTTTTCGTCGATTTTTATAACATTTTTCAAACCTAAAAGAGCGTAATAAAGCGAGCGAATCTCGCGGGGATTTGATTACAACTCAAAGAAGCCTGCATGTAAGTGCTTTTCTAACTTCTCATTGCACAATAAATTTTAATGGACAAGTGCGATTTTTACCGTGCATAACAACATAGAGGAAGCCAGTTAACTATTACTAACAAAATACGGTCGGATATTTTTCGCATTTTTGTGCATATTTCTTGCGTAAAATTAAATTTTGTCGCATCCATAAAGATTTGAATGTTTGAATGGATTATTGGATTATTTGATCATGAAAATAAAAACAGCAAAAAAATGAGAAAATTATCCCTTCTCATTTTTTTTATTATCTTAATTTCTGCTCATGATTAATGAAATGGATTTATTCATTCATTAATTCATTAATTTGTTTGCTTTTTTTTAGTCATTTTTGATTGATAAATTGATTGATCAACAATTTTGACAATTGGTAGTGAATGAATAAATGAATGAATAAATAAATAATTGAATGAATAATTCATTTTATTAAATCGGAGCTCCGCTATTAGGTTTACCTAATTTTTATATTATAAATACTGCCGTACGAATAGCTCGTGTGGCTTATTCGTACGGTAATGAAGTTTTCCTCTGAAAAAGTACAAAAATCGGACTAAAAAACTGCTAAATGAATTAAATATCGTCTTAAACAGTGTTAGAAGTCTCTAAAAAATGTTTATCCGAATTTTCATCGCTTTTATTTTGGAAAAGGCTTATATAAATACTGACGTACGAATAGCTCGTGTGGCTTATTCGTACGGTAATGAAGTTTTCCTCTGAAAAAGTACATAAATCGGACTAAAAAACTGCTAAATGAATTAAAAATCGTCTTAAACAGTGTTAGAAGTCTCTAAAAAATGTTTCTCCGAATTTTCATCGTTTTTATTTTGGAAAAGGCTTATACAGGGGGGGGAGGGTGTCTCCCATGGCAACGGGGCTTTACTCATCGCTACCACCGCACGCTTCACTGATTTTCTAACATGGCGGCAGTTGAGTCACGGACACTTTCTTGCAATTTTTGCGATTTACTACCCTTTTTTGTAGTTTTTTTATAAAGAATGTCTCGAAAATATCAAAGTACATGGTGACGTTGCCATATGTACAATTGTTTGTTTAGATCATTCTTAAAACGTTGCTAAAAGTAATTTCTTGTTCGGGAATATCGCTGTTAGCCGTCGATCTGACGATACAAATGTTCACGAGCAAATGAACGTAGCTAAGGAAGATGGCAGTTTTGCTCGCTCAAAATAGGAGGTTTTATAGCCAATATATCGATATATTTGAGTGTGAAATTTGGCTGGAGTTGGTTGCTTGGATCGTCTCATCAATCTGTTGAGGTAACCTAATACGCTCAATGCAAGTGATGGGAAGAAAAGTACCAGGATCAAAACAAACATAACATATTGTAATTGATCGGATTAGCAGCGTATAAACATGTAAGGTACTTGCTTGATTGTTGTATAGAATTCTTTGAGTATCAATCAAGTTACATCAACGTAATTTCAAGAATAAGTAACTTCATCCTAATAAATAGAATAAACATTTCTTTGTTTTGATGTTTACAGCTCAGCGTCTCAATCTGCTTTATAAAGCATTTCTTTCAAAATTAAACGTTATTTCTTACTCAAAATCTCTAAATCAAGCTATATTCTTTACCAAAAACAAGAACAAATTATGCAATCTCTTGTATAATTAATTTATTTATCAGAAGTCTTGTAAAATTATTTACTAGAGAATGATACAAATAAAAAGTTGTTGTTGTTGTTGATGTTGACTATTCACGCTAGAACTACTCATTTATTTCAGTCAAGTAAACAAAGATAGACAATGGTCTAATTATATTCTTTTTTTGTCATGAATGTATTATTTACAAGTAATTCAAACAAAATGAGCCTGATATCTAAATACGGAGCAAGTGATCCTTGTAAATTACAAGATTATTGTATTGCATTGTATTGCATTGCATTGCATTGTATTTGTATCATATTTGACCTTGATGAGAGAGTTCATCAAGAAAATTACAAGCTACTGAAAATAGTTTCCCAAATAAAAATATTTTGTGTTTTTTACAGGCATCATTGTTGGATATGACCACATGGTTCTTGCAGTTTGAGCAGTTGACAATACAGGTTGTTATTCTTAAGACTCCAAGTTGAGCATCACTACGAGATTTTGCAGCACTTTTGCCTTTAGCTGGCTTGTGTCCTCAACTAGAAAGGCTTCCATAAAGGCCAGCACACACTAGGCGACAAGTCGCAGCAACTTGTCCCCGCGACATGAACAAAAATCCTTCCATTCATTAATACCAACCCCAACACAGAATTCAAAGATATGTGCTCATGTAAAGGTTTGCTGGCACAAGAAAACCAGTAATAACTTTTTGATATCTTTAGTTTTAAACTAATTTGTACACTGTTGCATATGGGGCAAATGTGAATCTGTGTAGGTTGTGTGATGTGTCAACAACATCCACTTGTTTTGAAAAGGTATTAGAAGGGAGAAGTTTGAATAAGTTTCCCATGAAAAATCCAGGGTGGAGAATGTCAACATTTTTAATACATGGGTACCACATAAGTATTCCTTGAATGAGATATAATAATGCCCAACAAATATTTGAGTCTGTGCTATTTGGTGGTCTAGTATCATGTATTACTGCATTACCAAAAATCAGATTGAGAACTAAAAAACTACTCATAAAAAAGGAGTGTGGACAACTAGCAGCAATAATGAGCACCATGACAATCAGTATGTAAATAGGGGTGTGGTAATTAAAAAAGAATTGTGAACAATTGTTTGACAGAATTATCAATATCGCATAAAAAAGTAAAGTGAAAGTAAAGATAATGAAGTGGAAATTATAGTACACTTCTTTCCTTGTACAAAAGCAGACAAAGAAAATCTTTGGTGAGAGTGGTTGTTGAGGAGGACATCATAAACTGGTTCTAAAATGGTTATCACAGTGTTAACAATAAGTTGACATGGAAATAAAGCTCCATCTATAATGTTGATAAAAGTAATGTACATTTGTGTACTTACTGGAAAGTAGCCATTTTGATAAAAAATATTCCATGGAAATTTAATAAAAATTATGAAAAATAGAAAATAGTGCCACATTCTTGGAAATACATTAGACAAAGCTTTTTCTGAAATATTTGAAAACGCGCTCTTTTTGAATTAAATAGTGATCACAGCAACTACAGAAAGCATTAATTTCATGCTATTGAGAAAACCTGCAAATTTTCCTTTCATTTTGACAAAATGCTTGTTGAAATTAAATCCATTTTTCTGAACAATCGATCTTTTGGGAAGAAGGCAGTAGCTTCTTAGCAACATGCAAATAATTGCAATTAAAAAATGACATTGTATCAAATACAAAGATAGATGTACAACATCATCATAGCAAACAGAAAATAATGAGATCAAAATGAGAATCGTATAATATAAAGAAATAAAAACACAGTATTATTCTGGGAAACGAAAGGTTATTCTGCATAGTAAACATGAGTGTAATTTACAAAAATTATAATCGATCGGCAGCAATTTTACAAATTATATGGCAACTTTTAAATCAATTGAACAAGCAGTAAACATAGATCAAGTGCAATTAATAATATTTAAGCAATTTTCACCAACTGCAAAAAAATAAAACGTACAATAAGTCCCAAAATCACTTCACGACAGTGAGGCGAAAAGATGGCGCGAAACCGGTACTGTCGAACCGAAGAAGTATGTAGGGATTCACGTGCTGTGAAGGATGAATGACACAAAAAAGGATTGATGAGAAGAACCAGAGACTAGTCCTTGATGAAAAATACTCTAAATTAATCCTTAGGGACTGCCTTATAAAACGTCCTATTTGGAAGTAAATCTGTTTAGTTTTTGAGAGAGAAATTACAATTTTTCTGAAGACATTTTGCGCGTCCCGAACAAAAACGTTTGATCCCGAGAACGTCCCGCGAAAGTAAAACAGACTAAAAATCACAATAAACAGTTTCAATAGGAAATTAATTGCACTCTACTAACACAAGACTATCCAAGAAAGACACACTCACAATTAATTAAACCACGATAGCCTCCTTGACCTTGCTTTTGAACCAATTTCAAAGGTGAAGCTAGGCGACAATGGCGACTACACGATACTGTTTACTAGAAGCCAGTCAAGCGTAGCGTGATTTGTTGGTGGTAGCGATGAGTCTGGAGAGCGGCTCATTTGCATACAATAGAGTCACCCCCTCCCTCCTGGGCTTATATAAATACTGCCGTACGAATAGCTCGTGTGGCTTATTCGTACGGTAATGAAGTTTTCCTCTGAAAAAGTACAAAAATCGGACTAAAAAACTGCTAAATGAATTAAATATCGTCTTAAACAGTGTTAGAAGTCTCCAGAAAATGTTCGACCGACTATCCATTGCTTTTAGTTTGGAAAAGGGAGACAGACAGAAAAATACATAAATAAATAGTATGAAACAAATTGTAAACACATCCATTTTTGCCCTGAAGATGTGCGATTAGCGCGAAAGCTTGGCTTATAAATAAAACGTGGAAAAAAAATTGACTATATATTAATGCCCACGTACGTACCAACCAATTTTAGATACATAAAACAACATGTATTATGGTTATTGTGAATGAAATATTCTGATTAACAATTGCGCACCATAAACTCTCTTATCTCATACTCTCTTGTATATACGTAGTTTGTAGACAATGTTAGCTCCATCTTTTCCTACACAAGTCGTGTTCTTGTACTGGCATTCTTTGTAACCATGAGATATGCAGTCTTTGGATAGACCATCGCGATCAACGTCAATACGATTCTCTGGACCACTCCAACACTCGCCTAGATTCAACCAATTAAAGGATTCCTCAATACAATCGAATGCTAAATCAATCGGTCTATAGGGCAATAGGCCTGCCACGGGACTTGAAGTTGCTTTAAAATCTCGCTTGAAATAAAAAAAAAACTAAAATACGGCGACTTCAAGTCCCAGGGTAGGACTGACCTTGACTTGTTTATGTAAAGCGCTTCGAGAATTGGGAAGTGTTATAGAAATATTTAATTTAATTTAATTTAATTGTGTTCCAAACGTTTCAATGTTTTCTTTGCACATCGACAGACCATTCCTTCCATAAACGAATCCCAGTCAATAATTGTTATAACCGAACATAGTCATAGTTTTTCACAAAGAATTGTTGTTAATTACTCGGGGTACCCCCCAAGGGGGCCCCGAGTTAAGGTTTCGGCTTCGGTCTATCTATGTATGTATGTATGTATGTATCATGCAGAATTTTTGAAAATTGCAAGTTACTGCGCATGTCATTCATGGCCGTGGAGCCCACAGGAAGCCCAAATTTACCGGAAGTAGATATCATTGATTGACACTTGATTGACATTTCGCCGAAACTGAACTTGTTATTTTCTGCACAGTTCTGCACAAGATGTCAACGAAAACGAATGCAGATGATGAGGCGCTCAAATTACATGCAAATGCACACACCGTTCGCGATAGACTCATACTAAAAGATGTCAAAGAGCGTCATTTTCGAATCGACTCGTTCCGCGAACTCCAAAGCTCAAACGAAACTCAAATGAATACAAATAATGAGACTCAAACGAACTCAAACAATGAAAGCACTAGCTCTCTTGTTCACAGTTACAAGGACGCCATGTTGGAATTGCATAACTCGAAGACAAATTCGTTTCTTTGCTGGTTTGTGACAACGATAACTGTGTTTTGTTTATCAATTATTTGTACTGTTGTGCCAAGTAGTTTTAGTGCTAATTTGTTCGTTTATTGTCTGTTTTTTTTTCCGCTGTGTCATGCATAGTTGCCAACCTGCTTTTACGCCATGTTGTAGTACAATTCAACCATTTCTTCGCGTCTTTAGAAAATGATTGTGATGTCTTTGAGAAAACTTTAGAATTGTTAGTTGATTCATGTTTTATTTATAATAAATATTGCACGTCCAGATTGGAATTAAGGTCACGTTATGCCAAGTTTATTTCTATATAGATGATGGAACACACATCAAACTTAGAGCACTACAACGTGATCGAGAACCAAGTAGAATTCCAGTCAAACAAATAACCCGTATAATGAATAAAAGCAGACAAATGAGGAAAAGAATGCGTAAATATATTGTAAAAAATATACCAATGTGAATGTCATTTAAGATTCATTGTTATGTCAATAAATGTAATTTTCTATAATTTTGATAGTATTCGCCTCAAAACCCGACGAAATGTGCTCAAATTCATACACGACACTCTTAAGTATATCAGCGACACAAGATAAGAGTTTTATTGAAGTTTATTGATTTTAAAGCAGAAAAAAGTTGACCTAAAAGTACCCATGCAATCCACATCAAATACCCATATATTTTTCGTCTGTCTGTCTAGCTACAACACTGCTGCTAAACAACACTGTTAATAAGCTTGGGCTACCTGTGTATAAACTACCCCCGAAAATATTTACCACAATAGTTGCCACGAATTCAATGACGCTAAGATGCTATTACACGAAAGATTTTTCGATGCCTCAAATTTACAAATCTCTCCTTGCAAGTACCCCGAGTAAGCACTCTCTGAGTATCTAGTTAGGTTCAAAGTTAAGTCGGCCTTTCGGTGAAAAACTAGAACGTTTCGATGATATTGGAAACTTTCAATTCTTGTAATTGCTAGTAACGTTTGACAGTGTTAAAAACTTCACTAATAACTCGTGTTGACTTTTAAGCATCAGTATAAATGCTTCAACAAATTAATGTACGTAACTGAATTACCTTTGATTTTTTTTACTTACGCCTTTTGAAGAACGTTACTTACAAAATTGGCACGTTACACGTTTAATGTGTGTAGAATTATCAGCCAAATAGTTAAAATAGTTTGTCAAACTTTAAGGTCATATTACAATTAAAGAATATGATCAGTGTTTTTAGCATTTATGCAAAAATTTTAACAGTCATGCAATGTCCATGAAGTGAATATTTTTTCAAGGTTGTCAGACTTTTAATGCATATTTTAAATGTATGATTTTAAAGTTTGAATCATATTTACATTTTTGTGCATATTGTTTGTCTTTTAACAGCTCATAAACTCAATCAAAATTGCATTATTTAAGTGTAGTACTAAATCGGATTACCCTGGTCCCAGAGACTGTCGTTCATCTCACAACTCGAAGTAAATAAAGCCGCGTAGCGGCGTATCGAGCTGCGAAGCAGCGAGCCTCTTGTAGCGACCGCACAATAGACTGATCCTGCCGCACCAATAAGGAAACAGAGCGATAAATTTTGTTCCGATTACGTGATTGGTTGATTTGATTACTCGTTTGTGATTGGCTTAAAATGTTTGCAATGAGGGAGGATACGGTTAGGACTATTTGTGCCTTTGTTGTTGACGATCGTTTGACCGAGTCATCATAGTTAACAATCTACAAAAAGTTATCGAGTTCACTCTTTCAGATGAAATATAGTACAGTCAGTGATAGAATATTCAACGAAATCGTATCTGAAGATCGTTTTGAATTAACATATTTATAGTCGTGGGGGGGGGGGGGGGGGGCAGTCTTCTAATACAAAACCATTATATTTCATCAGCAGTTTCGAACAGCTATGATTGAGGGTCTCAATGGGGTTAAACGTCAACCGTCAAACGGCCTTAATTTTAACCGTCAAGCGTCAAATGAAAGAAATTTTAACTTAAATTTTGACTTCGCAAACCAAACGTGTATACTAGTATCAAGTATTCGAAGACATTACATCTTTATTCGGTTAGTTATAAATGTGACAAACTGTCAATAAACTGATTAAGGGTCATTCAAATACATAAATGAATTTGTCCAACTCGGGATTCGCTTTCAGCAAATTCCTGGTCAGGGGACGTGCTGGTCAAATATTCAATCGCACTGACATGACACCCGGAGTGGGACCCCCTTTTATCAGCGGGGATGATCGTTGCATATTTTAACGGGTCAAAATCGGAGATCTGGTACCGTTTAAGGGTCTCTTAGACGTTCTCAGACTCTCAGAATTGAAGATTTTTCCTTTTAGGGTATTCACGAAGATTCAAAAACAAGGTCTCGATTTTACGACCATTATATTCAATTGTTCGTATTTGAGTTGGTACCTTTCAGGATTAAAAATCATGTATTGTCACGCCCTTCTGGATAGAACTTTGATACCTTTTAGAGATCATTTTCAAAACTTTCCAAAAGCATCCTCGCCCTGTTCCGATCGAATTCCCCTCCCCGGATATCACATGCCATGTCAGGCTGCAGGCTAGGATATAAATCGCTGCCCGTCGCGAGTGATCTCTCATCTTTAAAATGAGTATCGTTAAAACACTTTATAGAATTGAGCTAGGACGAAAAACTCGACAGGCAACCAAGCAGGTTGATGGATATGAAACTAATTCTGTTGATAAGCGGACAGTGCTATCGAATTAGCCTGAGTATCAGCCTCTTGCAAGGCCACCCTCCCTTCCCCAGAAGGACTGATACCAAGGCTAATATCGAAGAGACTAAGTGTAAGGGACCTGTCATTATTTATCGCCTGGGGGGTGCGAGATTTCGGGGGGGGGATCAGTTCATTTTCATAAAAGCAAAAGGGGGGATCAGACGAAAATAACAGTTTTGAAAGAGGGGATCATTTACAATTTGGAAAGGCTAAACTTGGGACCTTAAGGACGTTCCTGGGTATTGGTCGCGCGCATCGTTACTGCGCAAGATTGAGCGCGCGCGCTCATTACCGTTGGTCAAATTAATGATAATTTTTCCTTCATTTTTTTCATCTAAGTCCCAATTGTCTTCGATTGAAAAGCAATTGAGTTTATGTTTCTGTAGTTTAAAGTCAATTTGCTACAAAAAGAGCAAATATAAAACGTTTTATGCGGTAAACGGTAAATTATTAGAACCCAGTCTCCGCGCGGTATTCAAGATGGCCAGATTTTTTTTCAACTTTGCCGCAAGATATCTCGAAAACAAAGCCGGTGACCCCTATTTTTTTCTTTCGTGAAATGAAGCTTTTTATCAAGACTACAACATATGTGAAACACACAAAAATGACATTACATGAAACGAAGAACAGTACACTTTTGTAAAATAAATCGACCCCTACCTTGGAACGAATCCAGCGACATCGCTTAACTTAAAAGCATCTTTATTTGCAAAGAAAGGCATAAACAATGCTATTATTTCTTGGAAATGGAAAACAACAGTTTATTAATTTTCTTTCCAAATTTTAAAGAGCGTTGATTTCTGTTTTACAACATTTTAATGACTATATTCTTTAAAAAAGGTAGTGTTAAAATACGCGCGTTTTTTCATCAAAATACCCCATTTTCTATGCCTTGTACCTCAAAAACAAACTCGGTGACCCACGATTTTTATTGCATTTCTGAAATCCTCATAGAATGAAATAGCTTTGTACAAAGTTTCATAAAAATGACATTAGAACTTCATTTACCCAGGAACGTCCTTAAGTCGCCTAAAATCGTTCAAAATTGCTTTAAATCGCGCAAAATTGCCAAAATTTGCTCAAAATTGCTTGAAATCGCTCAAAATTGCTTTAAATCGTTCAAAATTGCTTAAAATCGCTCAAAATTGCTCAAAATAGCTCAAAATCGCTGAAAATTGCTTAACATTGCTCAAAATTACTTAAAATCGCTCAAAGTTACTGTAAATCATCATCAATAAAATATATTTATATGAGGGGTGATCACTTGACTTTTCCCTACCTATGAGGGGGGATCATCACAATGTTATGATGCTGTAGGGGGGAATCTGTTAAATTTTACAGCGTCTACAAAAAATCCTCCACACCCCACAGACGATAAATAATGACCGGTCCCTAAGTCTATAATCACATGCTCTGGAAAAAATTTCAACAGCGGCGCGTTTTAACAGTAAAGGTGCTCACCTTTATATAATTGTAATTATAACGTAATATTATAGTGTCCGGATACACTAGAGAAAAATTCACTTTATATTCACTTTATCACAGGCTGAATTAGCGATTATTTAGAATTTTATTGATAAATTAATTATTAAAAACTTGTCATATTAATATTTAACTAGGTAACTTAACCGTCAGCTACTATAATTTACCGTCAACCGTCAAAACGCCACAATTTTAGTCGTCAACCGTCAAAATGACGATTTTTTAGCCGTTAGCCGTCAACGCTACACCCCCATTGAGACCCTCATGATTATGATCTCCTTCTTCCTTCAGCTCGCTCCAGCCTCCCTCTTTGACACCCACAGGAAACCCAAGTATCCAAAGGAAGTCCAAGTGAAACTGGAGAAGCCTGCGGAGGAGGCTAAGCTCCCTCGTGTGTACCAACGATTTCAGCAACCTCGTCCCCAGGGCCAAAATGGCGGTCGCTCACACATTGACCCTGGTACCGGCTGGTTTGACACGTGACTGTCGGCCATATTGATTTTATTGGTCACGTTGCGATTTCACGCGAAAAATATGTTGCGCAAACTTTTGCTCACGGGTTTTGCTCCCTTATAATAAAACCGACACACACGAAGCAGCTTGCTCCTGAAACACACTTAGGCAACATAATTTGCTCCCTAGTTTTGCTCCATCATATCAAACCAATTTGATTTGAGGGAGCAAAACCAGGGAGCAAACGTTTTGTTGCGCAACACATTTTTTAGCGTGAAATCGTTGGTATTCACGAGGGAGCTTGTTCCGGGAGCACGTCGCGGGAGCGTGTTGCAGGAGCAAGCTCCCTCGTGTGTACCGGCCTTAATACACGGCATCAGTGGAGCGTTGAATCCCGGCCTTCCCCGGTGGCCGGGGTGGGGGTTTTAGTTAAGTGCAATATACAAGCATGTAATACGTCACAAGCTAAGATGACCAAGAGTTTATTTTTCAGAACACTTTGTATCATCAATACATTTCTCACGTTTATTGATCTTTTAATATTTTAATTTAGTTTAATAATTAATCGTTTAAATAATTAAATATAATATTTATCTTTTAAATATCTTCGTGTCGAAATTCCGTTGATTTTTTTGCTGAAGAGAACACAAAAAATGATAAAAAAAGATAAAATAATTATCTACATGTTTAATTTGAAGGGTAATTTTAATCGAAATATTTCAAATAGATACTATTCGTTATGAAAATGTACAGGTTTGGTGGCTCAAAACAAGCTCAAAATTCTACAAATCCAGACGGTAAGTCAATTAGCAAGTTTAATCAAATGGGATTTTTAACTTTTATTTGTTTTTAGTCATAAAGCTAGCTTTTCAGAAAACCCTAGCTTAGAATTTGCTTTTGTCAGCAGCTTTTAAAGAACAATTTTTACAACTGCACCCCTGTTTTCGTGCCACTAACTAAAGCACTGGTAATTAAAAAAAGGATTTTATGTTTTTAACGTGGCTCAAATTTCGTGATCTCTTCCGCGTCTAATTTTGTCCGTTTCTCCAGTTTAAAAGTTTAGATTTCTGAATGGATCTCTTGCAGGAACGAAAGATCTTTTCGACTCCGGAGCAGAGGCTGGTAGATTAACCTTGTAAATATAGTTAGAATTTGAGTCAGGACCAGAGCACATCATTGAGCCCGATCCACAAGCCGCGTTTGCCGCTCCCTCACGACAGGATGTGGAGTTGCCATGTTTGTTGTAGTTTTCGGATGCGACATCACTGTAACATGAACCTGTAATGACAGAAGTAGTGTTAGCTAGTGAAAGCGATTTCCCCATCAGACCGTGAGAGAAAATATTATTTTACTATTACTCTAATGGGTTTGGAGTTGAAAGCACTCTAGTGGTTCGGTGACAGGGCCTAGGTTCTTATCAGTAGCCAGAACCCTAACAAATGCATCTCGTTTGATTAGGTTCAGTTCCTCGGGGATATGGTGGTGATGATAGTGGTGATAAACATCGATGATTCATCCATCCATTTATTCTTTCATTCATTTATTTATTCGTCTATCAATTCACAAGAGAGCCACAAGGTAGGAGAACTGAAATGTCTGATATATACATAATATCCCTTTTTCATTTTATTATTAGAATATAGAAGAATGGAAGAACCTATGTTTCGACTATTTTTGTATTATATTTACAGCCTCACGATTATTTAGAATTTAGAATTACTAAGTGATATGATAAAAATCTGTCTGTCTGTCTGTCTGTCTTTGATGTCTGTCTGTCTGTCTGTCTCTATGTCTGTCTGTCTTACCATATTCATTCACACCAAAGTAAGCCCAACCCTTGTTCTTGGCTATACGTGCGCATTGACAAGCGAAGTCTGGAAAGAATTCGCTCCATTTTCCCTCGGTTCTTACTCGTCCATTGAAGTTAATGTTGCCTGGTTCCGAGTTACGTAGCTCAGTTCTCATAGCCCGATCATCTGGGTTTTCGGTAAAACAACCGATTGATTCGTAGGTGACGTCACAAACTGGATCACCTGCTTCCTCTGATAAGGCAAACAAACGTCAATCAGTGACATAGTTTACAGGCAGCTCAAACTCATTATCTGTCAATATTTATAACAAGCATTTCAGTGTTAAACTTGAAACAAATATAAATTACATTCAAGGTCACTAAAGTAGGCTCAATAAAATACAAATATAGCATTTTTATTCATTAAGCTAAATTTGTATTTATTGATGCTTTTTAATGACTTTGAATTATAATTTCAAATTAATTTTACACTTAAAATTGGGCTGTCTGTATATAGTTTCGAGTCTTCGCACGCCTTTACGTAAACAACGTAAAAACCACTATGCCATTTTATGCTAATTCATTGTTTTTATCTTTAGCTGGATGAGCATTTGCACACGTTTAGTGTTTGTGTTCTAACAAAAAACAAAAGCTCTCCGGCCCTGAATGAAAAGGAGTATTTGTTAGTTTTGGTGACAGTGTACTTAATTGATGTAATGTATTGCGTGATCTATTGATGATGTCATACATTACCTATGTTATATATCAATGACGTCACTGAGTGTAGCTTTATCTTCTTGTTGACGTCATACTATATGTAATCTGCATATGACGTCACTGATTCCAAAGATGTAGTTTATCTTCTTGTTGACGTGCATATGTCGTCACTTTTTGCTCTACCTCAGTGTTGACGTCATGACATATGTAATGTGTATATGACGTCACTTTTTGATTCAATAGATGTACTGTACCTCAGTGTTGACGTCATGGTATATGTAATGTGTATATGACGTCACTTTTTGATTCAATAGATGTACTGTACCTCAGTGTTGACGTCATGGTATATGAATTGTGTATATGACGTCACTTTTTAATTCAATAGATGTATTGTACCTCAGTGTTGACGTCATGGTATATGTAATGTGTATATGATGTCACTTTTAGATTCAATAGATGTACTGTACCTCAGTGTTGACGTCATGGTATATGTAATGTGTATATGACGTCACTTACTGATTCAATAGATGTACTGTACCTCAGTGTTGACGTCATGGTATATGTAATGTGTATATGACGTCACTTACTGATTCTGTAGACGTAGTTGTGATACTGCTGGCCGACACAGAATTCTCCAACGTCCCCGCCGCAGTCTCGGTAGCAGTTGTCCATACATTTATCTGAAGGTCCATCTCTGGCAAAAGTCTGGTCACCGTCAGGGTGAGTCCAACACTCACCTATAAAGGTATTAAATTAAAGATATAGCTGTGTATAAATGTGGTTTATATCGATCTTATGAGGAAGGTCAGCAATTCTTGTCAATTTCATCCACTTAACACAAAAGTCAGATAGATGAAATAAAAGTGTGATAAAAAAACGTTTTTCTGTTTATATTTTAATTTCCATAAGACTCACCATAAAATTGCAGTCCAAAGTATTTCCCGCCATTTTCCTGAGCTTTCTTAGCACACCGACAAGTAAAATCTGGTAAGTATGCATCAAAGCTGACCCAGTTGATTGATTGTCCGCTGTAGATTGCAAGTGAAGAATCTCGATCTGTGAGTACATAGTTTGCCAAAGGTCTTGCGTTGGTAGCGTGTTTATCTTTATAACAACCGACTCTTTCAAACTCAATGCTGCAGCTTGTATCAACTGAAACAAGACAGAGAATTCGAAAACGTAAACGAAAATTGTTGTCTTTCGTGCGAGAAGCCTGTGCTTTTCAGACTCCCATAATGCATTAAGACCATATACAAGATGACGGCCTGTGAAGTTTTTCTACTACAATTCCTGTAAGTTTAATTTTAGACTTCAAAAGCCAAGAAAAAATAACAATAAAAATAAAAAAAAGAGTTCAAACGTTCGAAGCGGACTCACTCACTTATTTGATAGACAAAATTAGTCTCGTGTTTTCCCGCACAGTATCTGTCGCTTGCGCCGCATTCTTGAAAACCATCGGTAATACATTTAGCAGATGATCCAAGTCTCTTGTGGTTGTGTGTTGAGCTATAACCTGCCCAGCACTCCCCTAAAGAAACAACAATTTGTATTGTTATACCAGCATAAAAGAAGAAAATCAACGCAAAAAAATGCATATAATAAATGTATAATAAAAATATAATAAATATATAATAAGTTATCCTACATTTTTATTCCAATTGTTTTCTTAAAAACACTGACCAGTTCACACCAGTTTATAACCGCTAGTTATCGTACATTTTTATTCCAATTGGTTTCTTAAAAACACTGACACATTTCACACTAGTTAACCGCTAGTTATCGTACATTTTTATTCCAATTGTTTTCTTAAAAACACTGACCAGTTCACACCAGTTTAACCGCTAGTTATCGTACATTTTTACTTCAATTGTTTTCCTAGAAACACTGACGCAGTCCACACTAGTTTAACCGCTAGTTATCGTACATTTTTACTCCAATTGTTTTCCAAAAAACACTGACGCAGTTCACACTAGTTTAACCGCTAGTTATCGTACATTTTTACTCCAATTGTTTTCCTAAAAACACTGACGCAGTTCAAACTAGTTTAACCGCTAGTTATCGTACATTTTTATTCCAATTGTTTTCTTAAAAACACTGACCAGTTCACACCAGTTTAACCGCTAGTTATCGTACATTTTTACTTCAATTGTTTTCCTAGAAACACTGACGCAGTCCACACTAGTTTAACCGCTAGTTATCGTACATTTTTACTCCAATTGTTTTCCTAAAAACACTGACGCAGTTCACACTAGTTTAACCGCTAGTTATCGTACATTTTTATTACATGTACATACGTACCGTAGAACTGCACACCAAAGAGATCGTATCCTAGGGCTTGGGCTCTCTTGGCGCATCGGCAGGAAAAACCAGCCATGTAATTGTCCCAGTTATACCATTCAATCTTTCTATTACCATAGTTGGAGTGAGTGCTGTCTCTCTCATTGTAGATATAGTGAGGCAGGACTCGATCGCCCATTGAGTCTTTAAAACATCCCTTTGTGATGTAAGTTACTGTACATGGTTCGTTCAGACGACACATGTTGGTTGCCACAGCAACTAAGGAATCGAATAATGGAGAAAATAAATGGGAGGAAGGAAGAAAGGAAGGAAGAAAGGAAAAGAGAGAGCAAATGAGGGAAGGAATGAATGAATGAAGGAAGGAAGGAAGGAAGGGAGGGAGGGAGGGAGGGAGGGAGGGAGGGAGGGAGGGAGGGAGGAAGGAAGGAAGGGAGGAAGGAAGGAAGGAAGGAAGGAAGGAAGGGAGGAAGGAAGAAAGAAAGGAAGGAAGGAAGGAAGGAAGGAATGAATGAAGGAAGGAAGGAAGGGAGGAAGAAAGGAAGGAAGGGAGGGAGGGAGGAAGGAAGGAAGGAATGAAGGAAGGAAGGAAGGAAGGAATGAAGGAAGGAAGGAAGGGAGGAAGAAAGGAAGGAATGAAGGAAGGAAGGAAGGAAGGAAGGAGGGAAGGAAGGAAGGAATGAAGGAAGGAAGGATGGAAGGAAGGGAGGAAGGAAGGAAGGGAGGAAGGGAGGGAGGAAGGAAGGGAGGGAGGAAGGAAGGACGGGAGGAAGGAAGGAAGGAAGGAAGGACGGGAGGAAGGAAGGAAGGAAGGAAGGAAGGAAGGAGGGAAGGCATTGTGCGTGGGAGAAAGAGAGATAGAATGAGCAAAATGCACGGTCCAGGTGCAATAAGTTCGATTTTATTCAGCGTGCTTCTTTCTTATAAGAATAGGTGA
Organism: Diadumene lineata; assembly: GCA_918843875.1. Classification (NCBI taxonomy): domain Eukaryota; kingdom Metazoa; phylum Cnidaria; class Anthozoa; order Actiniaria; family Diadumenidae; genus Diadumene; species Diadumene lineata. Next base: position 11,752,949 of record OU974083.1, on the reverse strand, counting down.
ATTTCTAATTTCTGTTTTTGCTCTTTAGTAGTCTTTACGTGTATCATTGACTTACTTTCCAATGCAGCAGCAAGAGCCAATAGCGCCAAAACTCTCATTTTCAGTAGCAAATCTTGCACAGAACAGCTAGAACTGAAACTACAAGAATAACAAACACAAAAATATATTAATGCTTGTAGAGGCCACAAATGTAATAACTGGCCTCAAATATAATAACTGGCCTCAAATGTAATAACCATTGGCCTCAAATGTAATAACTGGCCTCAAATGTAATTATCATTGGCCTCAAATGTAATAACTTTAAAAAAATTAACTATTTTGCGGTATATGCTTCAGTTCGGACACCTTGATATTGCGGAGACCTGGTTATCACTGATACCCCATTATCACGAACACCTTGTTATTGTGGGACAACTCGTTATTACGGACAACCTCATTATTACAGACACCTCGTTATTATGGACACCTCGTTATCACGAACACGTCGTTATTACAGGCACCTCGTTATTACAGACACCTCGTTATTACAGACAACTCGTTATTACAGACACCTCGTTATTATGGACACCTCGTTATCACGAACACGTCGTTATTACGGACACCTCGTTATTACAGACACCTCGTTATCACGGATACCTCGTTATCACGGACACCTCGTTATCACGGACACCTCGTTATTACGGACACCTCGTTGTTACAGACACCTCGTTATCACGGATACCTCGTTATTACAGACACCTCGTTATCATGGACACCTCGTTATCACGGACACCTCGTTATTACGGACACCTCGTTATCACGAGGTGTTCGTAATAACGAGGTGTCCGTGATAACGAGGTGTCTGTAATAACGAGGTGACCATGATAACGAGGTGTCCGCAATATCAAGGTGTCCAAAATAACAAAGTGAAGTATATTACCGCAAAATAGTGCAATTTTTAAAGTTACTACATTTGAGGCCAATGATTATTACATTTGAGGCCAGTTATTACATTTGAGGCCACCAGTTATTACGTTGAAGTCAGTTATTACATTTGTGGCCTCTACAATGCTTAACATAAAAGGTATTGATTCTGTCATTAGTTTTGACTAAAATCATAAAAATAAATAATTTAATTGTCAATTTTCTTAAAAAAGAAACAACTAAAAAAGAAACAGTCGGATCACGAAACAGCGATAGTTTATCGAATTGAGAAATGGCATGAATCAAAATAAACAGTTCGGAGTGGTCCACGCACTTTTCAATATTTTGTTCTGCGCTCTGTTGGGACTACCGAGTCTCAGATCCTTCGATTGGTCGAAAAACTATGTTTGATGAAAGTATCAACACACGCTATCCTACTGTACGCTTCTCATCAGTCTCAGGTCCTCTCAGCATCCCATGTGTTTTGATCAGAGTATCACACACGGAAAAACTGTTTTTGATTTTTTTAACAATATAAACGCGTTCGGCAAAAAATTAATAATAAAAATAACACGAAAAAAAGGGTATTGCTACAGTCTTGAGTCCTAACGCCCCCTTCTGTGAGCTTTATGTTTTAGGACTTAAAGTAATTGAGTGTTTGTTTATCCCGCATATAAATCTGTAGACGAGGCCTAATATACAAAGAATTTCACACCAGAATGTCTATTGCAACACCAAAAAGATCCAACAAGTGTTAGCATAAAAATGTAATTTGTTACTACACAATAAAAATAAAAAAAAGAAATAAGTATGTACAGCAATCACCGTAGATTGATACATAACTTTCGAAAGAAGTGCTTTTACCTGTTTTGTTGTTAGTCGATTTTTGCTAGGAGTATTACAACATGGAATGGAAGCTTGCAAAAGAACTGAACATCAAAATTGTTCCGTGATAATACGTGCTACTTTTTGATAACTTTTCACTCACGCCGTAAAGAGTCTTTTGTGTGAAATGTTTGCTTAACGGGCAGGTTATTAGATTATACGACTTTTGGCGTTACAAGGGTCGGATTGTCCTTTCCATTTTATAAAGCTGCCGCAACCTGTGTGACAATAAAACGTATATTTTCTCTAGGTCTTTCCTTGAAATTAAAAGTATTAAAATTCATTCAAGCAGGCGAAATTTGAATGAATTAATTATTAAATAAGGAACGAAACCTAGATCACATGAGTGGTTTTCTCTAGGGTCCGAACACATTTATTTGTTTATCATTGATTGAAATTGAAATAGAAGAAGAGGAAGAAGAAGAAGAGGAAGAAAAAGAAGAAGAAGAGGAAGAAGAAGGAAAAGAAGAAGAAGAAGAGGAAGAAGAAGAAGAAGAAGAAGAAGAAGAAGAAGAAGAAGAAGAAGGAAAACACCTGGAATTGAAAAAACTAGGGGAAGAGGAAGACAAAGAATGGAAGAAGAAAAAGAAGAATCCAGGAAGAAGAAGAGGAAGAAGAAGAGGAAGAAGAAGAAGAAGACGGATCGAAGAAGAAGAATCGAAGAAAAGGAAGAACAACAAGTTTAAAGAAACCCAAGGAGCTAGAAACGACTACCACGTAGAATATGCGGCGAGTTTCACAGGAACAAAAAAAAGAAAAAGAAAAAAAAGAAGAAGAAAACAAATTAAAAAAAAAATAAAAAACAGAACCAAAAGAAGGGATAAAGAAACCTGGACAAAAACAAAAGACTTAAAGGAAGAGTAATACCTTAATGCGCAATTATTAAACACATTTATCAAAACCGAACGAGAAGTATGCCCGTCTATATCAGATAAAACGGAAAAGCTTCGACATTGCTAGATATTTGGAGATCGAAATTAAAGAGTAAATATAGGAAAAGGTTTGTCATGTTTGAATAACAAAGCAAACAATTATAAAGCTCAGGGGTGGATCCAGCATTTGTCCTGACTTGTGCCCTTTCCAAATGTACCCTTTCCTGTGTCCAATAAGCGCCGGATGCGCGTACTTCTAGAGGGGGTCCGGGGTTATTCCCCCCCGAAAAATTTTGAAATTCAAACAGTCTAGTATGCATTTTCAAGCATTTTGAAGATATATTGGCTAGGAATTTATGGGTATTCTTTAAAAAAAATAAAAAAATAAATATTTTTAAGGGAAAAGGCAATTTTAGGAAATGTAAGTAGCGTTCCAGGACGAATTTTCAGTGTAGATGTTCTTCTAAAACTTGATCTCCACTTTCCAACCGAGACGATACCAAAGCCTGGAAGTTCGCTTTAAGCTAGACTGTCCTTGGTAGGATCGTCATCTCGACAGCCTCGTAGAGCGATGTTGTCTCTCCCGCAAACAAAGGACGGTCTTGAACAACGAGGACATAATCTGGCGATTCTTCGCGATTTGCGATTCTTCGCAACTTGCTCGAGTTATGGCTTTGATGTTGTTTGCCAAAGAGTGCGCATGGGAGGCAAAAAGCACCATCAAGATATTGCGAATAAACGAGGCACTTGAACGCTTCCAGCCAGGAATAATTAAACCTTTTAACCCTGCTGCCTTCTTTTGATTTAGAGAATTCAATTCATTCGCCGGCATCGAAACGTTTGTAATCACTTTGTATTTTTGTTCCTTCGATAAATTGCCAATTTCGCTAAAAATGACCCCGAAATCGAACCGATTGCAAGCGCTCTTACCCTTAATAGGTTCTCCGTGTGGAACAGGAAAAAATCTGCTGATAATTGACCTCAATTGTCTAAGTTTTAGATCGTCACAGTAGAGTAAATTTACTACTGTTAAAAGCCATAGGACCAAGTTCTTCGATGCAAGAGTTAGCAATTTTTTTGTATTATTGTATGGTCGTCCGAATGACGGAAATGACGTACATGCAGGTACCTAACATGCGCATTGGGCGATATCCGGTTTACTTTTCTTCCGGTTTTCATATATCCGGTTTGTATATTTACGGTTTGTAGTTGATGAACTGAAATGTTCAACACACTTCATTACTGATAGCTACTGATTATTAGTTGATAATATGCAATTTTACTGCTTTGTAGAAGAGTGTTTAAAGCTACGAAAATAGAAGTGGTCGCCAGAATGAAAATGATAATTCTGTGTATCTAGCCAAAGTAATTTTTTTCTACACGTGTGAAAATCCATATCAGTTCTTTGGAATATGTCGCCTGATTTCCGACAAACATGCACCCGGCAAAATGGATACATTCTAAGCACGTTAAAGAATAGCTACACAGCAAATCATATATCCCGGCAATTTTATAACCGTCGGATTCGGGCAGCGATGAACGCGCTTTGACACTCAAACGTTTTGTTTTGGTTTGCTCTGGCAAGCTTCATTTGAATGTCAATGTGATTTGTGAATACCTTCATGAGAGCTGATAAATCCATGCATTCATAGCTTTGTTAAAAATCCCAATAATCATGTGAAAGAGTACAATGAGTCTTATATAACGCATACATTGTTTAATCAGAAAATGGTACATTGCTATATAAATATCATATGAGACGCAATTAATGAGCCCGATCATTATACAAACAAAATCAGGAATAATAAAAGACCTTTGTTTGAAAACGTACCTCTGTAATCATGTAACAAGTCAGATAAATATCGCTTGTTGCCTCCGTTCTCGGCCTTAATCTTTTACATTAGAAATGAAGAGTGTTGAAAATTTCAGGTCATCAACTACAGCATCAAATATGCAAACCGGATATATGAAAACCGGGAGAAAAGTAAACCGGATATCGCTCAATGCGCATGTTAGGTACCTGCATGTACTTCATTCGGACGACCATGTAAAAATACAAAAAAATTGCTAACTTACGCATCGAATTTTATCGAATACCCTTAAGATATACCTCATTCGAAAGCTGACAGTGAGTAGAATTAACTACATAAATTTCATTCAAAGGGTTATAACCACTTTAAGGGATAGATGGCATATCCTATGTGAGGATCGGATGACCACAGCCTTTTCAATCCAGAGGCTTCTCTATTCATTATACCCGCGCCATTGCAAATGATATATTTTTGTGCGTAAACATGTACAGATAAAAATGAAGCAAAAGTATGAACATTGTACCTTATTCTTTACAGCTTAACGCTTCCAACCAAAGTGCTCTATGGTCAATGTGATCTTCTACTCTGTCAAGCTCTTTCTTATATACAGACAAAGTGTTAGATAATCATCTTAATTTCCTAGAAATAGCTCACGGATTTTGACACCAAAGGGCTATTGTCAACTTAAACGACAATAACCTACTCATCACTGCGATATTTAGTATAGAATTTGCCACTAATAGCAGGTAATTAGCACCGTTATGAAATATATTGATTGGAAAACTGGTACGTTTAATTAGAACTGGACGCAGATCTGAATGCACTCGGGCCACTCTTAGACCCTTGTAATGTATCTGTTTGCTTCGCTGTTTTGAAGCGCTAAAACTTCAAATGAGTTTTAAGTAGTCTTTTTTATTTTGCCCTTTTTGTACTACAAGAGCTATAACTTATATTCTAGAGTTGAGCATTCTTGGTAGCCAGTTTTTCCGACGCCTGTGTGTTTAAAAGTGTTGCAACTTATAGATTTTACTATGTAGTCCTTTCCAATCTGTACCTTTTCTGTCTGTGTGTATATCTTGATTTATTTGTTTCTTTTTTGTATGTTTTGTTTAGTTGTTTTATTGTAATTATTTCTTTTAAACCGTTCTCGTTGTTGCGTTATTTTGTTTCTCAGCGAAAACATTTGATGAAACTGGAATTTGCTGTCAAAAATTCGTTTTGTCAAAGTTTTGTCCCAAGTATATTTATAATTGTAGTCAATCCGACTATGGAATGGGAAACCAATTCTATGGGGTTTCAATTAAACACTCAGAAATAAGATTCAGACCTTTTAATTGAAAAATGTTTATATTTAAGATCATAATTAATCTGTTAATTTCATATTTCTGTATTTGATATTATTCAACAATCTGATTTCAACGAAAACATTTCAATAAATTAAACGATAGATTTTTTTTGCTGTACGTTATGTATTACTTTCCAAAAAAGAACGTTTCCAGCTAGGCCCATTATAAGGTAAATTTTTTCTGGTGCGTTTATTCGTCCAAAAAAGACTTTTGCTTTGTTAACTGATTGTGTGATTGAAAACAAGACAGGATGCGGTTAGTCGCTAATTTTAGAGCAATTATATATTTTAATTACGTGTATTTAGTAAAAAGACATTGTTTTCGTTTCATTTATGTAAATAAAATATTCTGATCCGAAAAACTGGGACCTTGATAAAGTTTTGTTTCCGAAAATCTCGGCAACTTGTCTACATTTCGTTGTTGATGGCTTGATTAATCATCGCAATGAAATCGTATGATAGCAATGATCTTTAATGCCGAAAACACGAGGAAAAATGGTTAAGATGGAGGCGTCGTCCGTGATTGAATATTGTTGTAATGTGTGATATAGCACACGTGGTTCTAAGTTTTAATTAGCAAGTAAAACCTTACAAGCTGTTGTAGTGAAAATTAATTGTTGGATGTGTAAGTCGGGAAAAATATGGATACCGTTTTTAGGATTATTGCTTCTCTTCTCTTCTCTTCTCTTCTCTTCTCTTCTCTTCTCTTCTCTTCTCTTCTCTTCTCTTCTCTTCTCTTCTCTTCTCTTCTCTTATTAAAAAGAACACTCTGATAATTGATGTTCAGAAAAAAAGACTAAGCGGGCCCATTATCATATTTGATGTGAATACTCTAACGACCATACAATAGGTGTGGGATTATTGATTATTATTTGTATTGATATAACAAAGCGACACCATAAGACTAAAATACGTTTGTATAAGAAAAACCTAAACACGTGTTTCAAATACAGTAAAAGCCCACATATAAGAGTTAGCACCCAGACTCAAATTTGTTCAAAAAGATCTGCTATTTAAATAAGATCACATTCAGCCTGAAAAAAAAATTGAAATTGTTCTTATAGTAAAAACAAAAACAAACACGAATGTCTGCGTTTTTGATCAATATATTATATGTACTAGACCTTTATTAGCCAAATAGAGTTCAATAGCTGTGTCCAGGGTTAGGTTAGGGACATTAAACACTTGTTGTTCATTTTTTATTTGCTTGAGTTTCCAAGTTACAAGTTCCCTCATCATCATGGCATCGTAACTAGCGATAAAACTAGTGGGAGATGCGTCGGTGTTTCTAATGAAACATTTGTGGTAAAAATGCAAGTTATACTCCGTAAAAAGAAGAGAGTGCTTACTGACGTTTCGGACGTAATTTATCATAACCGTAGTTTCTAAGAAAACATTCGAATTATCTACCTTGTATCGTAACCGTACCGTTTGCCGCTCATACGAAAACGACTCTATGTTTGCTTTTGTAATAACTACTGCAATTGAACAAACTCTAGCTCAAAGAGCATGCACTCAGCTTTCGATTAGGAGACAAGTTGAACAACGTTAACGATAGGAAGTGACGGCTTATTATTAATATGAAAGCCGGAAACACGAACAGAGAACCTTGAAAAGTTATTTCTGAGCAAGTTTTATGGCCATACAAAATACGCATAGCGGAAAAACTAGAATTGAAGATGCCCCGGCCCACACTGCCTTGCTCATTTGGTGGATAGTGTTTAAACCGTGAAATAAAATCAAAATAAATAATTACAAACTGATTGTAATGATTTTGTGCCTTTCTTTACTATTATTCAACCTGAACGTTGCTGGGCTTTTTTTTTTTTGTTTTTGTTTTTGTTTTTTTTGTTTTTTTTTGCTGTGCAGAGCAATTTCTTTATGCAGGGCATCTGAAAAAGTGCAGGAAAAAATTGAAAAAAGTGCAATTTTTTTTTAAAAGTGCGATTTTTGCCCAAAAGTGCGAAAGAGTGCGATTTTTGTCCAAAAGAGTGGGAATCGCATCCTCGCACTTTTTCAGAGGCCCTGTTTATGGTTGACATAAATACTAATGGATAGATATTAAATATGTTTATTTGTATTTTCTTTGTCAATTTTTTTCTGATTCAATTTCATAGAATAAACTTTAGTTTTTTTTCTACTCCATACAATTAGAAAAATTACAACATTGGCCAGGGAGATCACAATTTTAGCCCTGCAAACAAAATGAATGCCAACTGATTTGATTTTATTATGCAAAACACTTTCTCTCTTATTCGTTAACTCGGGCTTCCTGTGCAGAATCTAGGCATCACGAAGTAATGATATAAAAAATAACCAATAAATATATATAAGATACTGCCATATTTAAATATGAGTGGTAGTCGACTCCATGTGCTATGCAAACTTTCAAAATGATTCGTATTCATAACACGTTTTTGTTTTGTTTGGTCACTTGATAGTTGCCGGATAAAAACATCACGCTCTCTGTTTGTCGTTCGTGATGACAAGCAGAATGTTTGTTTTAAGTTCGGTACACACTAGGCGACAATTTGCAGCGACTTGTACCCGCGACAGGTTGCCTAAGTTTGCACTGCTTCAACATTCGTCGCTTAGACATCTCTCAGGCTTGGATTTCATGCGGAAAATACGTCGCAGCGACAAAATTCTGTCAAAATTCTTTCAGCCTAAAATACTTGGCATACACGGGGGGGATTGTCGCTGCGACCTGTGCCGCAGACAAGCTGCTGCGACTTGACGCCTAGTGTGTACCGACCGTTAGTGTGGTTTGCAAAAATTCATGAAACACCCTTTACCAGTCCCAATTTCTTGATTCTTTGTATTGCTAGTGTATGGCACTCCATCGTCACACAATGGTTATCACACTTTGTTTATAATTTCACGGGTTTTTGCAAACTAGAATAAATATGATCCACATTATGATCCGGTGATATATCTTTGGATTGTATTTTGCCTGAGTGTGTTGTTCATGAACCATGGATACACTACATATATTATTTCTTCATGGTTAGATCCAGAAATGTTGAAGGGAGAGGGGTCAATAATAAAAAAAACGATCCGGAAAAAGGGTGGCACTAATAAAAGATCGCTGATTATCAATTAAAAACTTTAAGAATTTTCTATAAAAATAAATTAAAAGTGGGGGGGCACCGGCCCCTCGTGCATCCTCCCCTTGTATCAGCCTCTGTTCGTTTGATCTATTTCGTGTTTTCGTGTATTATATCTTATTATTCTTTAGCTATTACAGTGCTGTGTTTCAAGGGTTTTTCAAAACCACTCTAATGTAATTGTATGTTTGCTTATTAGATAGCACTACTAAGTCTACTAATAGTATTACTATTAATACTTTTGCGCGCGCGCGCTTTCTCTGGCCAGTTATCTGTTGATACACAACTACGTTGTGTTTATAACATTTTACTGTCCGCGTTCTCTTTAGATTTGTTTCGGTGAATAAACTCCCATTTTCTCCCACGCATCTCCTAGCCAACTGTCTACATCAGTCCTGATACCATCGTTAATTAGTCTCACTGCTTTTTGAAACACATTTAAATTATTTGTTACAAAAGTAAGTCCAATATATATATATATATATAAACTTAGGCACTTTTTTGACAATTTATTTTTTTCTTTTCTTTGTTGTCGCTGTTGTTTTAGTTGTTTGGAAATAAAAAGCAACGTCGACGCTCTGGAGAAGCCGAAGAAAGAAGAAGAAGAAGAAGAAAGAAGAAGAAGAAGAAGAAGAAGAAGAAGAAGAAGAAGAAGAAGAAGAGGAAAAAGAACAAGAACAAGCAGTCAGTAGTAGAAGAAGAAAAAAATGATGAACGTCATTTAATAATTAACAACCAAAAAAAAAGAAACAGCTAGAAAAAGTTAAAAAGATAAAATAGAATTCCATCATTTAAGAAAAACAACGAAGATAATGCTATATTTTAGCGTACTTTCCGAGTCCTTAAACTCAGCTACGATTAAAACGTCGAGAACCACTAATACAACTAGAAATGCGGAAATCATAGCTTAAAATAATCTAAACACCAATTATTACTAACAGAAAAACCTAATTTAATTTTAATTAAATTAATAAAATCTTTATCTTTCTTACCTGGAAAGATCTCGGCAGTTCTTAAACTATAACAAAACTGAATTAAGTTATAAAAGAACCCTTTGCCGACAACTGATAATTAAGGAAACTTGTCTTTTTAATGTGTCCTCATTATTTGTTACTGAGATTGACAATTGAAAAGCTACACATCCAAATTCATTTGTTGAATAAAAAAAGGAGACAAATAGAAATATTTATTTACGAAAGAGTTAAAAAGGGAACAAAGCGAAGAAATTACAAAGAACAGAATAAACAGATTAGGCATTTTGCATCTGTGAGAGAGCTTTTAAATGGTTGATTAACAATGTCGTATTTGCGCTTTTTTGATAGGCGGCTACTTTACTTGCATAGTACTAAATCACTGACAATTCAATTAAAAAGTCATTAAAATAGTTTAGGTGTTTTGTGGTTGTCTGGGTAAGAATTAGCAGTAATAGGAATATTGGCAAGCTACTCGTGTTTCTAAGAAAACAATGTTCGATAACTAGTAACGTTAAACTACATAATATACAGTTAAACTAAAGTGGACTGCAATTATTGTGTTTCTAGGAAAACAATTGGAGTAAAAATGTACGATAACTAGCGGTTAAACTAGTGTGGACTGCGTCAGTGTTTCTAGGAAAACAATTGAAGTAAAAATGTACGATAACTAGCGGTTAAACTATTGCGGACTGTGTCAGTGTTTCTAGGAAAACAATTGAAGTAAAAATGTACGATAACTAGCGGTTAAACTAGTGTGGACTGTGTTAGTGTTTCTAGGAAAACAACTGAAGTAAAAATGTACGATAACCAGCGGTTAAACTAGTAGGGATTGGGTTAGTGTTTCTAGGAAAACAATTGAAGTAAAAATGTACGATAACTAGCGGTTAAACTAGTGTGGACTGTGTTAGTGTTTCTAGGAAAACAACTGAAGTAAAAATGTACGATAACTAATGGTTAAACTAGTAGGGATTGGGTTAGTGTTTCTAGGAAAACAATTGAAGTAAAAATGTACGATAACCAGCGGTCAAACTAGTAGGGATTGGGTTAGTGTTCTAGGAAAACAATTGTCCAAATGAGTGATGGATGTCACGGTTTGTGGGGCTAGTTTATTCCCAAATTGCCTGCATATATGTAGTACCTAATATTCTCTTCATTTGATAACTTTCGATACTACTAAAAATATCCGCGCCTGGAGTAGATTTTAAAGAAACATTTCTCAGTATCAAGGAATCGGTGAGTTTCCTGTGGTAAGATATTTCGGGATTCCTGTTTTAGACTTACCAGCTATTTTGGACAGAAATCAAAATGGCGGACGTTATTGTTGCGTGTGCCATGACTCGAGGACTTGTAAAGTTTGAATGAAAACTCCCTTTATTGCATTGATAATTTAGCATCTCCAACTATGGTAAGTACACGGGGTTTGCCGGCGTGCTTTTCAAAAACCTGTATTAAAATTTATTGCTCTTATTGTACTTTACAATTCTTCAAAATGACTTTATTATTTGTATTTTCGGTGATTATTCTAGTTTTGTGCTGTTGATTCCAATTTTAAGAAAGAAATTATAGTATAATAGAATGGAGATGGATGAGCCGACCTTCTGGCTTTTTTTTTTTTTTTTTTTTTTTTTTTGGGGGGGGGGGGGGGGGGGAGACGGGGGGGCTTTGGTTACGGCCCTGATTCCTATAGTTTTCCTATCACTCACTCATTCACTCACTCCGATTCATTCATGCGATATGAATAAAACAATAGCTGACAGAGATATAGAGTTGAATTACACAAAATACTAATAATATGGTATTTTTTACAAATATTAAGCAGCATTGTTCTATCTGAAAAATAAACATGAATAATAAATAAAATAAAAATAAAAGTGACAAAATAAACAATCGAGAAATAAGATTTGTTTAGTCTAAAAATTGGCGGGAGCAAAATGAATGAATGAATGAATGGATGAATGAATGGATGAACGAATGAACAAATGAACGAATGAATTAATGATTAAATCAAACAATGGATCAACTAATGATTGATTGAATAAATAAATGAATGCACAAATGAATTAATGAATGAATGGATGAATGAATGAATGAATAAATGAATGAATGAATGTATGAATGAATGAATGAACGAATGAATGAATGAATGAATGAATGAATAAATGAATGAATGAATGGACAAATGAATGAATGAATTAATGATTAAATCAATCAATGGATCAACTAATGATTGATTGAATAAATAAATGAATGCACAAATGAATGGATGAATGGATGGATGATTGAATAAATCAATGAAAAAATACATTAAAAACTGAAGAATGTGTACATATTAAAAAAAATGATCAGCATGCCAAAACTCATGTACATTTGAATTGTAAAAAAAAAAAACATGTATTATTTTTTCCAACATAAGCGCTTTACGGAAATGACTACAGAACGGTTTCAGAAATTCCTCAATCCGGACAATCATTAAACCAACTAATTATTGTAAAAGTTTATATCAAATATATCGGTTTCATAAGGTATTGTTTCCATAACAACGAGATTGTTTACGTCCCGTCGTAATACTTCATCGCCGTTGCGTTCAGATCGATCTATTATCTGTTGTTCTGAATACTAACAACTTGTGGTTTTTGCTTAGCAGGTGAGATGCGCATTCATTAGCAAGATCAAAAAATCTTCGACAATAACGAAAAAGTAAACGATCGAAACAATGAAAAAGCGCGTTGATTTCCATCGAGTTCGAATCGCAATGAAATTTTCTTAACGTAATTTATCATATTAGTTGTGTTTGTTGACTTGACTACTTATTGAATAAACCATTTCTACAAACAATATATTTTATGAAGATAGCGTAGTGTTTAAATAATGAATGAGATACGATTTCCAGGCTGATGAAAATTTACATGAATTATATTCCAGCGCCGGTGAATTTTTTACTTCGTTTTTGGTGGAAAAGAAATCGTTGAATTTTTATCGAGCTCGACAATAAATTATATATTATTTAGATTACTTTAATTTGGGATAAGTTAGATTATCCCACTCCACAGCCAATTTAGAAGGAAGACATAATGGATGAGAGGTATAATTTTCTTCGTTATGCAAATAAATCTGCTCCATATGCGCGTTTTTTTTCTGATGCATACGTTTAGTGTCGATCAAGCCTTGAGCCGCAGCTTGAGAATTATATCCAGTGACTATTAAAACTTAGCGAGATAAGAGTGTGGAATTTTTTTGCCAATTATGTGTGGGACACAGCCTAAAAAAAATGCTTAGCAATTGGACTACATTTACAAGCAAAAATCAACTGCCACAAATCCATTTTTTCAAATATTTTTTTTAATTAAGGAAAAACATTTTTGGTTGTTTTCTTGTTTTTTTTTTCACGAAAATTACAGTTTCATTTTTCAAGTTTTCACAATGCAGATATTTTCAATTTGTGAACCGCGTCGTTGATAAGTATAGTGGAAAGGGAGTTTTTTCCATCGTATACAATCTTTATATAAAGCTTGCCTAACACAATTTGCTATAGCGAGAATTTTAACCAAATTAATTATACAGAATACTAACGGCTTCGTTTAATGTTTATTTTTTTAGAATGAAACATTTTCTATTCAGTGTATAAATTCTTGTTGAACTATGTTATGTGTGTGTTCGATCGGTCTATTGCAGAAAAGTGTGTACGAATTCAGCTTAGTTCTGGTGTAAGTTGCATTCAAAAGTTTTCTTGTGTAATTTCTTATATTGTTATTGAATTTCTCAATTTATGTTTTGTAAATCGTGCAAAATAAAATGCCATTATGAGTGCAAAAACTTGACTCATTTTATTTAATCCTTATCTTCAACTTTTCTTCTTTCTAATTCATCCAAAATTGCTCCACTTTTTCTCTTCCATTTGCAGAAATATTCATCGTTTTTATTTGTAGCAAAAACGTGTAGACTTTTTCGCTGAGCTAGACGGTTTATAGGGAGTTGTCTTTAAACATGACATTTATAAGGAACATATTCCATCGGATATACAAAGTCTGCTTGTCTTTCAACTCAAGCCATATGAAATTTTTCCAACACAATTCTCGGGCTTTTTCCATGTTAAATTCTCAGTTTGTCCTTTATTACGAGGCATGCAACTCAGTGAGTGAAGCTTGATTTCGATAAAGTTTGCAACTGTGTTAGCTCATTTTTGCTGGGCTCAAAAAATGTTATGCATCAAAGCAGCTAGATTCGTCGTTGAATAAGAGATAGCTCATCTTTGTAATGTAGATCTCGGTTGCATATTTTCAATGATTCACGCAACATAGACACTGGCTTCCTTTCTCGCAGATTAAAACATTTCCGCTTTAACTCATCTGTTCTTTCTTTGGTTCGTTTGCTCGTTATCATTAGATAAAACTAAATTTGATTATTTTTTTTTGTTTTGTTTTCTGCACAATCCATCGAATTCTTTGTATTGAAACACACGGGAAAGGCCATTGAACATAATTTTGTCAGTCATGTTAATGGATGAATTCCGATGAATTCAACGGTGGAAATAGCCGTTACAGTACTAATAATTTACATTTATTTCTTTGAAAGTATAAATAACATCACTTCATGAGCAAGATTCTTTGCTGTTCCATGGCTTGGATGCTACTAAAGGGTTGTGTACGTTTTTTGCGTGAATTAAATTTTCCAACTGTTTTCCAAACTTTACAAGCAATTTTTCATGTCAGTCCAAAGAAACTCCTTAATTACGGGCTCCAAATAATGATCGCTTCTTCAAGAACGTATTTAATAATCCTTTTCCAGTTTACGTAAATTTCTGTACATCTTTCGTCGAAAAAACACAAACAGTTCTATATACTGAACCAATTAAGAATTAGTTCCAAAACTTTGCAAATATTTCTCTTTGACTGTTGAGAAATTCCGATCCATTTCAACGGTAGCAAAGGCAACTTGCGTTAGTATAAATTCCCTTGTAAAACACAAGAAATCTCCAACAACAAGTTCAAGTAATTTAAAATTCACAAACTTTGTAATCTTTAGACTTGAGCAGAAACTCGCAGCTTCTCTTCCAAAGTGAATATTTTACTCCTTGCAATTTTCAAACTACTTCATTACAATTCCACCAGAAAAACATCACTACAAATGCGACCAGATGCGTGAAACTTGCAAGAAAGTGCCTCTAAGAAAAATGCAAACTTTATCGAGGTCTCGAACCTGAAGCTTCAGATCTTCGCCTGTCACTTGGTCGATGTTGCACAGGGCTGGTCGAGCCGCCTGAACCATAATATTGATCGGACCAGCTAACAACGCTGGCAGCACGACCTGAACGAGCTACACCTCGCTCATCGTAATCATGGTGCAAATCTGTGGAAGATTCGCGTATAGGTGAGAGCGCGCGCTTTCCAATGACTGGAGATTTCGAGCTTCGTCTTGAAGGCGTCTTGTTCGGCGTAGAAGCACCTCCTGATGCGTTTAACCCTTGTACGCCGCCTGAATGCATAGCGTCTTTGTTCCTACCGATAACTAGATTTGCAACTTTGTATTGATTCATTGCTTCAGAAGCTTGTCTACTTCCACCGCTAGTGCGTCTAGGATTTCTACGATCAGAAGCGGAACGTTCCAAAGACGAAGTTGATCCGGTTAGCGCCTCGGATCGCGAGCTTTTGATGGATGATCTTAAGCTTGAGCCCGTACCATCTTTTATTGCTAGTCTACGTGAAGACATCGGAGTTAGAACTTTTACGGCTAAAATGAGTCTTCGAGGCATCTGCATCAAAGCGCTGACGTCCTCAATATTCATCCCGCGAACATCGACTTTATTTACCCGTACTATTTCATCTCCAACTCGGAGTAATTCAAAAACATCTACATCAGTTCCTAATACAACACGAGATACGAAAATACCGTCTTCTCGTTCCCAACCGTCGCCTTGACGAATGTAAAACCCCAAAGATTCTCCGGGTTTTCGTTTTAATTCAATTGTTCTCTGTAAGAAAGTCCCTTGTTTTGAACATGCTTCGCGAACACCGAGAATATGCCTAAACGAACCGTGTATTAGTTTAATGGGCAGCGGTGGACACGGATCGCCTTTAGTATCAGGATCTGTAATATCAGTTGCTTTACGAAGTTCTAAAAAATCATCTTCCTTTTCTGCTAGTCGCATTTTATCGAAATCTTCCTGAGAGACGCTACTCATTCGACGCAACTGTTGTATAAATTCTTCTCTTTCTTCAGAATGTCTGCTTCTTGAAGGTCTAGCGTTGCCATTTGAAGAAGAGTAAATCCCAACTGAAGACCCGCGATCATCAGCCATGTCTTTCTCGCTAAAATTGTCATAAGATTCTCTCGTTATGCATCGTTTGGTTGTGTGTGTCCGCCATTTTTGAACATCAAATGCAGTGGTTTAGGGCAGCAATTAAGAAACATTGTACGAGGGAGCCAATCAGAGGACAGCCTAGTCTGCAGGTGTAGATGGATGGCTACTATGGAATCAAATATTCACCACATCGATAATGGACTACACAGACATTTGCATAACAAGCATAATAAAAGATCCACACTCGACTCGACGCTACACACAAAAGAACATGGATATAAATAGCGAAGAACAACAAGGAAACGACCGTTGGGTTATAAATAGAAGAGAAAAACAAGGAAACCCCGACACTATTCTTAGCAAGGAAATGTTATGAGTGATTTCCATTTGCAAAACACAAATCCGGCTAAAACAAAAAGGGCTGATCGATAAACGACTGTAAAAGACGTTGCGCATTATTAAGTATCGAATACTAGTGTGTGGTTCTCTGACGAAACTCGTTTTAAAAGTAGAGAACTTGACATGGATACAAAAGAGCAATTTCCATTTTCAAATCAAAAAGGCAGATCGACCGGCAAAGGCCGGACTGAAAGGATTATATTCATTGTCCTTTGGATTATACTGATAACAAAAACATCGAAAATGGTGCATGCGGATTCTCAGACACAAACCATCAGAAAAGTGTGGACACAATTGACTAAGCAGAAAAAAAAAACAAAGAAACTAAGAGTTTTATTTTCAAAACAGGCAACGGGCGAACTTGTCGACAATAGACTACAAAATATTGACGATGACAGCACAAACTTCAAAATTTCACTACACAATGGATTATCAAATATCGAAAACAATCTATTAATTCTCAGACGATCATCTGTTTCTACTAATATCGATAGAAGTACGCATAAAAACAAGGGAACACGACTATTTTGTCGATTTATGACGACGGTTACTCGACGGAAAAAGACTAACATTTATGGATGAATTGTTACAAGAAGTCCATAAAGTTCGATTTTAACACTTGATTAGACAGAAGAAACAAAGAAATAAAAATTAAATTTACAAAATTCGGAGTATTTCATCACCGGTACAAGACGACACCACACAAGATCGTGAAAGAAAGCGATAAATGGAAATTGTCAACCATTACAAACAAAGTTCTGACGTATCAACTAGTAAAAGCTAAAGTTGGGCATAGGGTAGAATAAATATTTGCTTAAACAATTTGAGTTTTTGTGTTAAAAAAAATTAATGCTTAATTTTGAGAAATACAAAGCTTAAAAGTAATGTCTAAAAAAATAAAAGTAGAAAATGTCAAATAAAATTTTTAAGATAAAAACTAAAATCGCTAATAAAAAGTTTAAAAAAGCAGAATAAATGAAAAATAATCAATCATGATTTGATCGATTTAATATCATTTTGAAAAAAAAAGCAATTAATTTACCTGATCCGTATATCGCGCCATCCAATTCGATCTCGAACAGAATCTCCGTAACTCTCTAGCTTAAATTCTTAGCACATTAACCTTCACTAGTAAAGCTTACAGATAGCTTGTATTTTGTGATTTCGACGGAAAAAGACTAACATTTATGGATGAATTGTTACAAGAAGTCCATAAAGTTCGATTTTGATGAATTTGCATGCATAAATCTGAATGTCTGAACTGAAAAAAGTGTTTTTTTGTGCAAATTTTTTTATACCAAGTAAACGTCTAGAGAGCTTCTACAAGTTTCATATTGATACAATTACATATTTAGCAGATTTTTCATATTACTGACGTTTTCTCTTTTCTTACATTTATTCCATTCATTTACGATTGTTAAAACAAACTCACAATTAATAATATAAATTTGTTGTTGTTTTCTGTCCAGTGCAAATTTGAGGCTCTAATTATCTAGGATTTTTAAGCTCTGGCTAAACGAGGCAACAATTTTGCGACAACAAAGACGGCTCGCGCGCGCATGTTTCGACGATGTTGCCTGGCTAGCAATGTCTTTACGGGTGCTTTGTTTGTTGTATAACATGTTCTTATAACAAAAGGCGAGAGACACGCGCCAAAGACAATACCAAAGAACAATGCCAATATATAAATACAATCCGCGCACTGTCATGACTCAGTGAGACTCGGGGACTCACTATATTTGATTGTATATACATGGACATTTTGTGCTGGAGGAAAGAACTCTCTTGTGTTTGTGTCCCATGGGATTGATCTAAAAGCCATCTTCATTTCCAGCCAGAGCTACAATGCAAATTATCCATGCAATCAGGACCTCGTTAACCGATTATGTAGCGATTTAAAATGACGGGAAAACTGTTGAAACTGAACTTGAAATCTGATTGTGAGATATCTAGCGGTAAAACTACCTAGTGTGGACTGCGTCAGTGTTTCTAAGAAAGCAATTTTAACAAAAATATTAATGTACGATAACTAGCAGTTAAACTAGTGTGGACTGCGTCAGTGTTTCTAAAGCCTGGTTTCCATATAATCGCAAACGATCGAGAACGGTCGCAAAAGATCGAAAAAAAAATCGATTTTGGGGAAACCAATGAGTTTTTCGATCCTACGTTTTTGAACGATTTCCATCGCGATCATATATGGATCGAAAACGGTCCTAGGATCGAAAACGTTGGTTTCCCTATAATCAATTTTTTTTCGATCGCATGTAACCGTTCTCGATTATATGGTAACCAGCCTTAACTAGATTTGGATCATCTGGTCAATCTTCTATTTTTAGTAACAATGACGCCGTTTAATTGACATGGTAACGGTTACTATGACGACGAGTTAGGTTAGATCAGCGCAGAATTTGTCCATGCGTTACGGACTAATAGTGTGTGTTGGTTAGGAAAAAGTACAACAAACAAAGCTATTCGATAATTTCAAAAGTATTCACAGTTTCTCTCCCCACGAACGTTTGTTGGTTATGAGCCCACTGGTGAACGTCGATCTACGTGGATAGCGCAAGCTAAAGCCTCCCCATTGTACCTGAACGCAAAGCCAGCCGGCCAAAAAAACACGACACATTATATAACCTTGCATGACAACCAATGAATTCTAGAATGTATCAAAGCAAGAGCTTTTTAGTGATTGTAATTGAAGTGTGTAACACCCACGTTCTAGTACCCGAGCGTTCGAGCACGGTTTCAATATTGTAACTATCTTTGATCACGATCGACTTGTGTTCTCGAATGCCAATCGACGTTCGAAGTTATATCCCACATGTTTTGCGGTTAATAAATCTGCGGGTTGCAACCAGCGGAATTCGCGGTTGATCGATGAATTTCAGCCAATCAATCCATCAATCAATAAATCAACCAGTCAGTCAAACAATCAATCGATCAATCAATCGATCATGCGATCAATTAATCAATCTTTTAATATAGATTGAGCATGCGCAGTAGATAATCGTTTATTATATTTCTTATTCAATGATTCGACCAATTAACCATTTATTCATCAATCGTTCAACAGAACGATCAATCATTCGAACCATCAATCAGACAATCGAATCATCAATCAGACAATCGAACTATCAACCAACGATTCATTTAATCAAATTCATTTATCATTTCTATTTAGTAGCACTGGTTAATCCGGACCTGTTCCACCTGACGGAAATCTACACTTCAATTCTTGATATAGCAGTCACGTGACAGCGCCAAGACGTCACTGGATATCAACAAGATAACGTCGTTAATCGTTCAACAATATGATAAAATCTAAGGCAAAATATCACCAAGATAACAGAATTTAACCAGAGACTAAGGCCCGTGTGATATGTACGGTGCCAACACGTTGTGTGTACTGTCAATGTTCTTATTTTGGATGCAGGTGGACGCAGGTGGGTCACGGATAGCTTGGTATTTCACTGAGGACATGTCCAAACTGACCCGGATCATTTTAAAAACGAAAGTTTATTTAGGCCTTCCATTATATTTACACTAATCCACGTGAATCCAAATTATTTTATGTAATTTCTATTATCCTTAGATACAGTTGTTAAATATATTGGCAATTTTAGTATACACCATAAAGGCTTGATGACAATACGGACGTTTCGGACCGGTTAGTCCTTCGTCGGTGTCTCAATTACAAAAGTATTGTAGAGTGCAAACACTTAATGTGTACAACAGTCGTCACTATTTTGTAGTAAATAGCGCTAATTAAACAAAAGAAAACAATAGAATTAGCATAAAATAGCACTATTTAGTGGTAGTAATTGTTGCACACTTTTAGTGCGTGCACTCTACAACTGTTTCTATAGAAACACCTACGCGCAACCCACACTTGTGCTTTACTAGTTATCTTTTTCTTGGATAGTTTTATCCGGTTTAGTGTGGACATGGCCTAACTATTTAACAGTCCGTTAATAAAATGATTACTGATCTCTGTGATCTACTGGAGTGCACGCACTAAAAGTGTACAACATAAATACCACTAAATAGTGACAACTGTTGCACACATTTAGTGTTTGCACTCTACCAGCCATCTTGTTTATATAATACGGTGCCTGTAAACATGTGCATCAAAATCCTCTAAGCACTACAAACCTAAAATTGATTATACTATATTTCTCTATTCTCCAGAACAGCTTCTCATCCACGCCAGCTCCGAAACCAAGGAATACTGGGTTCCAAGGGAACATGTTACGATAGGTGTTCAGGACACCGACACAATAGGGTACCTAATTCATCAACTCTGTTACATATTTCACAGATCAAAAAATCTTGCGTCGCACAAAGAGAGCTATCCGTGCAAACGTCATTCTACGTCATTAATGTTGTATAATCCGGACAGCAAGATAGAATATAAGAATACCAGAGCCAGTTTGAAGGCTTACAGGGTAAAGAATGGTGCTAAAATGTACTTGTATTATTCCTGAATTCGGATCCCTGTGTGCCCGGCTTATAAGAGTCAAACCGTGAAACATTACATCTAAAAATGCAAGGTCAAAACTTGTTAGCAAAATGAATGAATGTAAATAACAACGTAAACGTTATATAGGCAACATGGCCAATTGAGCAACGTGGCTGGTATCCAGAGTGTCCCTTCATAAATAAAAATGGACAAATTGATACGCGAACAAGGTAGAGTTAAATAAATTAACAAATTGTACACTTGGAAATTAGAATATATTTAGAGTTCATGGCATGATTACACTATTTACATTTTAAAACTAAGCTCATTTCAAAACAGCCCTCTGGCAAGCGGTCTTCCTTTGTATATATCGAACGAGAGGATACTGGTGTTTAATAACAGATGTTAGAGCTGAGCCCGCAGTGGAAAAATCTTTTGTTATAAAAATCATTCAGTAAGTGTTTGGGTCAATTCAATAGCATTCAGACAAATGCCTCACTTGTATGATGATTGACACAAAAGAGTTTTCCATTGCAGGCCCAGGTATAATATCTCCTATTCACAATGCAAGCTCAGTTTGTGTTGTTTCACAACGCACTAACATCCTATAAACGTCTACTGTTATCAAGTGTTGCTAAGAAAATGACCAAATAAAAATCGATAAAAATTCAAGGGAAAGGCGGAAAACAAAGAGCCAGGGACAAAAAAAAAATGTTTAGGATATTTTATATAGGGAAAAATTACATTGTAGCATGCTTGCAGTAGGAGTTTAGTGATAACAAAACGAAATGTTAAAGGAAAACAAAAACAAATATGAAAACCAACAGATAAATGAATGAAGGACGAAATAAATGGAGAATGGATGGCTTACAAATAGTCAGACGAAGAGCAGATAATCAAACACACACTCACAAACAACATCAAAACTCACGAGAAAGCAACAAACAAACAAATAAACAAGCCAGTAAAGAGATATTTACAAATCCTTGGACATAGACTTCATCTACAAAAAAAATCTCTCGTCCGCTTGATCACACCTTGTCACTTCCATAGATGAATTTAGTTACCAGGCTTTCTGTGTCGCACTTAACTCTATGTTGACTTGGGGATGAAATAGTAACATTGGTTTCAGCGAGACTGCTGATCAACAAGTAGAAATTCAATTGGATCTTCGGCTGTCAATCATTTCACTTGGTTGCTAAGTAACACGACAACGCTCACTACTATCCGTGCTTCTCATTGATGCAATCAGGTCCTTCGCTCCATTCTTTAACGTGCTTCACTACAGCGACAGCTGACCTACACTATCGTAGTCTCTGATTGTGTGAGCATTTCCACTGGTTGTCGTGACTGTAGTTAATTGTGTAATGCTATTAATGTATTCTGGTTAGTTCTTCGACTATCTTGACAAGATCGTCAACAGTACAGTCTGTCTTGCTACCATTACCGTCGTCAACCTATGGACAGATGTAAAGCAAGTTTTACCGAGTTTGTCGAAAAATTAGTTTTTTTTTCTATAGCTTTCGTCAATACAAAATGATGGCTTTGACAAGTTTAAGGGTGGTCCACGAGTGCTTGCGTTACTTTACGTCATGTACACGCGTGTTGGGCACGACTGCTATGCGTGTCAAGTCAACTTAAGGTATCAGGGGACCCTAATGACCACTGTTCGCTTTTCTTCGTATAGGGCGCAAAGTATGCAACCGATTTCTATGATTTATATATCATCTGAAAGCTGAATAGTTGATGAAAACAACTATGTAAGAAAATATTGACAATTTTTCAATTTTTTTTAGTAAGTGGTGAAAATATAAATTTATACTCCGTTTTTTCAAAAAGTCACAGTACAGCAGAAATTTATCCGATCAAAACACACTTATTGTAGTCGTAAAGACGAAAGATTGAGCTAAAAAACCGTGTCTCCGATTTTAGAGTTATGCCCTCGTTGCGAAGATATCTGTTTCTAAAGTTAAAAATCGCATTTTTTGACGATTTTTATACAAATCACTCAATATCTCTTGAACGAGGCAAAAAATCAAAAATCGGAGACACGGTTTTTTAGTTCAATCTTTCGTCTTTACGACTACAATAAGTGTGTTTTGATCGGATAAATTTCTGCTGTACTGTGACTTTTTGAAAAAACGGAGTATAAATTTATATTTTCACCACTTACTAAAAAAAATTGAAAAATTGTCAATATTTTCTTACATAGTTGTTTTCATCAACTATTCAGCTTTCAGATGATATATAAATCATAGAAATCGGTTGCATATTTTGCGCCCTATACGAAGAAAAGCGAACAGTGGTCATTAGGGTCCCCTGATACCTTAATTTTATTGATTAATCTACCGTTTGAGCACCTTGAGTATCAGACATTCTGGGCGGGGAACTGGGAAGAAGCTTAGGCCTACCCCGGGTCCGAAAATCGCGCTAAGTTGCGTTAAATCGCTCAAAATTTCCTAAAATCGCACAAAATTGCCTTAAATTCACAACAAATTTACCACAAATGTCGGCGAATTTACGTCCCGGAGTAGGCCCGAGCTTCCCGTCTTTTTCCCTCCTCGAGAGCCTAGTACTCGGGCAAACAGTTCAGTAGCCATGGTAACACAAAACACAGTGTAGTGCAAAGTAACAGGCTGACTTATCAAAATATGAAGTATGCGCAGCAAAAGATATGAACAATGCCAATTCTACGAACCTGTAGGCCAGTAACGACTTCCTTCATTTTAGCCCTTGGTAAATCTAAGAAGCTTTCTATAAGATCGCCATCAATAAATCCATGAGCTGGCTCTGTTTTACGTTCATTGTCGAACGATCGCCAGGTACGTTACGTTAAGGAGAAACGTAAAACGATTACGAATTGACAAATAACCTAGAAATTATAGAGTGGTTTTCGTATGAGTAGGAAACAGTACTGTACCGTATCGTAGTTGTAGATTCTAAGAAAGCGTTCGAATAATCTGCCGCATCTTACGAAAACGACTCTATACCAATACATACAGAAATGTATCGTGAAATAAACGTGAACACTCAGTGAATAAAAGTAATGGTTCTTTAGAAATACATTGTTTGCAAACATTGTTTTTGCTGTTATTGAGTGTTTGTTCATCTTACTGAATGCTTCTTCGCGCTAATAGTAATTAAAGCGCTTTTGCTTGAATGAGTGTTTCAGTGCGCTTAATGAACAGGAAAAGGTGTAGTCAGTGCATAACTAAAACGTATCTGACCCTCACGTAACTCATGCTTGTATAACCGGATTACATACTATGAATAGTAAAGATTGTAAAGCGCATTGAGACATTATTGACCTGACTATAAAAGCACTATATTACATTATATTACTAAATAGTTAATTGTTTCATGCTTGCTTGGCGTGCACTCCACTGTTGGTAGTATCAAAAGGATATAATGAGTGGTCTATCTTGCCAACGCTCTTGATGACTTTGTTCAGCTTTTTTTGTACTTGAGAAAGGAACTCGAACAGATCTTTGGACAACTGACCAACAATACCTACAAACAACCGATTCTTATTAAAATTGAGTGCTATGTAGACTATCACATATGAATAACAAAGAGAAAACCTATTTTCCTACCTATTCTCCCAGTGACTGTCCCAAAAAGCACTGTACTCTGGAACGGCGTTGAAGATTCACCCAGGTGCTCCATGACGAGTGAACCTGACCGTAAGAACAGAATGCATAAAACAAACACTCCTTTGATCTATCTGTACTACAGAGGTAGAATTGTTTACCATGACCATTAAAATTACCACCATCACCAAAATCATCATCATCACCACCATCATCGCTACCATCATCATCACCATCATTACAATCATCACCATCATCATCACCACCACCATGATTACCACCGTGTCTGAAGACTTTTATAAAATCTCCCTGGTGGTAGACCCTAGTATCTTGTAAGAAGAATCTTTCCTTGTCTTCAAACATCATCACCACTATCACCACGCAACACACGTCTGAAATAATTTACATAGTCCAGAAGGTAGACCCCAGCATCTTGTAAGTAGAACCTTTCCTCGTCTGTCACCATCATCACCACTATCATCATTATCAGCATCATCACTATCACCATCATCACTCACCACCTACCATGTCTGAACACATTTACAAAGTCTCCCAGATGGTATACCCCTGCATCTTGTAAGTAGAACCGTTCCTCGTCAGTCGTTGCTCCGCTGTTCTTCTGACATGTGAATAAATTGAAGGAGTTCTCTGCACCAAGGAACGTATCATCATCGAGAATTTCTAACGCTGTCATCCACTTGGGACTGAAGTCGTGTGCAATCTTAGGTATAACAGGTCAGATGATAGTGGTTAGAATAATGAAATAGTTGTAAAAAGCAAGTAATGTTATACACTGTAAAGATGTGTATAGAAACTGACGTTTCGGTCGTTAGTCCTTCGTAGGGGTTATAGGAGTTAAAGACATGTTTATTGAGTAGTGAATAGATGAAAAGGAAACAAGATTAGAGGTTTAACAGGTCAGATGATAGTGGTTAGAATAATGAAATAGTTGTAAAAAGCAAGTAATTTTATATTCCTTGTAAAGATGTGTATAGAAATTGACGTTTCAGACGTTAGTCCTTCGTCGGGGTAATAGGAGTTAAAGACATGTTTATTGAGTAGTGAATAGATGAAAAGGAACCAAGATTAGAGGGGACAAGATGAAGAGGAAGACACATCGGAACTCTGACAACACTTGTAATTTATGTGCACTGCATACTGGTACGTCTACATGTCAGTCAGTCTTGACTGCTGCTCGATTAAAATGTAGAAGTACTGTATGCACATAAGTAGAGTGCAAACAGTAAATGTGTGCAACAGTTGTCACTATTTAGTAGTAAATAGCACTAATTAAACAAAAGAAAACAATAGAATTAGCATAAAATAGCACCATTTAGTGGTATTTATGTTGCACACTTTTAGAATGTGCACTCTGATAGTGCTGTAATCATATATTGAATAGAGTACCTCTTGTAAGGACCCCTCCATTGGTACATAGAGCAATAGAGTCATTGACCTCATTAGATCACCAACCTAATATATGAATAAAATGGATGAAGAAATCATTATTATAAATATTTCCACCATCATTACCACAAACAAAACCATCAAAGAAACAATATGACAAGAGATCTTGTGGAGATAGTCATCATTGTTGGGATAATAATCATAATGGTGATGACAATGATGGTGATGACAATGATGGTGATGACAATGATGGTGATGACAATGATAGTGGTGACAATGATGGTGGTGATGATGATGGCAATGATAATGTTGATGACAACAACGGTGGTGACATTAATGGTGGTGATGATGATGGTGATCAGTGACTATGATAGTGATGACAATGCTGATGAAAATGATGATGATGGTGTCAATAGCAAATATGTACCAGTATAAAATCTCCTTTAGTCTTGAGGTATAATGCTAGAATGTTATCATAGAACCAGCATTCTGGTCTGAGTTCTTTGTCTGCTGTCCATTCAAATATTCCAACGTTGCTGTTGATCCCAGCCAATACTTTGCCATTAAACTCCACCAGGCTATAAACAGAACCTTTGACTTCCTTTTCTGCTACTTGAATCAGCTTTCCTGCAAAGTATAAAAAATAGAAAAACAAATAAATAACACAAGAGTAAGTAAGTAAATATATAAACAAACGAATTAATGAACACATTTGGACTAAAGTGCTAAAAATATAAAATATTAAAAATGATTAAATCGATAAAAAAGCAAATACACTAAAACTTAAATGAATAAATGAGTGAATAAATAAATAAATACATAAATAAATAAATAACAAATCAATAAATAAATAAATAAAATAACTAACAACTATTATAACAAACACAATGACTAACACCACATCATCACCACCATCATCACGTTACCAACATCATCACCATCATCACATCATCAACATCATCATCATCATCATCATTATCATCACCATCATCACCATCACCATCACCATCATCACCATCGTCATCATCATCATCACTATCATCACCATCATCACCATCACCACATCACCATCTTTGTCATCATCATCATCATGACCACCATCTTACCGTCAGTCAACTGGAACAATAGCAGTCTTCCAGACTTTGGTTCAGGTTCTTCAGGGAAGACATAAGCAGTGCCCACACAGTAGTATGTGTTAGGATCATCTGACAGTGTGCACGACATCAGACTTGTAGCCCATTCATTGTTTTGTAATTGATGTGAATGAGTCACTGTCAAAACAACATAAAAGGTTTATGGTTTTATAAAACTCATTAATAATTCATCAGGCAAAAACAATGCAAAACATGACCCACATAAAGGCATCTGTAAATTGGATACAGATTCATCCTGTTTTGCATAAACGTTTAACTTGTATTTTCTCAACCTCAAATGAAAATATTTTCAATTTTCTTTTATGAAACACTTGTACAATTGGGAGTTTCATAAGTAACATACAATATTAAATATTGCAAATTTTGCATCCAATCTGCACGGGAAATACAATATTGGTATAACATACTCATAAAACCAACCTTCAAAAGTGTGTTGATCAACTATCAGCAAACTTGAAACCTCAACCTCATCCCCAAACGTAATGCCGTCAGCAACTGCATGACCCGAGCTAGCTGACCCTGCCGCACTGCTAGTGGTTACAGACGAAGTGATATTATTGGCTGTCGTACTGGCACTTGGATGTAGAGGAATGGTTCGATCGCTGCCAGGCTCCAAGACCTCTATACGTAGCGATATGATTCCAAACGTTTGAGTTGCTTCTTGGTATGCAATACGTCTAGTATTGATAATATTAAACATTATATGAGCAAAGCAATTCCATGTTTGTATACTCTTTTACACAGCATTGTGCAGAAGATATTCAGCATTTTTCAAATTAGGTTCATTTTGACAGGCTGTTATTTAATAAAACAAAATTGTGTGAAACAATCGGAATTTTACATGAAATAATTATATGATTGTGAGGTGTTTTAGAATTAGTTTGAAAAATGAATGTACTAATCAAATTATAAACTCAACATTCCAACAATTAAATCCTAATAATAACTTGATGTTCAAGTTTGAAGTTTTCTGTAAATCAGAGAATATGCCAGCAGTAAAATTGAACACATAACAAGAGTTTAAATCCTGAGGCCAACCTTAACTTCAGACTGAAGCACTCCCCAGAATGAAGTGAAATAATCTTACAGCACCTACCTTGGCGACTCTCCCAGTGGCACAGTTCTTATGTGTAGTTTCTGGATTTCATCGATGGTACCAATAGTTAAAGCTCCTTCATTTGCTAGTGCAAGACTGTAGAAAAACAAACACAACAATTGTAAATATGCAAAATGGATATCAGTTTTACGTTTGTAATATTATGAATAGAGGAATGCATGAATGAACAATCAAAATTTGGTGCAACTTTAAATTTGAAAATTCTTGTAAAATGATGATGTCATTTTCCCACCAAAATTGCAACATTTTTGAAAAATTGAAACAAACAATTTTTTCCTCCTGTATCTTCTATCTAAAGTTCAAATTTGAACAAGATTGAGTACGTATTACAAAAGTTAATACAAAAACACCGATTCCTGATAGGAAAAAGCCCAGCGTGTGAAGGAATAAAAGAATGAAATGAATGAATGAATGAATGCACTAGTCATACAGCTCTTCAGTCATTCAGTCATCAGACAGTCAACTCAATCATGATAATAAAATAAACAATAATAATGAATGGATGAACCAATGAAAATGTGATGAAATTAACCTAAGGCATAATTTGATTGCATTTTCTTTGTAGTTTCAATGTTTTTCTATCCTCCAAGAAAGACTGCGAAGGCCACAAGCTAAGAGTAAAATTAGCAAAAATCTTATGATTGATGAAGCAATTTATTATGAATGTGTCTATTGTCTTACCTGCCAGGATATCCTTGTGAGTTCAAAGGACACATGTAGTTCACTTCCTGGCAGTCAAAAAAACAACAAATAACTTGATGACAAGGCTTGAAATAGCAGTCTGACATACATAGGTCAAGATGACCTTACAAATGCATTTTTGGAAGGTCATTACCCCTTTTTGAAAGGTAATATTAAGATTTTCCCCTCTAAAATATGGAGGTCAACTTGTGCTTTACAAATGGCATGTGAGCACAAAGTATAGCAAACTAACCTTGAGGTTAACATTGGAGAAGACCAGCTTATGATTGCTAGAGTAGATTACTGTCGGCCTATCTGAGCACGCAAATACATTGACAGTAGAGAGGGACTTGAAGGTCCTTAATATTATAGGCTGTGTGCCCAGGGTCACTTTCTTACGTTCTGCCAGAACACCTGAAACAAGTACATTGAAATTTCAATTTTATAGATTTGCTAAAAAAAGATAATTGGTAGAAATTACATTTTTCAACTCAGTTGATCAAAGTGATATAAGGCTGTCAGTTGTAGAGTTGTTCTTACCATTAGTCTGATCCATTGTAAAGTAGAATAGTGTACCATCACCAAGTGCACACAGTAGATAGTGAATACCCTCAAATGATGTCTTCAGAATAGAACGAGGTATGATTTCTGCAACAAAATACAAACACAATAACACAGTGGTGTTGGTAAAGATCATGACAATGGTGATGACAATGATGACGACAATGGTGGTGGTAGTGATGACAATGGTGGTGGTAGTGATGACAATGGTGATGGTGATGATAATGGTAGTGGAGAGGATGAAAATTAATGGTGATGATGATGTTAATATTGATAATGGTGCCCGTCATTATCATACTGATGACAATGACGGCAATGTTGGATGGTGTTGACAGTGATTATAATAATAACTACCTCCTCCGATCATTTCCACAAACATGGACTCTAGACTGGGTAGTTTAAGTACTCTTACAGAGATATCTGTCCACAAACCAACACCAACTAAGTCTGTCTTGGTGCTCTGATCAGTTGGTGTAATATCAAGGCAGGCAACTTCATGCTCCATTGTAACTTGACTAAAAACAACCATTAACACAGTAAATACACCATGTCAGTTGTCAAAAGAAATGAGGGTAACTCATAAACAAGCAACAAGAAATAGTTTGCTCAAAACTCAAAGTTACAAGTATGAAGAAAGTTTAAAAGTACAAAAATCATTTCAATTGAGCTTTAGCTTAACAACAATGGGAGTACAAAAGGAGGAAAGGGGAGATATAACCTACCTGATCTGTACAAGTTCTCCAGTTTTTATTTCAATGTAGAATAGTTCACTTCCCACAGCAGCCACTACTTGTTCAGTGTTACAAGCTGCAACACTGATGTTCTTTCCAGACCGGTGTCTCCATTCACTACAGCATACAAAGTACACACAATTAAACAGACTATTGCAGCAAAATCTTATGTATCATGGCATGCAGCTTCATAACTTCATTATAAATCCATCTTTTCTGGATGATGGAGCCAAGTAGGAAAGAAATAATGACCAAGTTGTGATTATGATCATCATCATCACCAATGATCATCTTTCATCATCATCATCACCAATGATCATCTTTCATCATCATCATCATCACCAACAATCATCTTTCATCATCATCACCAATGACCATCATCATCATCACCAACAATCATCTTTCATCATCATCATCACCACAAACGATCATCTTTCATCATCATCATTATCACCAACAATCATCATCATCACCAACAAACATCTTTCATCATCATCCCCACCAATGATCATCATCATCAACATCACCACAATCATCATCATCACCAACAATCATCATCACCAACAATCATCTTTCATCATCATCATCACCACCAATGATAATCTTTCATCATCATCATCATCATCATCATCATCACCATCATCATCACCAGCGATCCTCTTTCATTATCATTATTACCTACCAACCTTACTAATTCATTTGTCACACTGTTGATAAGCCTCACAGACAGAGCTGTCACCTGAAATCAAAGCCAATAGCAAACTAGACGTCACCCAAAAGTGACAATCAATAGTCACTCCTTCCATCAAATGCAAACAACTTGTGGTTGGATTGCCCAACATGACTGAATGTAAAGCTAGTGAATTGGAATTTTTTGCCAATCAGAAATTAAGAACTCAAACAGACCATTTCAAAGTTATTTCACTTCATTTTATTTGTTGTAAAAATATGCACTTGAAACAATGTTAAGCAAGATTATAGCACAGCAAATTTATAAAATCAATAAAGTCAATCAATAAAATGAAGTGAAATAACTCTGTGACCATTTAATTGTTTTAAATCTTGATTTCTGATAATTTTGATGTGGCTCCAGGTTGAAGTAGTCACACTGCAACAAAATATTTGAAAGTACCTGAATGATTTGCTCTCCTGTAACATTGCCACAATAGTATGTTTGTTGGTTGTCGTCAAAACCAGATATTTCTGTCTCTTCAACTTCTTCTCCATTCAAGGCAAGCACTCTGAAATACAGAGGACAATTACAATGCAAATCAAATCCATTGAACCTATAGCGATACTTCATGTTTATAAACAAATGAATTGTTATACTAATGTGCCAAACAGGACTACAATAAGCTCTATTGAAATAACGGCCAATCACTGTCTGGTTGGCACATGAATAAACATGAACGTCAGCTCAAGTATCGCTATAGTGTTACCAATTACAAAATTAATAAATGTATAATAAACGCACATCTTTGTTTAGACAGTTTGATCTTTAATACTAAAGATTTTCAGCTTTTTTGCTCCTTAAAATGGCAACGTCTTGTTTTGGATTTTAATATTTGATCTCAAAAATGTGAAATCGAATATTGAATAAATAATGATAATAATGAAATCATTCAATAAATGTGTTTTAAGTGTTCATGCTTAAGGTCCTTTGGACTGCAATATTCAAGAATCATACCTACTACCACCAACAAATGACAGAACCAGTGTGTCATCAAAGGATTGTTCTGTGCTCTTCATTGTGAGAGCCCATATACCCATAATTCCAGGAAGGTCTATTGTTGCGTGTTCATGAATACCGATACCATTACGAATGATGCGTAATGATCCTTCCTTGTTAGCACCAGAGCATGTCACAAGCTGAAGAACAAAAAGAGAAATACTTTAAATAGATAACTTAATTATTTATTTATTCATTCATTTATTTATTTATTTATGTATTTATGTATTTATGTATTTATGTATTTATGTATTTATGTATTTATGTATTCATTCATTCATTCATTCATTTATTGTCTAAAAACGTTTCTCCAATAAAATCATATCTACTGTGCTTCCAAAACCTTACAAACTAAGTAAACAATACACATAAAAATACAGAAAGAAACATCTCTTCTTAAAACTGTGAAATTTTCCAAATGTTTGATTTACAACATGAAGCAGCTATTTTGAAACTATAACTCTGAGAATCAAACATTAACCAAATATGGTGTCAAAATTATGCTAATTAGTTGAATATTTCAGAACATGGAACCATGTTTCTTCCTGGTAATGGTACCTGTCCTTGTCCTTGTCTTTCCAGGTCTACTACCACCATATCTACTATAGGTCCTAAATTAGTGAATGTCTCTAGGACTTGTACATAGGAACCTCTTTCATCTGCCTCTGTGTTTAACTGGAACGTAAGAGAACAAATAACTATCAATAAATCAATTAATCAGTCAACAAATCAATCAACCAGTCAATCAACCAAACCATCAATTAATGAAACACTCAATCATTCAATCAATCAATTAACAATCAATGAACATTTTAGTATATCAACATTAATATTTATAATAGTTTATATAATGTAATTAACTAATTAGTCTTAATATATATTATATTGGTGTAAATAATCCATCAGCCAGTTAATTAATCAATTGGTTATTCAACTATTCAATTAACTTTGCAAGCCAATCAATCCATCATTTACCCTGGGTACCAGAGGCCGCGAGGGGCTGAGAAAGACAGGAAAAAGAGAGGCAGCCTCTGGTCTAACGAGTAACGAATCTCACTTCCATGAGTTCAGATATTGAACTCAGATTGTGATTGGCTCTTGAAATAATCTCAGTCAACATGTGTTTTCATTGGTTCCTTACACTAACTGGTTTTGACCTCTGAGGGCATCAACATATTCATGTTTACCAACAACAATGGTCTCGAATTACTTACAATATCGTACCTTGATTTTGAACAGAGAAATTCAAGCCGTATCGTGAAATATTTTATATGTCAAACGTTACAGCACTTTCTTTTATTTTAGACTTTTTTCCCACTCTTTAAAGCTTAATATATCTTCCAAATACTCGACTTGAAGTCTGAACGTTTCAGGACATGAACATGACACCACTGATCAACACGAATGTACACAATAATTCATTGCTGACCGTAGGTAGATTTCTAATTGCTAATAAAATAGCAATTTGCCATTCTAAATACTATATGTGCATATTGAAATTCACGAAGAAACATTTAGGGCGTTTTTCTGTATAGATTTTGCAATACATGAGACAGTTCAGCAGTGAAAACAAATAAAACCAGTTTGACAGGAAAGTGGTATATCAGATAACATCGGCCAGACATGGAAGTGAGATTCGTTACTCGTTAGACCAGAGGCTGCCTCTCTACTTTCTCTCTTTCTCAGCCCTTCGCGGCCTCTGGTACCCAGGGTATCCATCATTCAATCAATGATCCCATTAATTCATCAATCAATCAACCAATCAATCATTCAATGAACCAATCAATCTGCCAATTACATGTAGTCAATCAATTATGTAAATTATGACAGTAGTGACACCAGACAATTAGAGCAAGTCAAATTACATTTCATTTATTCTTACTTTGACCAGCTGTGAGTCCCCATACATAGAGCCAACAAAGACAACACCATTGTCCAGGTAGACCAAACAGTGAGCTATTGATGTCTACAAATACACCAGAAATTTTCTTTGTTTTTTGTGTTGTCCATAGAGGAGCAAATATGAAATAGCTACGTATATGATAGACTACAAATACTAAACGCTAAACCACAAATGTTCTTTGCCCATAGTGTTGTTGATAAAAGAGGGGAATTTCGAAAAACAAGAAGCTCTGCCAAACAAACAGTTTCCTTAAGCCTGGTTCAGACATCAATATTTTGCCACGATAATAATGATGCTTTCAACTTCTTTGATTTCAAAATATTTCATCAACGAATAATCAAAAACATATGTAGGAATCATGTTTTGTTGAATTTAGTTGGTTCAAGAATTGCACTTCTTATTCACAAAATTCAACCATTCAACATGGCAAAAGTTTGACGGCTGAACTAGTCCTTACTCTCATTGAACATTGTCTACAATAGATAAGGGGAGGGGGTTCCAATGTTAAAATTTTCTGTTCAATCATACTTCTCCTAACAGCTCTAGTTTCAAGTCTTTCACTTCCATGTTACCATCCATGTGTTCTTGTTTCTCTAGCAATAGCATGAACAGACGCCCATTCATGTCCCCCAGCAGATAACGCGAACCATTAGAGTCTATTTTACCATAACATGCTATGGTACTTTGCTGAAATACAGAGAACACTCACTTGAATGAATGATCAATTTTGCTCAGTCTGGTTAAAATACACAGACCAAGTAATGCCAGTGAAGAGGTGATGATGATTATGGTAATGACTGTCATGATGATAATGGTGGTAATGATGATAACTTTTGAGATGACGATGACAGTAATGATGATGATAACAGTGGTGATGATGATTATGGTAATTACTGTCATGATGATAACGGTGGTAATGATGATAACTTTTGAGATGATGTTTCTCATATTGTTCATGATCTATAGATAATAATAACTACAATTATTACAATGATAATTATGATGACAATAATGACAACAATGATGACGACGATGATGGCAACGATGATGATGACAATGTTGATGGCAACAATGATGATGACAAGGATGATTATGACAATGATGATAATAATGATGATGACAATGATTATGACAATGATGATAATAATGATGATGACAATGATGATTATGACAATGATGATAATAATGATGATGACAATGATGATGATGAAAATGATGATGATGACAATGATGATGTTGATGATAATGACAATGACAACAATGATGACAATTACAATGATGATGACTACAATGATGATTAACATAATGATGACAATGATGATGACAATGATGATGATGACAATGATGATGATGATGACAATGATGATGATGACTACCATGATGATTAACATGATGATGATGATGACAATGATGATGATGACAATGATGATGATGACAATGACGATGACAATAATGATTACAATGATAATGACGACAACCGACTTACCTTCAGCGCAGGTGGAGCAATGGCATAATAATTAGATCCTTTATGATAAGTAATGGACTCTTGGCCAATGATCAATGCTCCACACAGAGGCTCTGGAACTGAAAAAGAAAACAAAATAACCAATACAATTAAAACAGAAACATTATAAGTAGCCAAAAAAAGCCATCAATAAGACTGGCCAAGCACTGTCCAACATTGGACAAACCCTATCAAAAAATAATGATAAACATTCACATTGAGATTACAAAGATGTAAATATCAGAATGCAGTCTTACTATCTAAAGCAAAAGACGAGTGTCAGCGAGAGCACCTGATGAACAATAACATTTTCTATTCTATCAAAATGACATTCTTCCCAGAATTCTTTGAGGGACAGGCAGTTAAACTTGGGTGTACTGAGGGTGAACAAAGAGCACTTTTTAAAATCAAAATCTAACCTGCAATTATTCTACAAGCTTCGATCTCAACATTATCCTGTTTCCAAGGCCCTTTGGTAAACTCATGCTCTTTTAGATTAATCTCATACGTTTTAACATGACGGCCATGAGTTTCCTACAAGAAAAAAAGTAAACAATGAAAAAAAAAATTATAAAGCTTCAATTTGACATGAAGTCCATTAGCCTCCTCCCCCCATCCCCCAAAAAAACCTACTATAGTTCCAATTGACATGCAATCAAAAGGAAAAACATCTTTTATTAACATTGATAACTCTTAATCCCTTAAATCTGTGCTTTTTAAAAAGGTTGGATGACAGGGAAATGGATACATTCTCTAATGCCTCATCATGTACTATTTTACATCACATCTTTGCATACATGTTAATTTTTTCAGAGTGAGGAGAATAAGAGAACTAAAAATAATTATGTCACAAGAGAGAACTAAAATTAACACTTCAAACAAACTCAGTTCACAGATCATCTCAAAAACCGGAAATTTGACCAGGATAAGTCCAGCAAAAGGCCTGAAAGCACTCTTGGTCACCAACACTTTCTGTGTTGTGATCAGAGGATGATCAATCAAACAGCTATTGCAAATCTCAATATCTTGGTCATGTGTGTATTTCAACATGAGATGTTCTACTTGCAAAATTCATTTTACCTGATATATGAAGACTATAGTAGGTGCTTCACACCCATGAAGAAATTGGATGTCAATGACATGAAGTTCCTCAAGTCTGAAGAAAGAACAAAGAAATAAGCGAAGATATAAATGGATGAATGGGTGGATGGATGAACAAAACATTGAATACATCAAAACCTATTTCACAACCTGATATTGTAGGCTTTCAGTTCTTTAGTAGAATCTAACTCCAATGGGATGACTTTGAACAGACCATCATAGAGACGTAGTCCAATCATACGACATTTAGGATCAATAATGGCAATAAAACCAGTATCTGAAGGACGACCAATACGATCCTGCATCGAAAAAAAACAGCATCTTAGACTACTCAACTAGATTAAACCAACCTCAAAAAAATAAATCAAAAATATTATCAATATGAAAAAATTGTGTGTGGGGGAGGGGGGGGGGGGAGGGTACTCTAATTTCTTAAGCAACGACTTTAAATTACCTGTACATCACCACAAGCTCTGGTGACAATATCACCAGTTTCTTGTTTATATCCCAATATACATACTCTGTACCTTGCCGTTAGTATAAACAACAAATCTTGTGATTCATTCTACGGACAAAAGATTATGTCATTCAGAAATATAACACTCAATGTTGTAATATTCACTTTGTACATAAAAAAACATTCTTGGTGAGAATGATGAATACCAGTTTGCGGATGTCCATTACACGACTGAAAAGATCTATGGGTAATGTTTTTAATAATGAATAGCTACAGAAGATACGCATAACATTTTGTCAACCATCAGAATTAAGCTTCAACTTGAGGAATGACAAAGATTTGAATAAAAATTACTTTTTTTATCATTAACGGAAACCCACAGTATCTTTCAGTTGTGAAACACAGGAAAAAAATTGTGATTCCCAAAATGGGTTTATTTTGGGTTTTGTTTGGGAAAATGCTACAAAATCCAACATTGGGTTCAAATTTGGGATTCCCAAAATGGGTTTATTTTGGGTTATTGTTGGGAAAATGCAACAAAAACAAAATAAACCCATTCTGGGAATCACAATTTTTTCCTGTGAAAACTACATCCGCAATCCAGTTTTCCCTTATGAACAATGTTTGTACATGTTGGTTTATAGCATCTGATGTTTAGATGGTTAACCATCCAAACGTATTACCAACAGTCTTTTTCTAGATATCACATACCCAGACATCTACAAATTGTTTACATCTGCGCCAAACCATCAAAACCTTGGAAGTTTAACATGAAAGTCTTTCTGTACATAATCTATTTACAAAATATAATTTAACTTCTATTTCTTTTTCTTCTTCTACAACACAAATTTTAGAGCACAGCAAAATCACTTCACCTGGGTTCAAACTATTCACACATATTTACATATTAGGCACTAAAACCAACAGACTTCCTTCTGATCAAGCCAGCCATGTACACAATGTACATGTACGAGTTTTGAAGTGTTCATCATTCAAATGCAAAATTAAGCAACAATCCAAACTTCATTGAACACAAGTTAACATAAACTACTATGAAATAACAAATAATATTTATTTTGTTAAAAATCCGGCCAATGAGCAATGACAAGTTTATTGGCTGTCAACAACGTCGAACTTTTATCCCAAACTTGACAAGGTAGACTCAGACTAAAAATGTAACCACAATTTAACTTTAAAACTCACCGGCGGTCTAAACAGCTCCATAACAGTGACTTTTCCATAAATACCGACATCTAAGACGGGTCGAAGGCCTTCAGGAGTCACAAGATGGATCTCAATTCGCGTATTTTTCGCAACGACCAAGTTGAGGTCGTCAGGACCAGTAAAATTGCCAACAACAACTGCATTCACTGCAGTGGGCTTTTGTGCAGTGACTACATAGTTGTGAGACATTTTGGTGAGGTTCTTAGTGTATTTCAATCGGTTTTAGCGGAGTTAGTAGCAGCAGAAATTTGAATTCAAAATGGCTGCACGTGTGATGGATAGTGGTCCCCGCGAAAAACACAAAGTTGAGCCTGTTATATATGGTACGCGGTTACATGTTCAAATCTGGTAGGTACTTCACATATGATAACTATAATGTCCTGAATATGTCCTTGCCTATGTATGTGTTTGCTATGATCATCTATGATCATTAGTTAGCTGTCCTTTGTTATGTTTATATGTCCTAAGCTATGATTACATATCCTTAGCAATGATTAGATGTCCTTCGCCGTGATTAGATGTGAGTAGCTGTCCTTAGCTGTGAGTAGATGTCCTTAGCCGTGAGTAGCTGTCCTGAGCTGTGAGTAGCTGTCCTTAGTTGTGAGTAGCAGTGATTAACTGTCCTTACCTGTGATTAGTTGTCCGTAGCTGTCCTTATCCATGATTAGCTGTCCTTAGCTGTGATTAGATGTCCTTAGCCGTGCGTAGCTGTCCTGAGCTGTGAATAACTATCCTTAGCTGTGAGTAGCTGTCCTGAGCTGTGAGTAGCTGTCCTTAGTTGTGAGTAGCAGTGATTAGCTGTCCTTCGCTGTGATTAGATGTGAGTAGCTGTCCTTATCTGTGAGTAGCTGTCCTTAGCAGTGCGTAGCTGTCCTTAGCAGTGACTAGCTGTCCTTAGCAGTGAGTAGCTGTCCTTATCTGTGAGTAGCTGTCCTTAGCAGTGAGTAGCTGTCCTTAGCAGTGAGTAGCTGTCCTTAGCAGTGAGTAGCTGTCCTTAGCAGTGAGTAGCTGTCCTTAGCAGTGAGTAGCTGTCCTTAGCAGTGAGTAGCTGTCCTTAGCTATGAGTAGCTGTCCTTAGCAGTGAGTAGCTGTCCTTAGCAGTGAGTAGCTGTCATTAGCTATGATTAGCTGTCCTGAGCTGTGAGTAGCTGTCATTAGTTGTGACTAGCTGTCCTTAGCTATGAGTAGCTGTCCTTAGCAGTGAGTAGCTGTCCTTAGCAGTGAGTAGCTGTCCTTAGCTGTGATTAGCTGTCCTGAGCTGTGAGTAGCTGTCATTAGTTGTGAGTAGCAGTGATTAGCTGTCCTTCGCCGTGATTAGTTGTGAGTAGCTGTCCTTAGCTGTGAGTAGATGTCCTTAGCCGTGAGTAGCTGTCCTGATCTGTGAGTAGCTGTCCTTAGTTGTGAGTAGCAGTGATTAACTGTCCTGACCTGTGATTAGTTGTTCGCAGCTGTCCTTATCCATGATTAGCTGTCCTTAGCTGTGAGTAGCTGTCCTTAGTTGTGAGTAGCAGTGATTAGCTGTCCTTCACTGTGATTAGATGTGAGTAGCTGTCCTTAGCTGTGAGTAGATGTCCTTAGCCGTGAGTAGATGTCCTTAGCCGTGAGTAGCTGTCCTGAGCTGTGAATAACTGTCCTTAGCTGTGAGTAGCTGTCCTGAGCTGTGAGTAGCTGTCCTTAGTTGTGAGTAGCAGTGATTAGCTGTCCTTCGATGTGATTAGATGTGAGTAGCTGTCCTTAGCTATGAGTAGATGTCCTTAGCTGTGACTAGCTGTCCTTAGCAGTGAGTAGCTGTCCTTATCTGTGAGTAGCTGTCCTTAGCAGTGAGTAGCTGTCCTTAGCAGTGAGTAGCTGTCCTTAGCAGTGAGTAGCTGTCCTTAGCAGTGAGTAGCTGTCCTTAGCAGTGAGTAGCCGTCCTTAGCTATGAGTAGCTGTCCTTAGCAGTGAGTAGCTGTCCTTAGCAGTGAGTAGCTGTCATTAGCTATGATTAGCTGTCCTGAGCTGTGAGTAGCTGTCATTAGTTGTGACTAGCTGTCCTTAGCTATGAGTAGCTGTCCTTAGCAGTGAGTAGCTGTCCTTAGCAGTGAGTAGCTGTCCTTAGCTGTGATTAGCTGTCCTGAGCTGTGAGTAGCTGTCATTAGTTGTGAGTAGCAGTGATTAGCTGTCCTTCGCCGTGATTAGTTGTGAGTAGCTGTCCTTAGCTGTGAGTAGATGTCCTTAGCCGTGAGTAGCTGTCCTGATCTGTGAGTAGCTGTCCTTAGTTGTGAGTAGCAGTGATTAGCTGTCCTTCACTGTGATTAGATGTGAGTAGCTGTCCTTAGCTGTGAGTAGATGTCCTTAGCCGTGAGTAGCTGTCCTGAGCTGTGAATAACTGTCCTTAGCTGTGAGTAGCTGTCCTGAGCTGTGAGTAGCTGTCCTTAGTTGTGAGTAGCAGTGATTAGCTGTCCTTCGCTGTGATTAGATGTGAGTAGCTGTCCTTAGCTATGAGTAGATGTCCTTAGCTGTGAGTAGCTGTCCTGAGCTATGGGTAGCTGTCCTTATCTGTGAGTAGCTGTCCTTAGCAGTGCGTAGCTGTCCTTAGCAGTGACTAGCTGTCCTTAGCAGTGAGTAGCTGTCCTTAGAAGTGAGTAGCTGTCCTTAGCTATGAGTAGCTGTCCTTAGCAGTGAGTAGCTGTCCTTAGCAGTGATTAGCGGTCCTTCGCTGTGATTAGCTGTACTGAGCTGTGAGTAGCTGCCATTAGTTGTGAGTAGCAGTGATTAGCTGTCCTTCGCCGTGATTAGATGTGAGTAGCTGTCCTTAGCTGTGAGTAGATGTCCTTAGCCGTGAGTAGCTGTCCTGAGCTGTGAGTAGCTGTCCTTAGTTGTGAGTTGCAGTGATTAACTGTCCTTAGCTGTGATTAGTTGTCCGTAGCTGTCCTTATCTATGATTAGCTGTCCTTAGCTGTGAGTAGCTGTCCTTAGTGGTGAGTACCAGTGATTAGCTGTCCTTCGCTGTGATAAGATGTGAGTAGCTGTCCTTAGCTGTGAGTAGATGTCCTTAGCCGTGAGTAGCTGTCCTGAGCTGTGAATAACTGTCCTTAGCTGTGATTAGTTGTCCGTAGCTGTCCTTAGCTGTAAGTAGCTGTCCTGAGCTGTGAGTAGCTGTCCTTAGTTGTGAGTAGCAGTGATTAGCTGTCCTTTGCCGTGATTAGATGTGAGTAGCTGTCCTTAGCTGTGAGTAGATGTCCTTAGTTGTGAGTAGCTGTCCTGAGCTGTGAGTAGCTGTCCTTAGTTGTGAGTAGCAGTGATTAGCTGTCCTTTGCCGTGATTAGATGTGAGTAGCTGTCCTTAGCTGTGAGTAGATGTCCTTAGTTGTGAGTAGCAGTGATTAGCTGTCCTTAGCAGTGAGTAGCCGTCCTTAGCAGTGAGTAGCTGTTCTTAGATGTGAGCAGCTGTCCTTATCTGTGATTAGTTGTCCTAGGCAGTGAATAGCTGTCCTTAGGTATGAGTAGGTGTCCTTAGCTGTGAGTAGCTGTCCTTAGCTATGACTACCTGTCCTTAGCTATGATAAATTGTGTTCTCAGTTGTGATTAGCTGTCCTCCGCTACGATTACATGGCCTTAGCAGTGAATACCTGTCCTTAGCTGTGAGTAGCTGTCTTTAGCTGTGAGTAGCTGTGATTAGCCCTTCCAATGGCATCGTTATCACTTCTTTGAATAAATCATCACTTTTATGAAGGAGAAAGCACTACTTAACTCCAAAATTACTCCAAAATTTCTCCAACAGTAACCAACAAGGTTTTCCATGAGAGGTTTTATTTCTGTTTGATGGTAGGGATGGCCACGAGTGTTGCCACATGGCAGCTAGCATACGTATTACGTGTTAATGACTGAGAAAACCAGTAGGGTCAAAAGATCGGTGTCAGCCAATGGAATTGAATTTGATAGAAATCAGATCAAAATAAGAATTATAAATGTTAGGGTTCCATTGAAGGACGTTTCGTTCATGAAAAGACCAACCTCCTCAGTTTTCGATAAAAAACTACCAAAACCAAATGGTACATTATCTTTGAGGGGTTACAACTGAAAATTCATTGATTAAACTAATTTTTCCATTTAAAAATTGTGAACTTGCATTAACTCCAACAATCTCAAACATTCCAGTTTTGTATTCATATATAGACATGCAACAACAGCTAAGGACAACTAGAGACAACTAATCACAGCTAAGGCCAGCTACTCACTGCTAAGGACAGCTACTCACAGATAAGGACAGCTACTGACAGCTCAGGACAGCTACTCAAGGCTAAGGACATCTACTCACAGCTAAGGACACCTAATCACATCTAATCACAGCGAAGGACAGCTAGTCACTGCTACTCACAACTAAGGACAGGTACTGACGGCTCACGACAGCTAGTCATAGCTAAGGACAGCTACGCACAGCTACGGACAACTAATCACAGCTAAGCACAGCAACTCACTGTTAAGGACAACTACTCACAGATAAGGACAGCTACTCACAGCTCAGGAGAGCTACTCACGGCTAAGGACATCTACTCACAGCTAGGGACAGCTAATCACATCTAATCACAGCGAAGGACAGCTATTAACTGCTACTCACAACTAAGGACAGATACTGACAGCTCAGGACAGCTAATCATAGCTAAGGACAGCTACTCACAGCTAAGGACAGCTACTCACTGCTAAGGACAGCTACTCATAGCTAAGGACAGCTACTCACTGCTAAGGACAGCTACTCACTGCTAAGGACAGCTACTCACTGTTAAGGACAGCTACTCACAGATAAGGACAGCTACTCACAGCTCAGGACAGCTACTCACGACTTAGGACATCTACTCATAGCTAAGGACAGCTACTCACATCTAATCACAGCTCAGGACAGGTACTCACAGCTCAGGACAGCTACTCACAGCTAAGGACAGCTATTCACAGCTCAGGACAGCTACTCACATCTAAGGACAATTAATCACTGCTACTCACAACTAAGGACAGCTACTCACAGCTCAGGACAGCTACTCACGGCTAAGGACATCTACTCACAGCTAAGGACAGTTATTCACAGCTCAGGACAGCTACTCACGGCTAAGGACATCTAATCACAGCTAAGGACAGCTACTCACATCTAATCACAGTGAAGGACAGCTAATCACTGTTACTCACAACTAAGGACAGCTACTCACAGCTAAGGACAGCTAATCACGGATAAGGACAGCTACGGACAACTAATCACAGGTAAGGACAGTTAATCACTGCTACTCACAACTAAGGACAGCTACTCACAGCTCAGGACAGCTACTCACGGCTAAGGACATCTACTCACAGCTAAGGACAGCTACTCCCATCTAATCACGGCGAAGGACAGCTAATCACTGATACTCACAACTAATGACAGCTACTCACAGCTCAGGACAGCTTATCATAGCTAAGGACAGCTACTCACTGCTAAGGACAGCTACTCACTGCTAAGGACAGCTACTCATAGCTAAGGACAGCTACTCACTGCTAAGGACAGCTACTCATTGCTAAGGACAGCTAGTCACTGCTAAGGACAGCTACTCACAGATAAGGACAGCTACTCATAGCTCAGGACAGCTACTCACGGCTAAGGACATCTACTCATAGCTAAGGACAGCTACTCACATCTAATCACAGCGAAGGAGAGCTAATCACTGCTACTCACAACTAAGGACAGCTACTCACAGCTCAGGACAGCTACTCACAGCTAAGGACAGCTATTCAGAGCTCAGGACAGCTACTCACATTTAATCACAGCGAAGGACAGCTAATCACTGCTACTCACAACTAAGGACAGCTACTCACAGCTCAGGACAGCTACTCACAGCTAAGGACAGCTATTCACAGCTCAGGACAGCTACTCACGGCTAAGGACATCTAATCACAGCTAAGGACAGCTAGTCACATCTAATCACAGTGAAGGACAGTTAATCACTGCTACTCACAACTAAGGACAGCTACTCACAGCTCAGGACAGCTACTCACGGCTAAGGACATTTACTCACAGCTAAGGACAGCTACTCACATCTAATCACGGCGAAGGACAGCTAATCACTGATACTCACAACTAATGACAGCTACTCACAGCTCAGGACAGCTAATCACAGCTAAGGACAGCTACTCACTGCTAAGGACAGCTACTCACTGCTAAGGACAGCTACTCATAGCTAAGGACAGCTAGTCACAACTAATGACAGCTACTCACAGCTCAGGACAGCTAATCATAGCTAATGACAGCTACTCACTGCTAAGGACAGCTACTCACTGCTAAGGACAGCCACTCACTGCTAAGGACAGCTACTCACTGCTAAGGACAGCTACTCACTGCTAAGGACAGCTACTCACAGATAAGGACAGCTACTCACTGCTAAGGACAGCTAGTCACTGCTAAGGACAGCTACGCACTGCTAAGGACAGCTACTCACAGATAAGGACAGCTACTCACATCTAATCACAGCGAAGGACAGCTAATCACTGCTACTCACAACTAAGGACAGCTACTCACAGCTCAGGACAGCTACTCACAGCTAAGGACAGTTATTCACAGCTCAGGACAGCTACTCACGGCTAAGGACATCTAATCACAGCTAAGGACAGCTACTCACATCTAATTACAGTGAAGGACAGCTAATCACTGCTACTCACAACTAAGGACAGCTACTCACAGCTAAGGACAGCTAATCATGGATAAGGACAGCTACGGACAACTAATCACAGGTAAGGACAGTTAATCACTGCTACTCACAACTAAGGACAGCTACTC
Organism: Diadumene lineata; assembly: GCA_918843875.1. NCBI lineage: Eukaryota > Metazoa > Cnidaria > Anthozoa > Actiniaria > Diadumenidae > Diadumene > Diadumene lineata. The sequence continues at coordinate 11,707,960 of OU974083.1, read as the reverse complement.
ACAGCTCAGGACAGCTACTCACGGCTAAGGACATCTACTCACAGCTAAGGACAGCTACTCACATCTAATCACGGCGAAGGACAGCTAATCACTGATACTCACAACTAATGACAGCTACTCACAGCTCAGGACAGCTTATCATAGCTAAGGACAGCTACTCACTGCTAAGGACAGCTACTCACTGCTAAGGACAGCTACTCATAGCTAAGGACAGCTACTCACTGCTAAGGACAGCTACTCACTGCTAAGGACAGCTAGTCACTGCTAAGGACAGCTACTCACAGATAAGTACAGCTACTCACAGCTCAGGACAGCTACTCACGGCTACGGACATCTACTCATAGCTAAGGACAGGTAATCACATCTAATCACAGCGAAGGAGAGCTAATCACTGCTACTCACAACTAAGGACAGCTACTCACAGCTCAGGACAGCTACTCACAGCTAAGGACAGCTATTCACAGCTCAGGACAGCTACTCACATCTAATCACAGCGAAGGACAGCTAATCACTGCTACTCACAACTAAGGACAGCTGCTCACAGCTCAGGACAGCTACTCACAGCTAAGGACATCTATTCACACATAAGCACCGCTACTCACATCTAATCACAGCGAAGGACATCTAATCATTGCTAAGGATATGTAATCATAGCTTAGGACATATAATCATAACAAAGGACAGCTAATGATCATAGATGATCATAGCAAACACATACATAGGCAAGGACATATTCAGGACATTATAGTTATCATATGTGAAGTACCTACCTCAAATCTTATACCACAGGAGACCCACAATACAAAAACAACACAATTTGCGTTCTTCCTGAAGAAATTTTATTCAACGAAAAAAAAATTACAAAACTTTAAATAATACAAATATGATGAATTAACTTCTTGTTTAAGAGTGCAAGATACGTTTTCTTCAAATTATTAAGTCCACCATTATCAACAATAAGATCATGATTATACACAAATATCATCATCATTACTATCATCAATATCACCAAAAACATGATCACCACCATCATCACATCCCTCTAAATCACTGCTATCATCATCAACATCCATATCACCAGCATCAGCATCATTGTCATCATCAACATCACAACCATCACCATCATCACTACAACCACCATCACCACAGCACCATCATCATCACCACAACCATCACCATCATAACTGAATTCCTACATTTGAAGCACCACCAATCGTCATCATCAACACACTGATGTCATCACCATCATCATCATCTCATCCTTATGAAAATGTCTGTTGTGTTCTTCTTGTTAACATATCAAATACTAGTTCACTACAAATTATGGTTCATTTGGCAGTCTCCCATGAAAAAGTGTCAGGTAAACTTACTGTATCTATTTGGGGTAAAATTTATCAATTTGGTGACTCTTTCAAATTGGATGGCTAGATAGAAGTAAATGCTCTTGTTAGTAAGGTATCAAAGTACACATTTGTAATTTGTGTCATAGAATCTGAGCATTAAACATATCCAGCTATTGAAATTGGACACAATTTTAATGTTAACATATATTGGTCAGTAGTATATCAGAATTTTGAAGATTTCTGACAAGCATCACCAACTACTTTTACATGGGAGTCCCCCCCCTGGAATGCTACACTAGATTTACAAAAACCACAGCTGCCAAAAGAGGTACAAACAAATACATCCAGTATTTTACATAATAATTTGGATTAATTTGAAGAATTTGGTTGTTAGTTGCAAAAAGCATAGCTTATTACCATGGGATACATGGTTTCTATGGCTACCAGTAGGTTCCTCTATCGCCATAGCACCCACACATCACCATGGTTACTAGAGCCATATGTAAGTCCACAAACAAGCTCTATCTCCATAGTACCCAAACACCACCATGGTTACTAGAGCTATATATAAGACCACAAACAAGCTCTATCTCCATGGCACCCAAACACCACCATGGTTTCTTGGGCTACCAGCAAGATCATATGGCTTATTCTTAATCGGCACCATCCCTTTCTTATACTCTTCTAGCCACGACAACATATTGTTCAGTATCTCTGGCTGTTTATTGGCTTGGTTGACATACTCGCATGGATCGGTAGAGATATCGAACAAGCAAGGGCCTAACTCTTTAGTGCATTGAGCTGGTTGTGCCGGTGGCTTGTCACAGCTTACTACAGCTCCCTTTAATGTCTTGGGTGGGCTTTCTTTGTGAAGCTGGTCATAGCCTGGTGGGGGATACCAGCCACTCCAGGATGTTGCTGTCAAATGAAAAGGGAAATGTGAATAAATGAGAGAAATACTCATTTTAGTTCTTTCTCTAACAACTGTTCCAGCCAAATGATTTGTTGTATTGTGCCCAGTAGAAATAAATTTGTCATATTGAGTACGGTAGTTTTTTTAACTCTTAGTTAGTCTAATGTATAAACTATTTGGTAAGTATGTTGTAAATCGCATTAACATATACTGGGATGCCCTGGCATATTAAAATAAGAAATAAATTATTTTTACTCATACATTAATGTCCCAGGATATTTGGTCTTTATATGAATAGAAAAAAAAAAATGATTTGACTATATAATATATTCATTTGACATTGTTAGCTCATCAACACCAACAGATCATCACTCTTACATCGAGCAGTCTAACCACCACCACCATTGTCATAACCAAAATCAACTTACATTCATTGACAACAAGCTTCCAATTCTCAAATCGATAAGCAGCTTCTCCAGTTACTGGGTCAATATTGTGCAATATCTCAACTCTTGGAGACATGCCGTCATTGGCAATAGAATCCCAAACATCTACTCCATCTACGTTCTGCAGGTCATGAATGTCACCACCCCCCTGGACATACAGTGTAGGCAGCCAGTCAGTGACATGTAACAGTTTTGTGCTGACACGACCTGACTTCTTGATAAGAGGGCTGTGAACGAACCCTGCTCCGCGCATTCCACCTGATTAACGAAAAAAAGTTTTTTTTAATATTAAGTAACATGGATTAGTATACATTCTTACAAAAGCATAAAAGCTAAGTCTTGTTTTCTTGCTTTCTAACTACCACTACGTACTATAATTAAATTTTTCCTAGAATCCCGTTAACTTGAAGTGTGTAAATATATTCTAAATAAGATATAAATTTATGGTCGATGGTCCTAGTGCATTTTTAGCTTTAATGGTTATTTGCTAGTGCCAGTACTTCTAATTATTTAAATATACTTTTTGTCATATTAATATCAATGTTATTATTCTAGTTACAATAAACTTGTTGTTGTTGTTGTTGTTGTTAAATGAAAGCTATTTTTTGTGGTGAGCTTCTGTCTGTGAGTTACTGACCTTCCCACACTGTGGCTTTAACACCTCTAAGTGGGTAGTTACTGGCATAGTTCATATCAAAGCCATTAGCAGGTCCACCATTGTCAGTAGTGAAGACTATGATAGTATTGTTGTAGATATTCCTAGCTTTCAGGGCATCAACAACCTATTCAACAAACACCAATGAGTGCACAAGAATATCACTGACAATTGTCAGCATCATCATTGTCAGTAGTGAAGACTATGATAGTATTGTTGTAGATATTCCTAGCTTTCAGGGCATCAACAACCTATTCAACAAACACCAATGAGTGCACAAGAATATCACTGACAATTGTCAGCATCATCATTGTCAGTAGTGAAGACTATGATAGTATTGTTGTAGATATTCCTAGCTTTCAGGGCATCAACAACCTATTCAACAAACACCAATGAGTGCACAAGAATATCACTGACAATTGTCAGCATCATCATTGTCAGTAGTGAAGACTATGATAGTATTGTTGTAGATATTCCTAGCTTTCAGGGCATCAACAACCTATTCAACAAACACCAATGAGTGCACAAGAATATCACTGACAATTGTCAGCATCATCATTGTCAGTAGTGAAGACTATGATAGTATTGTTGTAGATATTCCTAGCTTTCAGGGCATCAACAACCTATTCAACAAACACCAATGAGTGCACAAGAATATCACTGACAATTGTCAGCATCATCATTGTCAGTAGTGAAGACTATGATAGTATTGTTGTAGATATTCCTAGCTTTCAGGGCATCAACAACCTATTCAACAAACACCAATGAGTGCACAAGAATATCACTGACAATTGTCAGCATCATCATTGTCAGTAGTGAAGACTATGATAGTATTGTTGTAGATATTCCTAGCTTTCAGGGCATCAACAACCTATTCAACAAACACCAATGAGTGCACAAGAATATCACTGACAATTGTCAGCATCATCATTGTCAGTAGTGAAGACTATGATAGTATTGTTGTAGATATTCCTAGCTTTCAGGGCATCAACAACCTATTCACCAAACACCAATGAGTGCACAAGAATATCACTGACAATTGTCAGCATCATCATTGTCAGTAGTGAAGACTATGATAGTATTGTTGTAGATATTCCTAGCTTTCAGGGCATCAACAACCTATTCAACAAACACCAATGAGTGCACAAGAATATCACTGACAATTGTCAGCATCATCATTGTCAGTAGTGAAGACTATGATAGTATTGTTGTAGATATTCCTAGCTTTCAGCGCATCAACAACCTATTCAACAAACACCAATGAGTGCACAAGAATATCACTGACAATTGTCAGCATCATCATTGTCAGTAGTGAAGACTATGATAGTATTGTTGTAGATATTCCTAGCTTTCAGCGCATCAACAACCTATTCAACAAACACCAATGAGTGCACAAGAATATCACTGACAATTGTCAGCATCATCATTGTCAGTAGTGAAGACTATGATAGTATTGTTGTAGATATTCCTAGCTTTCAGGGCATCAACAACCTATTCAACAAACACCAATGAGTGCACAAGAATATCACTGACAATTGTCAGCATCATCATTGTCAGTAGTGAAGACTATGATAGTATTGTTGTAGATATTCCTAGCTTTCAGCGCATCAACAACCTATTCAACAAACACCAATGAGTGCACAAGAATATCACTGACAATTGTCAGCATCATCATTGTCAGTAGTGAAGACTATGATAGTATTGTTGTAGATATTCCTAGCTTTCAGGGCATCAACAACCTATTCAACAAACACCAATGAGTGCACAAGAATATCACTGACAATTGTCAGCATCATCATTGTCAGTAGTGAAGACTATGATAGTATTGTTGTAGATATTCCTAGCTTTCAGCGCATCAACAACCTATTCAACAAACACCAATGAGTGCACAAGAATATCACTGACAATTGTCAGCATCATCATTGTCAGTAGTGAAGACTATGATAGTATTGTTGTAGATATTCCTAGCTTTCAGGGCATCAACAACCTATTCAACAAACACCAATGAGTGCACAAGAATATCACTGACAATTGTCAGCATCATCATTGTCAGTAGTGAAGACTATGATAGTATTGTTGTAGATATTCCTAGCTTTCAGGGCATCAACAACCTATTCAACAAACACCAATGAGTGCACAAGAATATCACTGACAATTGTCAGCATCATCATTGTCAGTAGTGAAGACTATGATAGTATTGTTGTAGATATTCCTAGCTTTCAGGGCATCAACAACCTATTCAACAAACACCAATGAGTGCACAAGAATATCACTGACAATTGTCAGCATCATCATTGTCAGTAGTGAAGACTATGATAGTATTGTTGTAGATATTCCTAGCTTTCAGGGCATCAACAACCTATTCAACAAACAAGCAGAGTGTACTGACAATATTATCACCACCATCATTTTCAGTAGTGAATAGGAAACTGCTGGTAAAAGGTCACACACAGACGGCCTTGTTCTTCCTGACATAGTCTGTGCTACTTTGTAAAAATAAGGGTCAGTAAGTTAGTAATTACCATAGTAAAACGAGGTTACAAAGGTCTCAGAATTCCATAAAAATCCATGTATTTTCATTCATCCATAACTTTGTTCACATTTTGTGGAACACTTCAAAATTTTTCAAATGCATCTTTTACTGACAGATCTTTGATACGGTTGTCAAAAAGTATTTAGGATACAGTCAATCTTAAGAAATCATTGTTAGTCATTTATGAAATTGGTGTAGAACTTTATATTTTTTTATGTGAGTGCTATCAAAAAAGTATATATATACTGGACAATCTAGTATATAACTAACAAACCCAAGATCCCCATCAAGAATCCAGTAGCTCAGTTGACAGTTATAGCATCCGGCTGGTAATCAGAGGGACATACTAGTACATGTAGCTTCAAATCCCATATGGAATTGTTCACTTCATACATTATTTTGCATCACTACATACCCTTTTAATAGAAGTATCCATTGCCGATACCATCCCAGCAAATATTTTTCTCTGCCAGTGCTCGATATTTCCAAACTTCTTGACAACATCAGGTGGAGCTTGTAGAGGTTGAATGTAGTTGGCACTGTGAACTGCTTGGTATGGTAGGTACAAGAATAATGGCTTGGAGGTATCATGCTTATTGATGACATTGACGGCTTTGTCAGTGAAAAGGTATGTACTGTAGTTTCCCCATTCTATCCATGTAGTCTGTGAGGAAACAGATATGACAATGAATATTATGATGATGATGGTAATGATGATGTTGATGGTAATTATAATGATGATGATGGCAATGATAATGATGGAATTGGTGATAATGTTGATGATAATGATGATAATGGCAATGATGGTGATGATAGTGATGATTATGATATTGACAATGATGGTAATATTGATATTGATGCTGATGATGTTATGACTTTTAACAATATTTCAATTATTGCTTACATTTTCATCATCATGTAGATCCAGTCCCCATCCTCCATACTCGTGATTGGAGTGATCCCAGTAGTCAGACTTACCGCACCAGTAACCATAGAAACTATCAAACCCTCTGTTAGTAGGGAGGTACTCCCTTTTGAAGAACCCTAGATGCCACTGAAGGCAAAATAGATAAAAAATCTTTTGAATAACATAACAAATGCATGAAAAGACAAAAAATCAAAGCCAAGTTAAATTCTCACTGTTACACATCACACTTTATTCAAAGTGTGAGTGAGCGTGTGAATGGATGAATGAATAAACGGCAGACTGACTGACTGAATGAATGAATGAATGACTAATGAATGATTGAATGAATGAATGAATGACTAATGAATGAGTGAATGAATGAATGAATGAATGAATGAATGAATGAATGAATGAATGAATGAGTGAATGAATGAATGAATGAATGAATGGATGGATGGATGAATGAACGAACAACTGACTGACTGACTGAATGATTGAATGAATGATTGAATGAATGAATGAACAACTGACTGACTGACTGACTGACAGACGGACGGACGGACTGATTGACTGACTGACTGACTGACTGACTGACTGACTGACTGAGTGAATATGGCAATACAGTATGTGTACTGTATGAATGAATAAAAGACTATTTGACAGACTTTTTGGAAATCAAGTGCCATTGTCTGTTATTCACTTCAATTAACAAATTAATCTTCAGTTAACTTATTGATAACAAAACGTCTGAAATAGTCACCTTTCCCACGCCATGTGTAGCATAACCCAACTTCTTTAAATACTGTGGCATTAAAGTTTCATCAAGTCCCAGTCCATATGGCTGAGTAGCTAAAATTACATCATGCTGCATTCCTAGGCAAAAAAAAAAAGATTGACTTCACCAAGAATTCCTCAGGGTCAGTGGCAGATCCAGGAATTTTGAAAGGGGGTTGAAAGAAATTGTAAAAGTTGAATGGATAAACTATGCTGAAAACAAAGTTTGTCAAAAAAAGTAGATTTTACTGGTCAAAAGGAGGGGACTAGTCACCCTTGTCACCACCCCTAAATACACCCCTGATGGGTTCTGCTCATTCTATACATACTTACCAGTATGTATAGGGTATTTTCCAGTCATTATTGCACTGCGTGTCGGCGTACATATTGGCTGTACATAGTAGTTATTCAGTATGACACCGTTGTTAGCCAGGTCATCTATATTGGGTGTCGGGATCTGTGGTGAGCCATGGAAACTGATGTCATCCCAGCCCTGCACAATGATACCAACTAATTAGTAAATAAATATATAATATCACATCTAGAGTACAAACAATAAAAGTGAGCGAAAGAGTTGTTTTTGTATGAGTGAAAAACGGCACCGTTACTACGGCTACGATACGATACAGTACTGTTTCCCACTCATACGAAAACAACTCTATAGTTATTACTATTTAGTATTGAAGATTTTAATATATATAGCAGTATCCTACTAGACTCCTGTTCACTGGTCCTGAAATGCACATACTAACTAGTAAATAAAGAACTTCGCTTTTTGTGTGGTTGTGTGAGTGTGGAAATTAAGCTAAATTATTTAGTTGGAATATTCCAAGGCATGTAATCATGCTGTGCCACATTTCAATCCCCTAAAATGACTTTCTGCCAGAATTAAACTCACATCTACTTACCAGATCATCAGAAACTATAAATACAATGTTAGGCTTATCAGCATACGATTCACAAAGACAGAAGAACCACACTACAACTAGCCAACAAGCCTTCATCCTGTAGATAGCATGTCAAACATGAAATAGTTAAGAAACACATCATGCGTAAAAGAGAGAGAAGGAGGGGCAGGCAAAAATAGAAATTAAAGAGAGGAAATTCATTTTCATTTTTAAAAATAGTTCCAAAATTGTTGATACTAAAAAAATCATATCCAACAAGTGTATAGGCATGGCTGCATGCTTGAGAAAAGTATATAAACACTAGTTTCCTCAAACCATTATAAGAGATACTATGATATTATAAACAAGATGTTTTGAAAAGGATGCGTGCCATCAAAATTGAGAGGATCAATATTACCAGAGTTTGTGCTCCAAATTTAGAAAATGGCATAGCAAGCACTTTTCTTGCACAAAATTTGAATTTTCAAGAAGTCTCATTTTTCCATAAGTTTACCGAACTAACAACCACAAGTCTCACTGAAGTATTTCTTAACAAAAGAAAAGACGTTCTTTTGCTTATGTAGGATTTTTTAAATACTTTATTTTGAATTTTGTAGACTTGTTTTCAAATTTAATTACTGGAATCGAATCATCAGTTCAATATTCGTAATAATGGAGTTTGGGTGGGCAAGCTTGGCCTAGCGAGGTGTTTTGACTGTAAATCCGACTGGAACGTTTCTGCAAAAACATCAAATATGAAGATAATTCCAGTCTTTTAAATATCATTTAAACATCTTACCTTCTTTGTAAAGTGTAGAGAAATAATTATTTATCCAGAAGACTACATTAAAGTGAAAATCACGAGAGAGTTTTGAATATATTTTCTTTTTCTCGTGATAACAATGAGCAGTCTCGTGATGGGTTGCTACTTCATGTAAGGATTGGTAGTGAACTTGCAATTCATTACACTGCTAAAGCACATAATATGAACTGTACATGAAGGACATACCTTGATCCAGGATACTTGGTTCATCGCCCACAACAGGATTCCCGCATTTTCAACTTTGTTGTGGCGGACAAGAAGTGAAAAAAATCAAAAGTCTCCAGGTTACTATTGATGCATCTTTATATTTATGGATTGTCTTATTTAGCTGTTGATTATAATATTATTATAGTTTCACGGCGTATTCATCTAGATTCGTACATAAGCGCAATTCAGCCTCCAGCTGTTATGCAATATCCAAGCTCACTTATCTGTGAAGCAGTTCAGCGTAAAACTTGAAATAAATTACAATTTTAATTCAAGGTCAGGGATGAAGTGTCAATAAATGCAAGTAAATCTTTTTTTTACCCTACCCCAATAGTAATTTTAATTTATTTCAAGTTTTACACTAAAATGAGCCTGGGTTACCTGTGCTATATCTATCCAGAATTATTTCGACTTTCCGACCATACAACATGGATAGAGAGGGGTGAACCTGGTCAATTCTGTCTGTTTCTCTGTCTGTCTATCTAAATTATGCAGGCCATTTAAATAAAAAATTTTCAAAAAACTATATATGAAAATAAATCGGGCTTCTCTCAAAGGGGAAGGGGCACTGAATACGCGGGGCATAGAATAAATGTACGCAACAATTCAATGGATTCCTCTGCCATCACATGCTGGGATATGATTGAAATTATATGTTTACATATCGCTAATTACAATTGAATAAAAACTAGTTTTTAAGTATTTATTGTTTTGTACAAAATCAGGGCTCTAATTACGGCTTGATGATTGTGCTTTGACACGGGAAGCCTGGGAAGCCTGCACAGGAATTTCAGAGTATTTGAACACAACTATCTTTTTTTTCCCATCTGCAATTGCAAGATATATTACCAATATATATTTGTTTGAACTTTATGAAACTCATCAAACTTTATGATTATAGTGCAACATTTTATGTGATGAGATTATTTTCAAATTTGTTACCAGTGTCTTTTTTTTAATCTCTGGTGAATTAAGATTATACTCTTGCCCAGGTTTCCTGTCTATTCATGGTCGATGTCTATGTTCTGAGCATGACAGCCAAAGCAGTCTGTCCTCAGAAAACCTGGTGGAGTGGCTATAGCCTTCCCTTTGACCAGGGATATTCTACTAGTATGACCCACCCCACCCCCTCCCCCCTACTATCATTCAATGCTGTTCTTAGCTCTCCTTGCCATTCGATTGCAATGTTCCAAATCAAACAGTTTCTTCAACAAGTCCCTAAACTCACAATACTGAAGTTGACAGTTAGCATTCTGCACTCTCCGTCGACAGCATTTACAAGACATCTTGAAAGCATCATGTGATCCTGTCCGATGAACTGGGAGGTTGTCGCAATCTATCTCAGCGAGAGCTGTGCGTGCAACTTCATTGTAAACTATTTCAACCAGAGAAGAACAAGTCTTTGCATACTCTGATAAAGTTTTCTCAAGTTCCTTAACTCTTTCCATGCAAATTTCTAGTTTGATTTCAGGTTTTAGCTCATTGAATTCCTGGTCGTCTTCCATAGTTAGTGAAGTCATGAATCGGGCTTCCTGTACACAGGAGTTGAGCACTTCTTTAAGGTGGAATCGATCAGCAGTTTTATAGTAGTGGATAGAGTTTGACTCCTGTATATTGTACATGAGATATTCAGAACAAAATGAAGTTACTTTATCCATTTGGTATTCTTCAGCTAGTTCAAGCAGAAACTGACAGTTTTCATCTGGTACAAATTAAACAGAAAGTGATGATTAGGATGATAACGAGCTTTGATATGATAGCTGTGGTGATTATGATTGTAGTAATGTTAACAGTAATATATGTAAAGTAGTGCTTATATATAGCACATTTCATCTAATCTCCATGCGCTTTACAATCTCTCTAGTATAGAGTATTTTTTGCACTAACCTGGTTTAAGGGACGGACCATTAGAAAAGTTTGGAAAAAAAAACACAAAAAATCCAAACACAGTTTGAAAATTTTAAAAAAAATTACGGCGTCCAAACCAAAAAAAAGGCCTTGAACCCAAGAAAAAAAATGCATAATAGGCGCAAGCCGAAAAAAAATATGCAAGGTTGAAACTTCCTCCCTTCCCCCTTCACTTTTCTAATGGTCCATCCCTTACAAGCATGAAGTTGATAACTGTCATAATAGTATGTGTTAGTGTAGTGCCTATCACTGAAATCAAAGAATATACTCTTCATTATCAAACCAGCAGCCTCCCAGTTGACAGACAAAGCTCTCCCAACTGAGCTCACCTATAGTAATGCAATTGAAGGTAATTTAGTGGTCTAGGAAATAGTTTAGTGTTATCAATGACCATTCACTACACTTACCATTAATAGATTGCTCTTTCCCATATGAATAAATTACCCTAAGCAACACGTCGACCTCATTTACACGTTTCCCTGGCAACTGTATTTCCTCAGCATCCTTCTCAGCAAACTCTGACGTGAACATTCTCTCAAATACAGGGGACCATATTGACAAGGTGCTCTTGTGTACATGAAATTTAGTACCCTCAACTACCAGTACCATATCACTAAAGTGCCAAGGGGACGAAAAGTCAAATGCTGAGTTTTCCTTGTGAACATCCATCTATAGATATAAAAATCAAATAGGTGATATTTTTCAAGATTCCTATTACATCGTCGCTTTATGAAAGTTCAAGTACAATTTTGTGTACACTTTTTGGATACTTCATTGTCGAGTCAAGACGTAATCATTGCATTTGGCTAAAATAATAAATCTAAAATATAATTCTTTGTCATACTTGCTTCTTGAAGCTCTGATCCAAAGCAACGTAAACAAAACACTTAAAAAGATTCAAGTTAATCTGATTTGAAGCTATAAAAAACTTTGGCAAAACATCAAATGCACTCGACTTGATCGAGTGAAATTGTGCTCAAGTTATGAAAACCATAACTCCGCAGCTATAATCCAAAATGTCCACAAATGTTCTTTCAGAAGCACGACAATGATGTCGTTAAACAATACTCACAGGTGTAATCTAACTTTAAGAAAACGTTTTGTCGAAATCGGCAGTGATTTTGATGCAAAATGGAATGACAGTAGTATATATCGTGTATGCCAATTCAGTCTCCCAGATGAAGTTCGATTGTTGTTGCTGAGTAACTCAGTGTTGCGTGACATACGAGTGACATAACTGTCTGGGTTTACGTGACATTGCCGAGTATTCAATGACAGACAGCCCAAGCTTCAAAATTTATAAAAATCATTTCAGTGTTAAACTGGAAATAAAATAACAATAAAATTCAAGGTCATTAAAGAAGTCCTAGTAAACGCAAATAAATAAAAAAGGCTTTACTGGCATTTATTAGAACTTTTAATAACATTGACATATAATGAGTAATAAGCAAATAATAATAAATAGTAACTGAACATTTCACCAAAAAAAAAAAAGAAGAAAAAACCTTTCAGGGAACTGGAGAGCCCGTGCCACATAGCACTCAATTGATGTAATATAATATATATCTATACAATACAATACACACAATACAATGGCAAGGTCGACAATAAAACACACGAGGTTTTATGAATTCAAGTAGTATGCAGACTGTATATATAAAACATGATCTGAAGTTCCATTCTAGATCCGAGGGGCAATATCCTAATGGAAAGAAGGGATAAACAAACAAACAAACGAACAAACAAACAAACAAAAGAAAACAACCAACAAACAAACAAACCAACAAACAAACAAAACAACAAACAAGCAAACCAACAAACAAACGGCCAACAAACAAACAAACAAACAAACCAAAAACAAACAAACAAACACACAAAAAAAATACATAAGAGCTACTACAATTTGTTTACTGATATCAAACTTTATTCCAGTATTCTAGCATCTGACGCAGAATTTTTGTGAAACTATTGTATGTACACCACTTTGTATTTGTTTAAACTAGATATCCCTGTTCACCCACGATTAATTTAATTTTTTTTTCTTTAACCTTCGTTCTTTGAGTGTGTTGAACTTCAAGAAGGGCGGGGCTTTTACAACGGGGCTACTTGTAGCAGAGTAAGGCCCTGTTTATATGAGGCGAACTAGCCCGGTTTAGCAGGCTGCTTTCTTTTGTGCTCAAACTATCAGAGCGTAAAAACAAAAGAAACAAGCCCGCGAAACCGGGCTGTCTCGCCTCATGTAAACAAGCCCTAAGCTGAATATTTCCAGGTTTAGGTCCGAGGTTATTTTTTTTGGGTCCAGGTTCTGTTTTACGATATGATTGTTCAGTTTCAATGCGAATGCTCTTCGAGACTTTTGGTAAAGCTTTGAAAACTTAATAGAGAGCGAGTCAGAACGCTCAAAACATTACATGGACTATCAATGTCTTCACTAACTCGTTGCTGAAGGCTACGTCCACACTAACCCGGATAAATTTGAAAACTCAACTTTATTTATCCGGTAAGGCCTTCCGTCCACACTAAAACGCATAATTATGCCAATTCTATTGTTTAACGAGCAATTTTTGTCACGCTATCGGAACAATTAAAAGTTGCGTTTTCAAATTTATACGGCAAAGTGTAGTCAGGGTCTAACATATTAGAGATTTTCTTTTAATAAAAGATATGTCAAGAGCTAGCCTGATGACTGTACTCGCCTCTCGCAGATTTATAGCACATCTACGCCAGTGCTACTTGGTTCACGTACAATTTCATACCATTAACAATTACACAGGCTTGCCAACGTTAACAACGACGGCAAACGTTGGGCAATATAAACGCCATCTGTGTTTCAGAATGCAGTTGGTTATCTAGACGCAAGTCTGTTCTATGAATAGAAAATACACTGTTTATTTCCAATCAACCACGTCGGGATCCTTTAGTTCAATCCCGTAGCAACTCTGTTCGACTGCTGCAAAGCGTGTAGTTTAGGCAGATAATCCTTCAAGACGTAAAAATTCGTCCCAACTTTGTTCCAGTCCGCTTCTTCGACGCGTTTCGTACAGCATCGACAGTCGACGTCGAAGTCGAGTACAGACCGTGCGACAAAACCTCCAGAGACCGTCACAAACGCTCGGTGATCATCAATTCGATCGCAAACTCTCTCGTTCAGAAGTCGATCTGCCGTTTTGTGGTAGACGCGTTCGACGAGTCGTCCACATGCCGTCGTGTACTCGTGCAATGTTCGCTCAAGTTCTTTGATCCGTTCCATACAGACTTCGTGTTTTAGTTCCGGTGCGAGGTCCTCGTAATCGTCGTCGTTTAGGAGCGACTTTGATCCTCGGTAGCGCGCCTCTTCAATGCATTTTGTCATGACGTCTTTAAGTTGAAAGCGTTCTGCAACGTGGCAGATTTGTAAACAGTTTGATTCTTCGATGGCTGACATGAGGAAGTCGACACAGAGCTCCCGTACTCGGTCCATTTGGTACTCTTCTGATAGCTCCAGAAGAAAGAAGTAATTACCGTCTGAGGAACGGAAAACGAAGTGAATGAGTAATGGAAGTGGAAAGTGAGTGGAAATTGATGGGGCCGTAGGATAGACTCGGGTAGACAACATGTTTTTACATACACGTAGCTGGCACGCTACACACCGACATCTTTTTCATCAATACAGGCTGGGGAAGGGGTTTTCCGTGATCCGTGATTCTACCTATATTTATGCCGTGATCCGTGAAAAGCAGAAAAAACATGCCGTGATTCGTGAAATTAAAGTCGGCCGTGACCCGTGATTGGCATATTTTTATTGCCGTGATTCATGATTTTAGCGATTATATGTCGTGAAATAAATAAAACAATCTTGCAAACCTCAAACCTCGTCCTCCAAAACAAAAAACCTTGACCTTGCGCTGACTTGAAACCTGAGATCCTATTGCTTTTAACACTAACTGGAATAAGTTATTATATACTGTTTGTTTATTGATATCAAATTTCACCCTCGTGGCTCTACTTGCTTGCTTGGTGTCAAACATGCTGTACGACTACTGTTCGTGTTCTCGTGCCCTGTATTCTTACTCTGCTGGAAAGAGTGCCATTCAGAAAGAATTCAATATTCACATTTCTGCAGTGCAACACAAATCTTTCTCAGAGTATCGGAAGCATCGAGTGAATTTCGTCAGAATAAATGAAATCGCCAATGCATCATTAGATGTTGATGGTGAGTTAATATATATATATATATATTTCAATTGTAAGTATTGATCTCAAATTTTAATATTTTTATCAGATGTTTTACTATTAACTTTAAATTAATGAATAACATTACAATGTAATAAGTACAGCTTATAACCTGGTTTCAGAGGTTCTATTTTCCTTGCTGCCTCTCTGTTTTTGTTGTTTTCGTGCAGCGCTTCGAGCTTCAGTGGGAGGGACAGGTTGAGTAAAGTCGAACCTCTGGGACCAGGGTACACAACTTATAATTAATTTACACATACAGTCGATCCCATTAACGTTGTTCAAGAAGAAAAGAAGTTTAGAAGTTTCCGATTTAATAAAACAAAAGCCCTAATTACGGATACAATCACTTCACGTGAAAATGTGATTTGAAACAAGTCTAAAATACGAATAAATAAACATAGAAAAAAAAAAGAAATGGCAAAAGTTCGTGATTCGTGAAATGCCTTTTTTAATGCCGTGATCCGTGAAATTAGCAAAAAATCGTCCGTGATTCGTGAACGGTACCCCCCCTTCCCCAGCCTGTCAATACAACAAGTTGTTATCGCATCACTATTGAAGAGGTCGACGAATACGAGTAGGAATAGGAAGAGACAAAGGAAATCAAATCATGCAAATATTTGAAACGCACAAGTTCATGTCAAAAGACGATACTTTTATGAGATATGTTCACTTCAGCATTGCAATATGAACCCTACATGGAACTAATATAAAAGTATTTTATAATTTGTCCCTCAAATTCGTATTCGTACTGGTCATCGCAACTTAACCTCTCTAGTATCATCTACATGGCGTCATTAAACATGACCACATCCATCATTCTCTCAACTCCATAAAAGCATCATAAGCACCATCACTACTATCATCATCACTATCATCATTGCTATCATGATCATCATCCCTATCATCATCATAACAATCATTATCATCATTACCACCATCAATATCATCATTATCATCTTCACTGTCATAATAATATATAAAATATATCTGGTAACATAAGATATTATTATCACTATCATCATCATCATCATCAAAATCAAGATCATCATAATCATTATCACATTGTTTACACATGTCTTACCAGTCATACAAGATCTCAGAAGCTACTATGATGAAGACAGACAGAAAAGGCACAAATAAAGCTATGAAAGAAACAAACAAAACATAAACATCAGGCATTATTTCCCTTACCATCCACTTGTTGAAGTTTTCCATCAGAATAGATCAGTCGCAACAAGATTTCAAGCTCCTCTCGTCGTTTCCCTGGTAACACAATTTCCCCAGCATTCCTTTCAGCAAAAGGCAATGTAAACATCTTCTCAAATACAGGGGACCATATTGACAGGGTGTTCTTGTGGACATGGAATTTGCGCTCTTCAACAACAAGCACCACATCACTTAAGTCCCAAGGGGACGAAAAATCTTGGTGCTTATCAAAATTTATGACTTCTTTAAGAGTGCACATTTTTAAATCTGCAAATAGAAAACAACAAGACATTCACTATGAGACCCTTTTTCAGATCTCAAGATCTGGTGAAAAACAATACAATTTGCTATTCATTAATTTATGATAATTGAAACCATTAGATGCTCTAGAAAGGGGGTGGGGGTGGTGGTGCGAAAAGTTCCCCCATTACTTGACTTGGATCCTCACTAGCATCAATGCAAGTATAAAATAATGTCACGTGTCACACAAAGCTTATTTTCACTGGCTCCTGGTCACGCACCCCCGTCAAGTGTGTCACACAACACTTCTTGGCTTTAGATCAAATCCATAAAACTAGATCCTTGCATAATACGTTTTAGTAAGAATGAAAGCGATTCAAATTTGGAGTTGAAATTTTTTCATCGTAAAATTTTTTTAAAAATGGAGATGTTAAATGATCTAAATATGCAAAAAATGTGCCCATCTGCCAAAATTTCTGCAACTGAAAAACTTGACCCCTTTGATCAAATCTACAACTGAAAAACTTTTTTTTTTTTTCACTCGTGTGCACTTTTAGACAAGATCATGTAGCGCTGGTTGTATGATTCCGTCGAGTGTGTGACGCAACGTACATTTATTTGCTTTGGATCAAATCCATACATGTTAGAACGAATAAAATCGATTCAATTTTGCAGTTGTATACAAAGTATTTTTTAGCATAAAATTTTAAAAATGCAGATTTTAAATATTAAATTTAAATATGCAAAAGATATGTACCCATGAAAATTTCTCAAAATAGTAAAATACAATTTTTATGTATGGCCAAAATGCGAACAGTTATGGAATTAAAATTCCATTTAAAAAAAAATTTTCTTGTATTTGTCTTCAAAAATATATATAAAATTGAAAAAAAACGACTAAAATTACTGTGTTTAAGTATTGCAAATTTAATAAATGCCAGCAAATTTTTATTGGAAATTTGAATTAATTATGACACAAAAATGTCCAGGAAAAAATACAATCCCGAGGACAAGCACTTTAATATTACTAGTCCGACTTATAACAAAACAGCCAAAAATTGCTCATCAAAACAAAGACGGAATCGATCGCACGGAAAGCAAAAAAATCAATGACATTTAATTTATAACGAGCATTTTTACTTGAAACAGCAACCATCGCGATTGCGAAACTTTGTTTATAGCGACGAATCGTTCGTAATCTTTACGGAAAAAAAATTCTGGGAAACGGGTTGTCAAAATATTCATATAAAAATCCGTAAAATTAGTTATTACCATTATTAGTATTAAAAGAGATTGTCGAAGAATAATTCGTGTCAGTCAGAAGCCATGAAATTACAAAATCTTTTGAAGAAATTTGCACTACAAACACTAGATTATCGAATCACCGATTGCCGGGCGTATTCGCAGGGCAAAATGTAAAGGTAAAGTACCTTACCTTCAACCCCGAAAAACAGGTTTAAAATATTCACTTCTCGATGGGCGAAAGGCTGTGTGTAAAACGTTTCAAGGACGATTGCTTTCCGTACTGCGGGACAGAAGTCAAAGTTCCAATATATTCCAAGGCCCAGTAAAATCCCGGGCACGCATGAGGCTACTGTCACGCCAAAACAACCATGTGATGGCACTTACGTATGTACCACAGGAACACCAAACATGTCACGTCCTTGCTAGTGCATATGTAAAAACAATATATAAATACAAAAATGTCACATTTAACATAACAAAAAATGGAAAATATTTATAAAAATTAAGATTTTTGTGAGAAAAAAAAAATACAATAAAAAAACCTTGAGAGAAGAGAAATATCAAACAAAGAATCAAAACAGTTGAACGAAAAATGGTAAACTGATTCATGTTGTTACAAAAACAGGGAATTATCTTAGCACGAGAAATTGAAAAAGAGAATGAAAAAACTGAAAAAGAATGTTACTCAAGGCGATGCGCCTGTATCATATGGTCAGTGGTGTACTTCATTACCAGTAGGAATTCAAAATGGCGGAAGAGGAGCATCTTCAAGGTTTGTCTATAAAAATTAACTTTTAAAGCAAAAATAACACATGATTGCGTGTTGTTTTTTCTTCTATATATTTTTCTTGTAGCTTGTTTTTAACTGGATTGAGTGCTGAATTGTTTGTATCGAAATTTCGTCGTTATATTGAGTTTCTTTGACGAAAATGTCACTGGAATCATTCACTCTTAAAGCAGAAATCTTAAATTGAGCAAAAGTTTCTTATTTCTAGATCCTGAGACAAGATCGCAGATCTTAAATTAAGCAAAAACCCATTGTTTTACTTAATTTAAGATCTACTGTCTTGTCTCAGGATCTAGAAATAAGAAACTTTTGCTCAATTTAAGATTTCTGCTTTAAGAGTGATTCACATGTTTTTAGATACGACGTTACAATTTGTCTTGATTGTGACGTTCTCACGAAGCACGATAAATGTTGAATGTACAGTTTATATTTCTTAAAAAGGTTTCACTTCCATGCAACAGATGTGTGATATTTTACTTTGTTATAATTAATATATAGTAAAAAGTGGAGATGATTTTAATTTTTGCTTTTGTGTTTGCTTTGAATACTACAGACAAAGAAAAAGAGGCTTACAGCCCTTTTGCCATTATGAATAACAATAACATTATAGAATTCTGGTAAGTAACAGTTTTGATTCTTTTTAGTTATGTTTGCTTGCTTGTTTTTATGTTTTTACAGACACTCGAACCGTGAACACTTGTCGTTATTTGGTTTTTCATTTTCTGAGTTTTCTACTTTTTTAAATCCTCTTAAAAAGTAGAATTAAACTCAGATACACCGAGTTATCAAAACGAAAACGTTTTCAGGTCGATTCACTCAAAGGAAGCATGTAAAAACAATATAAAAAAAGCACAAAGTGTTCACGGTTTGAGTGTCCTTACTGTAATGTCATTCATTTGTTTGTTCATAATTTTCTCAAATAAACATTAACATTGTACTATTTAAACCTGTACTTCACCTTTAAAATCTGTAATTTTGTATTTGTATATCTGTAATTATATACAAATACATGTTTCTTTTTTTAAGGGTATGCACATTTTTGTGCAGAACTGATGCACACAAACAATGTCCTTGAACGTCCTTAAGTGATCATAGTGAATGTTATTGATGATTAATTACATATTGCAATCTCAAAGATTCATAATACTTGGAAATGCTTTTGATGTTTCTATCTCATTTATGTGTATTTCATGAAATATATTGATATTATTAATTTTCTTATTTTCAGTCGTACGTCATTAGCTGCAATGGCTGGCATTTCAGCTGGAATATTGGGTTTGACCGGTCTTAAAGGATTTGTTTTTTATTTTGCTGCTTCACTACTAATGTCTGTCTTTATATGCTGGAAAGCTGGGTCCAAATGGTCAAAGTATTTCATATCGTGGTGGGATCTTAGTACATCAGGGATTTTTGGAGGCGTTTTTGTATCCTTTAAATTGTTGGATAGACCTAATCACCTTTGGCCAATTGTGTGAAGCATGGATTAAGTTATCCACTCCATTTTTTAAAAAAATGGCCAGTCTCCTGTAACAGCTCTCTAGTAATCTATAAAACTGTTAAAACACTCATTGATAATTCATAGGGCAAAAACAGTAGAAATCATGACCCATGAAGACATCTGTAAATCGGATACAGATTCGTCCTGATTTGCATAAAGTTGACCCTTTATTTTCTCAAAATCAAATGAAGATATTTTGAATTTCCTTTCACAAAACACTTTCACTATGTTGGGAATTTCATAAGTAATTTTCAATATTCACATCTGATCTGCATGGGATATACAATGTATTGTCTGTGGCTCGACATTGTATATCCCATACAGATCCACTACTCATGTTGTGTATATATTACATAAAAATGGACTACCTTTGTCCATTGATGATTGTATAGTTTATGAAACAATTTTTTTTTTTTTTTTTTTTTCGTACATGGATTTATATTTCATAGTTGTTATTTTCCTTGACTGTTTGTTTTATTTACAGACATACTTGCTATTCTGGACGTATCCTTTGAATATAAACTAGTAAGGAATTGATAAGTGTTTCAAATACAACATCAAGGATAAATGAGACATGAGAGGATAAATGAATATATGAATGAGTGAATGAATGAATGAATGGATGGATGGATGGATGGATGAATGAATGAATGAATGGATGGATGGATGGATGGATGGATGAATGGATGAATGAATGAATTGATGAATGAATACTATCACATGAAGGCAGCCATGACAGATGGCAGAAACGGTGGATGAAAACAAATAAATAGATAGTTTTCTTCACAACAGCCAAGATTTCTCTATGGAATGGTTCATGTATATTGATGACAAAACTGTCATCGCAGCAGCAAAGAACAGAGACTGAAAACATCATAATCATGGCTATATTTTGTTCTACACTTCATTAATCCTTCATTGCTATTTTGGCACCCTTCTATATATCTTGTAATACTAAAGGCAAACTTTTGTTATGAATGTAATCCCCTTAGTAGAGTGCAAACACTAGAGTGCAAACAATTAATCCGTGAAACTTTAGTAATACTAAATAGTGCTATTTTATGCAAATTCTATTGTTTTCTTTTGTTTAATTAACACTATTTTGTACTATTTAGTAATTAGTGTTTCGGGGATATATTGTTTGCACTCTAAATGTGTGCAACAGTTGTCACTACTGAGTAGTAAATAGCACTAATTAAACAAAAGAAAACAATAGAATTAGCATAAAATAGCAATATTTAGTAATATTTATGTTGTCCACTTTTAGTGCGTGCACTCTACTACCTTACTATACTTTTTCATTGTCATTGCTATAATTATTTTGGTCATGCCAATGCAAATTCTTGCTATTCAATTGAATCTGATTCATGGTCATCATCTTTTTCAACATTAGAATCATCATCATTATGTATTTGGCATCATTATCATCATCTAGTACATTATCACACTGAAGTTTTTTAAATATAAAAACATTATGGCAATTAAATATTTATTTGAATTAAAGAGAGACCAAATTTTATTCAAGTTGTTTGTTTATTTTGTATATTTTTCTTGGTCAGTGTACAGCTATGTCGGTACACAGGTCAATTTTTCTTAATTATAACTGCTGTTTTTACTTGGATATCAATAGTAATATGTATATAATAATAATATATATGTCAGTCTAAAAAAAAACGCAATGAAATACACTTTAGTATATCATTTTGCCCCATTACATTTTTTGTTCATATTGTTTTTTAAATTTCTTTTTTTTGTGTGTGTATGTACTTTTTATTGGAATTTCTAAAACCCTGCCTCTCCATGCAGTGGTGGATCTTTGTACTATTAAATATTCTTCCAAAATATCCTCAGTATTTCATGGTTACTGGGTAGTGCACCCCATCCTGAAGATGGTGCACCCCTCCTAAAAACAATCGATCCGCCCCTAAAATATATCGTTGACTACATAAAGTATTGTGAACAATTCTTCTTTCTTGATATGGCTCTAAGTCTTTTTCATTTATTGATATGTAACTTTTCGGATTTGCTTGAGGATATTTAATCAGCTTTCGTGCTCTGCTTCGTTTATTTCTCTTTCTTTACTTTGACTACATTTCCTCTCGAGGCACTTTTCGATGACGTCATGTTTAGTGCTTGCAAAGCGGCTTTCTTCTGATGTGCAGTGCGATGTTGCTTGAGAGAGGAATGGTAGCGATACGTCTTCCCACAATCCTTGCAGAGATAGGGCCGCTCGCCTGAATGAATTCTCTTGTGCTGACGTAACGTGCTGTGGTTGGTGAACGCTTTGGAGCATGTTTCACACTGGTATGGACGCTGACCTTTGGAAAAAGATATAGATTTGAGTTAGCAAGCAAATTCCGTGAAAATTTCCAGAGACCGCAGTGAACATCTTTATCAAACTGTCAGCCCAGCAAACGACATCAATACTTGAGTTTCGCGTTCTTTTTTACGCTGTATTAGACCTCAACTCAAGACAAAGCCTCCAGTATTTCTATTCTTTGTGGACGAATGCATCTATACACGGACAGGATGTTCTCAATACAAAAGATATTTATCTGCTATTGAGGCTTATACAGCAAAAAGAAAAACGCAAAACTGGCTCAGTATTATTTGATCTATGTACATCATCACCATCACTCTTATCAGCACATAAAGCATCCATATTTAGCTATCACACTCACCTGTGTGAATATTTATATGTTGTTTGAGATCACCAGAGTACCTGAACAACTTCAGACAATATGGACAGCGGTATGGACGTGCCCCTGTATGCGTGCGCATATGAACCGCTCGTTCAGAGGGCTGGTAAAAAGACTTATCACAAAACTTGCAGGGGTAGGGTCGTAGACCTGAGTGTCTTCTCACGTGCAGCTCAAGCGCTCGAGTGGTAGCAAAACTCTTGGAGCAAAAACTGCAAATACAAGTCACTTTTTTCTTGCTCAGCGGTCCCTTTTTAGTCGCATGCGTGGATTTGGTTTCATTTCTATTCCCTTGCACCTTTGTTGCCAACGTTACGCTTCTGTGTTTTTCAACTTCGAACTGTGCATCTGTGAGTTTTGTATCTTTAAGATCTTTGAGGTTGTACAAAGCATGCGCATTAGTGCAGTTTTTCAAATACTCGTACTGTTCGATAGTTATTGTTCGTGCATCTTTGATACAGCTGGAATCTTGCTTGTACTGCACATGCGTCATTTTGCCTTCACCTAATTGGCTGTCTCGATCTTTAGTTTCTTTGAGAGCAAATGGCTTGTGGCTTAAACCAGAGGTGAATGCCTCGTCATTATCTGGGTGTGTGTATTCTTGGGAAAGACTTTTGGTGTTACTATCTGTTTGAATGCTTTGTGCTCGTGAAATTGACTTAAATGACCCATAATCATCTGAATATGTACTCTCTTGAGAAAGGCTGTGGTCTTTGCAAATACTGTTGGTGTCTGGTGTTTGAATTGTTTGGTATCTTGGCAGCTCTGTATGTGAATTGCGATCGTCTGGGAGAGTGTAGACGTGATTAGGTTTTTTCGCCCCACATGACATTCCAAACAACTGAGAAGTCCTGTTCACAGCTTTGACATCGTTCACATACCGAGCATGCGTGGTATTGCTTTCCTTGTAATGGGTGTGCTCTTCTTGATTAAATTTCCCATGAATCATCTGGCTGTGAGAATTGAAGAGTGCATGCGTGGTTTTTGAATCTTTGTCTTTTTGTGCATGTGCATACTCCACACTGGTATCAATGGTTCGCGTTAGTTCAGTGTCTTTGGTCAGTTGGACAGATGCTTCTGCGCTATCGTACTGAGCATGCGTTATTTTGATTTGTTTTTGACTGTTTGTAGCTTTGACAATCACATCGTTTTCATTCTGCAAATGTGCGGTCTTGAGTTGAGTTGGATTGGTGCTGACATGCAATCCTAAAAAAGAACATTAAAATAAGCAATGGCAGATATGCTAGAGTTGAGCCCGCTATAGAAAAATCTTTTCTTCTAAAAATCATTCAAGTAAAGAGTTTGGGTCAATTCAAAAATATTCAGACTATTGCCTCACTTGTATGATACATGGTTGAAACAAAAGACTTTGTCATTAATTGCAGGCTCAAGTATTATATCTCCTATTGCTTCGCCTTCAAAATGGGAAACTGTCTATGAAGTTTAGTCTTGGTTTTGTCAGTGTTGAACGGACAGTTAGGATATATATACATACAAATCTTTTTTGTTTATCCTGAGATTGGGGACCAGATAGAACCTACATGACATGCAGTTCATGTATTAAAAATAGCCTATTGTGTTTTACCGTATGCCTTGCTATTGTATTGTGTGCTTGTATTGTCCATATCAAACAATTACTGTCGTTCGTTGGGGTTCCTGTGTATTTTTTTATGTTTTTTTCTATATAAACAAAGGTCAAAATGGCTGCCAGTATTGTTGTTTTCATCGAATTTTTGCGAGAATTGTGACTGTAGATAGTAAAAAAATAACCAAAATAGAATCCATAGTACTTCCAAATAAGGTAAGATTACCAAATATGGTTGAAGTGGATGCGAACGACAATTTTTTTAAGATGATTGTTTGATATGGTTTTATGAATATATTATATGAAATGAGCGCTAGCAATGTAGTCTCTCCCATCCTAGGATAGCCTCGTCCCATGGCTACGCTCGATCAGTCAGTTCAGATCCAAGATGGCGGACATTCTTGAGGCAGACGAATGAAATGACGTCATGCTGAACGACTGCGAATAGCCTAGGGGCGAGTGGCTTTGTTCAAACTTCATACCATAAGTCACTTGGTCTTTATACAGAAACATCCTCTCAACTGGACTTGTTGATATCAATGGAGGAGGCAGTACCGTGATCCTTTGCGATTCCTCAAGGATATTGGCTGGTTGTTTTGGTGATTGTATTATGCGTGCGCGAGAGTGAAACACCGCTGGTAAACAGAAGCTGCAGTCGCATTCTTGATAAGTCTAAAAAACATTGAAAAGCAATTATTTGTAATTTTGCTATTATGAATAGATAATTCACAGAACAAATTTATACACCCGCTGAATATATAATAAACTAGTCTACCTAACAGGTAGCAAAATGCTGCCTTAGATTTTTGCTTAAATGAATTGAAATTTTTGTTGTTACAAACAATTGAAAGTGAGTGAATTATGGTTCGATATTTGGCAATAAGGACTATGTCAACATCACCAATTCCCAAATTTTATTTTCAACATATTTATTCTTTTAAAAATCACAATGTAATGGAAGGTAAGCAAGCCGAAGAAAACGGTGACACTCAAGAAATAGTAAATACATGTAATGCAATTGCATGGCACATTTACCGTTGGCACCAATAACCAGTAAGAGTTTCACTAACTTATTGTTTGCACTTTTGGAATTAATTGTTTAGTTAAAAATATTCAATCTTATAAAACTTTAATGAAAAGCATCAGTAAATAATAAAAACTTGTAATATGGTATTTGGGGGTATTTGTTTTATTAAGCTTGAAAGGCATTGTATTTAAATGAACAATAACATCACTTCAGGCTCGCTCGCTGCGACAGCAACCATTATAAACATATCTTGATTGACAGTCTAAAAAAGAAACAAGCAAGTCAATGAATATACCTAGTAAATGCATAAAGAAATGAACAACTACAAATATCTTATTTTAATTTTACTGTAATAGTTGACGCCAACAACACAAGTGACACGAATACGGCGGCCGTATATCTACAAATATATAACAAATATCGACAAACTAATCGTAATCAATGTAAATATTCGTCTGCCTTAGGGACCGTTCATTATTTATGGCAAGGAACCCATTTTTTTTGAAGACCCCCCTGGCAAGAACAAAATGAATTTCAGGTTCCCCCTCATATTTACCTTATGAAATTTCTAGACCCCCCCTGATAGCCAAAAAATTATTTCAATACCCCCTTTTCAGACTTATAAAAAATTCAAGACCCCCCATTTAATCACCCAGCCCCCCCCCCCCCTGCCATAAATAATGAACGGTCCCTTAGCCATCTGAAACAAATTCTTGCTTTTACTTATAGTTTTGTACCATCATAATGTTAAAATATTACAAATATTAGAACGAACAGTCGCACTTCAAAGCAAGCTTATGATCTATTTTAGTTATACGATAAAGCTTTCCTTATAATTATTTTCACTTGTATTTACTCCAAGTGATTATTCTTCGAGCGTCTTGCACAGTAATCACAGAAAAAAAAAGATTAAATTGGACTATAAAGACACACAATTTCACTCACCTTGACTAGTACTAGACCACACAAATCCAAGGAATACTCAACCTCGTCCCCAGGGCCACTCTGTTCGCTCTTTGAAAAAAGAGCGAACAGAGTGGCCCTGGGGACGAGGTTGAGGAATACTTTGCTGTCGCAACCTCGTCCCCAGGGCCCCTCTTCTTCGCTATTGACAAGATGGCGGACGCTCGAAGAAAGACCCCAACCTCGTCCCCAGGGCCACTTTGTTCGCTCTTTTTTCAAAATGGCGGTCGCTCACACATTGACCCTGGTACCGGCTGGTTTGACACGTGACTGTCGGCCATATTGATTTGATTGGTCACGTGGTCAAAATCTCCAAAAATCTTGGAGATTTTGATCACGTGTCAAACCAGCCGGTGCCAGGGTCAATGTGTGAGCGACCGCCATTTTGAAAAAAGAGCGAACAGAGTGGCCCTGGGGACGAGGTTGGAAAGACCCTGGCAAACAGCAACCTCGTCCCCAGGGCCACTCTGTTCGCTCTTTTTTTCAAAATGGCGGTCGCTCACACATTGACCCTGGCACCGGCTGGTTTCACACGTGATCAAAATCTCCAAGATTTTTGGAGATTTTGATCACGTGACCAATAAAATCAATATGGCCGACAGTCACGTGTCAAACCAGCCGGTACCAGGGTCATTGTGTGAGCGACCGCCATTTTGAAAAAAAGAGTGAACAGAGTGGCCCTGGGGACGAGGTTGGGCAAACAGTGGTTTGTCACGTGGTCAAATACTCCAAGATTTTTGGAGTATTTTATTGTCACGTGATTTTGGGCCAAAATGGCAGTGCAGCGTTTTGAAAATGTTCGTGAGAGAGGACTATGGAAAATTCAAGTTGATTTAAAAGAGAACGGTAAAACCCAAGTAACCATGTCAAAAACTGAAAGTAAATGGTCATCAAAGCCGTGTTTAGCTAGGGATTACCTCGCTTGGATTATTTTTCAGCGATGTTTTTAATCCGATGGAAAAATAAAACAGTTGGTCACACAAGATATGATCGAGGGACACAAAAACATTTTAATGGATATTCGTAATCAGGTTAAATGCAGTAGTATGAGCTATAGAATTATGTGCTTAAACGACTTTTTTGATTGGTAGTGTTTTAAACGGTTTAATATATTTGAAAATACTTATGCCGAAGTACCGCATCAACTGGTCATCGTCTGACAGCTGGAAAAATAACTATGAAAACTTAAATATGTTTATATGGTTATGATATGTTCGTTAGTTTTTCATTGTCTACTTAAAATGGATTTTAATAAAATGCATTTTTGTTGATGTGTTAAACTCCCACTGCAAACTGTTTCTTTTGTTTATTATTTTGTCCAATCAGAAGGCATGTAAGAACGAGCCAATCAGAATCCGTCATAAAGCACTGTTTGCCAGGGTCTTTCTTTGAGCGTCCGCCATCTTGCGAGAAGAGGGACCCTGGGAACGAGGTTGTTGCTGTCGAATAACAACATACGAGGCGCGCAAGGGACGTAGGTAAACGAATTTGCGGTGCATTATGGGGTAAAATCGAGATTTTAACTCCCTTTACAGATTAGGGTTGCTGCCTTGCTCGCTCGCTTCAGGCTCGCTCGCTGCGGCAGCAATAAAGTGAGTTATCAAAAACAAGCGAAAAACGTTCTAGCGTGTTGTACTTTAATACACTTAAATCTGATTGATTTAAGATTGAAATTTAAAGATCTAGCTTTTTATACTTTGTTTCGCTTTTTTGCACTATGTTACACTTTTTTCACACTTTTATTTACACTTTTTTTCACAACTTGTTTCCACTTCTTACACTTTTTTTCACACTTTATTTACACTTTTTTACACACTTTATTTCCACATCTTACACTTTTTTATTCTTAAGCATAAGATATGATTCAGGTATTTCAACCTTATGGAGAGAAAATTGTCGCTAAGTGCCTTTACCACTTCAAATTCATTAATGGACAGGTACATCACTTAGCGGACACGCCCACATTGTGCTAAATGGACCAGTTTTAAAGGTAAAAAACATAAAAAAAACTGGACCATTGATGGTTTTTTTTGATTAAATGCTGGCATTTTTTAGAGGAACCACAGGTAATCCAGCTCGTATTGAAGAAAAAATACATTGATCGTTTGATTAATTTGAACAAATTAAAAAATGAATTATAGTTTTATCCTCTTGATTCAAATATAAGAAAGAAATGCTTGTAACAAAAAAATGGAGATGGATGAGCGGACCTTTTGTTTTTTGTTGTTTTTTTTTCTGGGGGGTGCACGTGCACCCTGTGCATCCCCTGGTTATGGCCCTGCCTAGAGACCAGTTTCAAGTTCTTCATTGCTCAGGATAAGACTGATAAGCCTGACGCTTCTCTAGACCAGAATCCTTTTCACATTGTTTTTGTTCACTAATTTTGATTATTGATCCAGTATTCTCGAGGGATAAAAAAATTTGAATATGAAAGGATTTATATATATATTTATACAAATAAAAACTATTATGGTATAGACGAAGACGGGGTTAAAACGTCATCTCGCTTCAGTGTTATTGTGGGTGAATTCACAAAAGAGTCAGGCAAAACCATGGTTTTTATATCGTTTTTGGATTGGTCCATTCCCACGGGATGTACACATCGTACAAAAGAATGTATCACATACTAACGAGGTTCAGCCTGAACAATGAACAGCATGAAAATTGACAAGTGATAAAGAATTTCATTTGAGCGCGCCTTTTTCACGACGCTCAGTTCTAGATTACAAGAGCGAGGGGGTAATATTTGCATCGAGTTTTGTCACTATTATAGTCAAATTAGCTGAAGCAAATGGTGGATTTATATTAATATTTTATCGCTTTTCCTTTGTTTCCTGCAGTTGAGCAGGTTCTAGTGTGAGTTAAAGAGGGTGAAAAAGGGCTTTTGACACAAAAGAACTTCATCAAAAAACCCTCTCAATTTTCACACCTCCAAAATTGATTAAAGTTAATCCTCATTGAAGCCGGATTTGAGTTGTTCAAAACTGATTTGGGTGTTTCGTACAATTTTGAGTTTAAGTTGTTTTCTAAAAAAATGGTCTTTTTTATTGATAGTTACTTATGAATTATGAGCAGAACTAAAAATCATGTATAATTAGGAAAGATTTGTTGTTGTTGAGCAGTTCAAAGTAACGAAAAGAAGAACTTTTTTGTTAGGCTCTGAAAACTTCATCGCGTGCTTCATTTTTTCTTGCCTATTTTTAGCGGCCAAGTATTTTTTTTTATCCAACTTAGTAAAGAAATCTTTTCATGTAAAAAAACGTTGACCACATTTTTTTTCTTCTTCTTTTCCTGAGCACACATCGAATAGCTGAATAGCTTTTTATTAGGTTATAAATTGAAATCAAAACGGCTTGTCATAAGTGATTAACTCTCAACGAACTCTTTATTTAAAATCCTATAGTTAAAAAGGTTTATATAAAGGAATCAATTTTATCTTATCGGTTATCTTTATTGACTATAGGTATATAAATTGAAAATGCTTCCCGGCCCGCTCGCCCGCCAAGACAAAATTTAAACAATAGTTTTTGCAGTAGCAAAAGTATATTTGCCGTTTTGTAAACAAATAAATAATAATTTCATTACTAAAAAGAGAGGGTCATTCAGAAATGAAGCACATTTAAAATGTTTATAAAACTAATGTTAAAATTCTAGAGGCAAACAACCTTCAAAAAAGACTGAGAATGAAAGACCTTTTTTTTCAATTCCTCAAAAGGACTTTTTTAGCAAAATGAGCAGGCAGTGCTTCACGGAACAAAGACCAATTCCACCTGCTACTTTTTGA
Source organism: Diadumene lineata (assembly GCA_918843875.1). Lineage (NCBI taxonomy): Eukaryota > Metazoa > Cnidaria > Anthozoa > Actiniaria > Diadumenidae > Diadumene > Diadumene lineata. The sequence goes on along the minus strand of OU974083.1, from coordinate 11,677,318 downwards.
AAAATTGGATGAAAGCAGTCATAAGCTTAATAGCTTTAGCAATATTTACAAAGGTGTTAAGGTATTAATAAAAAAGAAAGCATTTAATTGTTGCTATAACGTCTTTCATTCAGCCTTATTTTCGAATATTATTATCATTGTTTTGGCTGTTGCTGCTCAAGTTTTACCTACTCTACATTGTTTACAAGGCAGAAATAGTTTTCTGTCTTTAAAATTCCTTCACAAAAAAACTCAGCAAGGTCATATTTTCTGCTCCTGGAATTGAAGCTGTGAAAAGGTAGTTTGCAGTCAGTACATTGTTGCAGTCTTACAAGTACTCAAACTTCTAACCAAAATAAATCTTCCACTGTAGACGCAACAACATGTAACGTACAAAACCATTCTGCCGCGCGTCAAAATGTTTATTATAATACTCACCTTTTTCGGCGAGAGAACTCGTCCATACTTTCCTCCATTTCTGTACACCATTGAAGCACTAAAGCGCTGTAAAGCTAAGTTGAAATCCTCCATTTTTCACGGTATTTTTGGCAATGAAGTGCTGGTGAGCGTGAAGGGGTTTTTGACACGGTTCAAACACAGGGTTATTCAGGGTTTGCACCAGTGAGACTTCTCTTTGTTCGGAGAAAGTATTTATAGAGTTCGTTAGAAGCTAGTGTCACTTTGTGAACAGGTCTTGCTACCTGCCAGAGAGGCGTATTAAGATTTGCGCTGCTGGATGTAAAGTGTCTCTAAGTGGTTAAAAAACCTGAAATACTTTGTAAAATGCTTTGTTGTGTGCAACAATTGCGTGAAATAGTTGCATGAAACGTGATTCGAAAAAGTAAGAACCGACTCGGAAAAGCATCGTAAGGCTTTTCGATTCAACGAGACTAGAAAACGTAGAAGTTATTGAAGACTTTGTTTTTACTGAAGGAGAAAATATAAATCCATGGTTTTTCCGTTAAATGACCAATGCCCACGGGCAGATATGAAAAACATTTGTTAGGTGACACGCTATGAACAATTGGGCTACGTCCACACTAACCTGGATAAATTCAAAAATGCAACATTATTTTTCCGGTTTGTGGCCTTCTGGCCACACTAAAACGCGTGAATCCGAAACAATTTTATGCTAATTCTATTGTTTAATGAGCATTTTTTGTCACGGTATCGGAACAAAAGCTGCGTTTTCAAATTTATCCGCTGATCATAGTGTAGCCATGGTCTTAGAAGTGTGATTTTAGGGTGACACGTGTAATCATCGCAGTTATTAAATCGTGAATCGTGAAGTGTGAAAAGAGTGTGCAACGTAATTACCAATGTGATAACTTTTACAGTCGATGAAATGGTAAACTATTGTTATCATATAGAAGACCAAATGGCCAACTGCCCTCTTGAAAGCACGCCCGCACCGGGCGGTAATGATAGCGCTTCGGCCCGCTGCAGATTGAATCAAAACATTTTAACGGCAATCTTAAAATTTATCAATTTTGATTCAGGACATTGGTGATAATGATAATAACCTGACTTTTGGAGGGCACTTTTGTTTATCCGTGTCACTCGGTTCCGCTCGGACGCGAATGACGCTACTCGAGCCACAAATAAACAATATGCCCTCTATAAGTCATATTATTGCCCTATTGACAGCGTGAATCGTGACAGTATAACTTGCGGCCTTGCGATCGAGTGAGAAGTAATCGATTTTCCCCAGTCCCTAAAGGCCAGGAGCATCACACAGCTTATAAAGTGCTGAACACAGATTTACTAGCAATTTTGTGGCCAGCTCAGTAAACGGCTACGTATAATCAATGTCAGTTTAAACAGAAAAATCTATTTTTATCTGATCAGAGAAGAGAAGAGAAGAGAAGAGAAGAGAAGAGAAGAGAAGAGAAGAGAAGAGAAGAGAAGAGAAGAGAAGAGAAGAGAAGAGAAGAGAAGAGAAGAGAAGAGAAGAGAAGAGAAGAGAAGAGAAGAGAAGAGAAGAGAAGAGAAGAGAAGAGAAGAGAAGAGAAGAGAAGAGAAGAGAAGAGAAGAGAAGAGAAGAGAAGAGAAGAGAAGAGAAGAGAAGAGAAGAGAAGAGAAACAAACCTCTCCCCTCCCCTACTAAGTACTCTACAACCGCTGACCATATTACGGCTCACTTCTCTGTCTCGTGCTCGATCCGAACTTTGTTTTCGTGGAGTTTTGGCTTCTTTCTGTATAAATAACACAACTTTAAAGCTCTCAATTATTTGCAAAGATGTGGTCAAGCGTAAAGAACTTTTTTTACCGTCACAGAAGAAAGTTTCTCATTACCGGAGCTGCAGCAACTGGAATTTACGTTGCGGTAAAGTATGCTCAATGGAGACTTGAGCAATGGAAAGAGACGCAAGAAAAGGAGTTTATCGAACAAGCTCGTAAACAACATCACTTTGAAAGCAACCAACGAACTTGTAGTATAACTTTATACTCTTTAGTACCATCTCTCAAAGATTCTCTTCTGGAAAAACTCAACTCCGAAGAACTTACTGCACAACTTCGGGAGAAGACGCCAAATGTCAACAAAGTTGAAGTTTGGGAGAAGCTGAAAGTGTTGAGCTTTTCGCGGACCATTTCTGCTGTTTACTCATCTTGTCTACTGTTTGTATTTCTACGAGTTCAGTTGAATATTATTGGAGGATACATGTATTTAGATAGCATGGTTTACAAGAATGGCGAAAGTTCTAATGGAAGAAAAGTTAAAGTTGCAGAAGAACTGCAGAAGAAATATCTTGCTTTGGTCAAGTACCTTATGAGCGAGGGGTTGGATGATCTGATCAGAGGAGTACAACGAGCAACAGAGGGTAGGTTGCTTTACATCTAGTTTATTTAAGACTTATGGGATTGAGAAGTGTTTAATGTCACTGCAATCTTCTAAGTAGGTGAAATTGTTTGGTTTACATGTGAGAGGAACAAAGTAAAAAATCCAAAATTGCCTTTACGGTAATTCTCATTACCCATGATATATATTCCTTGACCCTAGTAGACAAGTTATCTCTACATCTGTCAGAAAGAAAAGAAAAAAAAATGCATTTAGTCCCATATATTTTGTCTAGAATTGTAGTAAATTTTTAAAAGGCCAGAGCTGAATTCCAAACACTTATTAATACTATTCAGTTTTTTTAATATTATTTCTATATTATTTAATATTATTATTTATATTATATTATACATATATAAATAGCACTCTAATAAGATGGGATATTTTTCATGATTTGCAGCAATACTTGAAGAGATATCTCTTAAAGAAAAACTCACATCACAAGGTTTAACTCAAGTCATCAACCACATCAGACAGACTTTTGAGTTCTCCATGCATACTTGCCACGCTGATCGACCAGATGAAGAGAGTCCACTGTTTTCAAGCCCAAGGCCATTTTGTAACTTTATGGTCCCTAGGGACCTCCAGGGACTAGATGGTGGTGGGGATGAGGAAAATGGCAAGTTTATGCACCTTGTAGAAGAGACCCTTGATGTTTTGGAGAGTGAAGATTGCAATGCTGTGCTGCAGTCATGTTTAGATGTTGGGTTCAGACACTTGATGGATAATGTTGGTGCTTTCTTTGAGCCAGAGACAGGTGAGTGTCAAGTACATAATTCTATATTGTATTTAAATCATTGCAGAGTTTTCTACCAAGAAAGGTCATATTTTAAGCATTATTACCTTTGTTTCATCATTAATGACGCCATTATTGCCAACTGCATTATCATGATCACCATCATAGCCATCAATATCACAACTGTCATCATCATCAACATCACTACCATCATCACTGTGATTATCATCATTAATTCCATTGTCACTGTCAACATTATTACTACCACAATCAGTATCAAGGTCATTGCTATTATCATTGTCACCATCCATCATCATTATTATCACCATCATGACCACCACCATCATCATCATCATCATCATCTTCTTCATCAATGCCATTGTCATCACCATGAACAGCAGCAACATTGTTATCACCAATATTCTCATCACCATCATTATCATTCTCATCAACATCATCATCACTATCTTGACCATTATTATCACCATTATCATCACCATCATTCTCATTCTCATTATCATCTCATAGTGTAAATTGTACATTTTCAGCTGAAAACACTACCTCCTTGTCTATGAATGACCAAGAACCAAGCCTTCCTCTTGCAAAGATAATACCAATAATGAATGGGCAAATTCATCATTTATTCAGTGATCCAGACAACAGCTATTTCCAAGAATTGTTCAGGGTAAAATGTACTGGTGAATTTGCTGCTAATATTTATGAATCTTTTTGCACGGAAGTTGACTGATTTATCATTGATATTTGTGCTGCAATGAAGATTTACCATTACCAAATTGTGTCATTTGAGTGGTGGTTTGTCTTTTTCTTAGTTGCGCTGAAAGTTGTCCCAATGGACTAAGATCTCATTTCAAAACAATATATTGTAAGTTTAAACTCTAAGGATCCATCTTGGTCACTGAAGGGGGTAAAATCAATTCAAATTCACTGAAAACTGTTCTGAATACCATCCTATTTCATGAAGGGTAGGGGATGTTTGAACACAGTCACTGGTACTTTGTGTGGATGTATTTGTAATTACAATTTTTGATGTGGATATGGAATTTCTGTATATTAAGTAGTGCAAGGAACATTCATAAGCAATATTATGATAAATATGTTTTTATTAATTCTTCAATTGTAACTATGCCTAAAGAATCACTCTTGGATTCCATTTCACAGGAACCCCAAAACTCATATGTTTTTCTTTTTCTTTTCTCATTTTTGCTTGCTGACTATTGTTGATTACTCTATAGATAAAGTAATACACAGGAAAAAAATTGTGATTCCCAAAATGGGTTTATTCTGGATTATGTTTGGGAAAATGCTACAAAATCCAACATTGGGTTCAAATTTGGGATTCCCAAAATGGGTTTATTTTGGGTTGTTGTTGGGAAAATGCAACAAAAACCAAAATGACCCATTCTGGGAATCACAATTTTTTTTCCTGTGATAAATGCGGCATTTATATCAAGTATTTTGATAAATTGTTTTAAATTGATAGTTGAATTTAGTTAAATACCTAATGAATCATTCCCGTTACATCATAGTATTTTTGATACCACAGCAAACTCACACAAATCCTTTTAATATAGCATTATTGGCATGATTATTTTTGTTTATTACTCGATCAAGGTAGCCGATCAGAGTTTCAATCATACAACTCTCATATATGTATATAATATGTAAATAACTGTTGCAATTTTTTTGTGATTTTGTACAAAAAATAGAAATAGTATTCATAAAAGTAAAATTATAATTATTCTGGTCTCAGTGTGGAAGTTGTTTTCAGATTTAGTATGAAAGAATCCTCTGAAAAAACTGTCGTTCGCATTCATAACCATGTTTGGTATTCTTCAATATTCGGTAGTGATTGTGGATTCGGTTTTGGTGATCTTTTACTATCTGCGACCAAAAATCTCGAAAGCATTTCATGAAAACTTCCAGATATTGAAGTGAACAACTTTATCAAACTGGCAGCCATTTTGATTTTTTTAGCTCGAGGGAGCCCCCAAAAAATTATAATCACACAGGAACCCCAACAGACGATAATAATTGTTTGATATCGGCTAAATTTAGACAACATTGACCAAAGTGAGAACCAGACGTGACAAACATTTACTTAATATATACTACTAACTAAACTAGAGTCTCATCAATAATGACATCACCTCGAATCGACAACCCTGCAAAGCTTGCTGGGAGCTGCTCATAAGATCTTATGCGATCCAGCTGTGACCGAGAGGAGCTGGATATTAGTCGTTCCAGTTCCCTGGCGGCCGAGTCAACATGCCATCTCTTACGGCGTATCTGAGACTCGATCTGCTCCAAGACGCATGCATTTTTACTTATTTCACTTTTTTGATATTCATACAAGTTCACACTTAGTTTTTTCGACTTTTCAAGATTTTTCATTTCAAGTACAAAGTCACTGTCTTCTTTGCTGTTGTCAACATTTTCTTTCTCGACTGCTTCTTGATTGAGGTCTTTGAGCCGTTCCAAGATGTCGGCCATTTTTTCGTGTTCTTTTATTCTTAAGTCCATTAGCCTTATCTCCTCAGCTTGTCGCTCAAGTTTTCGTCTCAAGTCGTGCTGTCTTTGTTGCTCTAGAGCCAAGACTCTCGACAACTCCTCTACGTCACCACCGTTTCCATGGAAACTAGAATCCGACATATCACTGAGCGTGCTCATGGTGATAGACTCCGCTGACCGATAAGGAACGAGAGAGGAAGCTGTGGCTGATCCGATGACGTCAGTGGGTTGAGCGACGATAATTTCACTCTGTGTGTCGTCATCTTTCTCGTATACATATGTCTTGACGTCATGTGTGACGTCATCTATAGCAATTGCATCTACAGTTATGACGCAATTTGGATGATATTGATTTTGGCTGTGGTCATCTTTGGGGCTTATGACGTCACTTACAGGATTGGTGAAATCTTCAGGTGGAGATATGATGTCATCAAAGGATGGAAAACTCAAGTCATTGTCATTATGGTGGCATATGTTATGAAATTGCATGACATTATCACTTGGAGTGATGACATCACATTGAAGATCTACGTCATCGATCTGGGATATACCACTATCGCAGCGACATTCCGAGACGTCGTCATTTTGTAACGTGACGTCATCACGAGGCTGTGTGATGTCATCTTGGGAAAAATCGTCACTTATGACGTAATCGATGTCTGCTTTACCGTATCTTTGGTATGGCTTCGTGTTCTCTGTCGAGCTATCAGAATGCATTTCACTGATTCCTGTATCTGTGTCGCTTAAATTTCTTGTTCTTTGAGCTTTTAATTTCTTACTATCGTCAATTCCATAAAACTGAATCTTGTCCTGGTCGAGGTTTAGATATTTGTTGTAGCGAGATATCGCTTTCTTGTTCTGTTTTTCCGATTTCTTCAGGGCTTTTAGACATTTTTGCTGACTTTGGATCAGCTGCAGTAATTGGGCGCGAATTTCCTGTTCGTTAGCATGGCGATTCACATGCGTATCGCATGCATACGACTTCATACAAGCCAAGTGAAAATCGACGAATCGTTCGTCGATCGTTCGGCTGATCATTCGTTGAATTCGGAGATCACCGTGTTCTTTACGAACGTGGCGTTTAACGCGACCATATTCCGATGAAGTATCGACTGAGGTGATTGAGATGGTTTCTTCGTTGAACGATTTCTTGTCGATTTTGTAGTGCGAGTGCTTTGATTTTCTTTTGGTTTTGTGTTTTTCGTGTCTCTTGAGAGTTTTCTTGTCTTGAGAAGAAACTAATTGAAGTGGCTCTCGAATGTCGTCGGCCGATTTCCACCGTTTTTTTACAAGGTCATTCAATTTCTCATTCTTTTCTTCTTTCTTTCCCTTCCATCCTGTCACATCTTGACTGACGGGTCGCTTTTTCGTTCTGCGCTTTCTCCTCTTCACTGCCGTCTTGGTACATTGAGCATGGCTTTTAATTGCGTGACTTGACGTTGTTTTACAATCACACGTTGCGTTACATTTGATACTTTTTGTACCACTTTCTTCGCTCGATTGGCCGTGACAATCTCTTGCGTTACTTTTTGCATGACCGTCTGAATGCGTTGTGTGACATTCTTTATATATTTTGTCACACTCTTCTGTTGTTGTGTAACAGTCCTTAGCCTCAGTGTGACATTCTTCATCTCTTATGTGACAATCTTGGGATTTTGTGTGACTTTCTTCAGGTTTTGCGTGACCAAACTTAACGCTTTTGAAAATGTCTTTGAAAGAAAATTTCCTTGTGAGTTTCCTCGTCCCTTTCTTTGTCCCGTCTCCTTCGCTACATTCCGAATTTTCCAGTTCACTGGACTTAGTATTTCCGCATTTATTCTCATTTTTTTCAGTTTTCTCGTGACATTTTCCAGTGGTCCCAGTTCCTTTCTCATCACTCAATTCCGAGGTTTCTAATTCCACCAATTTACTTTCAGCTTTATTGTCACTGATTGTTATTTTCTTGGAACATTTTTCCGAATTGTCAATCCTGTGTCCATCGCTCCATTCCGAACGTTCCAAGTTAATTAGCTTATTTTGCGTTAAACGTCCACGTAAACGTTTCTTATCAAATTCGACGATTTCTAAAGATGAAATGGAGCTCTGTCTAACTCGCGTCCGGCGCGTCCTTCGAACTCGTGTCCCTTTAGTCCGTTCCTCGTTTTCCACAGAAGTGTCGCTGAATTCTGATGTTTCCAGATGGAACGATGAATCAGCACGTGCCAAGGAACAGAGGATGTGTTTATTGGTTGTGTCGTCGTTTAAACCAGAGATAACGTATTTGCGGCCATTGAGGTTTACTTTCATGAAAGGCATCTTGTGAGGGTAGAGCAAGTGGGCCTGGGAACGAAAGAGATTTTGTTAGATTCAACTCATTTGTCACCGTCTGATAGTTATCATGGCAACTAATGATCAACATGGCAAGTATTTCTAGAGCAGCATCACCACCACTACCAATATATCAACAACATCAGCATCGCAATATCATTGTCATCATTGTCATCATCATCATCACTGTCATCGTCACTATCATCATCATTGTCATCATCATCAACACTGTCCTCATCATTACCATCATTAAGAACGATAAGTACATCATAGTCAAGGCCTGCTTCATTACAATATCTGTCATCATCATCATCACTATCTCATCATTATCATTGTCATCATCATCACTGTCATCATCATCATCAATACTGTCATCAGTTACCATCACTGTCATCATCATTGTAATCGTCATCACCACTAGCATCGTTCTCAAGCACTGAACATTACCATCATAATCGCTGTCATAACAATCTTTATATCATCTATATTATTGTTACCATCCAAGATCACTCTTCGCCATCGGCTAGATCATTACCACCTTAACATTGTACCACCAGTATCATCATCACCATCATCATCATAACGGGATTGTATTGTCTTTAAAATTTATTGATTTATTGAATTATTTTATCGACGCCTTACTGATTCCTGGCCCATTTCACCACTATGTTAATAAAATACAGGTATAATGATAACTTGCCAATCTTAAAGCTTTCAGAAGCTATTTGTTAATAGAACAACGCTTCAACATATATTTATTATTACTAATTAACTTCGACTAAAATGCGATTTTCATTGAACTGAAAAAATTCAAGTGTACATTTACTAGAGTATAAAGTTGTGCAGGGCTAGTTTTAAAAATAGTCATATGCAAAATTCTTGAAGTGAAAAGATGAATATTGAAAAAAATATATAGTTATTTACTTAAACATATACAAATAGATTGAGAGGTGATGACAAGAAATTATGTTTTTCATTGAAGTTGGTTAACTGTCGAAGGAATTTTTTGTGCTAAAAAGTCATCAAAATTTTCTTACTTTAAGAAGTTTGATGAATTAGCATTTTTTCGGAAAGGTGGCTTAATTAAACCATTGTTGAATATGTTTTTATCCTTGTAATTTATTGAGATATTTAATAGATTGTACCGTACATTAATAAAATCAAGTCGAAATGTACGATATTTCCTCATTGTAAAATAAACTAGAGAAGGCATGGTCGATCTGTTCGAGTTTGTGCCCACTAAGAGATGTGAATTGGACTCAAATATTTTACATCTTGACTTAAACAAATCCTACCAATAAATTGTGTACTCGAAGCTCTATTTAGCCAGTTGATCATATAATACAGTTGTCAATTTGTACAATGCATTTCATATAATCTCACTGCGCTTTACAATTCCCAGTATTTGTCATAAAATGTAGATGCTTGATTCAAATCGTGTACCGCAATGCGGCGATTTACAGTGTTTCATTTCAAAATCATATATGTACGATCGCTAAAGAAGGTTCATATTGCTACCACTCAAATTAGAATTTCACACCACTATACGACCATAACTTACTTACTTTTTTGACGAAATTCATGGCACGAATACCTCGCTGTTCTCAAACATCTCAAAACGCGGTTAGTAAGAAAACATTTGGCAAAAAGGTGACCCTCTGCACAGCATGGTAATCGGCTTCATCGCGTCTCGGTGTGTGCAAAGTAGAACTTCCGCCAAGATTAATACAACATGCTAAGGTTAAGCTAGTTGCACACACATTTTGATAAGCTTTGTAACTCGTGGATTTGTTGTGTAAAAACTAGTGGATAGTTGATTGCGAACTGTATCATTGTTTCAAACGAAACATCAATTCATGTGACTTCAAAACTAATCTTAACTGAGTCAATATTGCTAAAAAATACAATTGGAGTAAAAATGTGCGATAACTAGCGGTTAAACTAGTGTGGACTGCGTCAGTGTTTCTAGGAAAACAATTGGAGTAAAAATGCATGATAACTAGCAGTTAAACTAGTGTGGACTGTGTCAGTGTTTCTAGGAAAACAATTGGAGTAAAAATGTACAATAACTAGCGAACTAATGTGGACAGTGTCAGTGTTTCTAAGAGATCATTTACAGTAGGAAATTGACTCCAGCTGACGAGCTGAATCATAATGAGCCATTGTTGTTACATATAACGAATGTAATTACAATCCAAGACTCGTGTCGGCATTGTTCAGGGATTACTACAGTACAAAAGTACAACTTTTACTAGCAGGTGTGCAAAGAAGTATAATACATGAAATAGGGTTCAATTATACCACCTAGTGCTCATGTGATACAACTGCTAGTTATATCATACATTTATATTTTTTTCTTAGAGACACTGACGCAGTCCACACTAGTTTAATCGCTAGTAATCGTACATTTTTACTCCAATTGTTTTTTTTTTGAGAAACAATGACGCAGTCCACACTAGTTTAACCGCTAGTTATCGTACATTTTTACTGCAGTTGTTTTCCTAGAAACACTGACGCAGTCCACACTAGTTTAACCGCTAGTTATCGTAAATTTTTACTCAAATTGTTTTCTTAAAACACTGACGCAGTTTAAACTAGTTTAACCGCTAGTTATCGTACATTTTTACTCCAATTGTTTTCCAATTGTCCATCCTACACGAATCTAAAATTTTAAATTGCTCTGAATTCACAAAAAAGTCACCAAAATCGCAACAAAGATAATAATTCATACAGTTCAATTGCAGATGCTTCATTCTAAAAATGTATAAAAAATTAAAGAATAAAATTACACGTACCTTACCTACAACCCTTTTTATTTTCGATCGTTTTTGTCTTAGATTTTTCGGTTATTTCGTACTGACAGTTTTAATGATATTAAATCATGACTTTACTATTTATCTGACTCGCCCTTTTCTGTTACTTTTGTCAGGGACGTCATTTAGACCGGGGGGTGCAGCAAATGCCCAAGTAGATATTAATTATTAGATCTTTTTATAATGCTCTAGTTTCTAGTGCTAGATCTATCTAAGATGCACCCCCCTGGAAAAAGTATATTTTATTTACGCCCCAGTAAAATCTACCTGACATATGTTTTTTCGATTTGTTCGATTTTTTTATTCCACCTGCTGCAGGCAATTCTTAAAAGTCTGTTGAACCATTTAAAAGAATTTGATATCTTACGATTTGAGTGTTTAGTAGAGTTTTAATCGAAAGACATTCAATTCATTGAGATCGATGGCTTCTTGAAGAAGTATTTAATTTATGAAATGGTTTATTTTGTTTTGTATTGGTTGATAGATTTATGGATTACTTGGGCGTTTGTTTGTCTCGTTAGTTGGTGGATTCACTCATCCATCTATTCACTCATTCATTTATTCATCCATCTTTACTATAGATCCAAACATTCATTCATTTTTTTTCAATTCATTTATTCATTCGTTCGTTCATTCGTTTAAACGCCAAATTCATCGAATTGCTTATTCGTCTTTCCTAAAAGATTTTATTTACTTATTAATTCATGCAATTTTCATTCATTCATTTATCCTTTTAAACCAATTCAGAACCCAACCAAGAAAATAAAATGTCAACTGCGCGAAAAAAAATCCCAAAACTGCATACACATGTTTCGCCCGGCAAATATGCGATGTAATCTAATAACATTATGCTCCAGCTAATCTGTGAGCAATTACGGGACCTTATCCATCAAACAGTATTCTTGAAGATGGCTTACAGTCCTCGGTACGGTAACGTAAGGTCAAGTTTAAAGGCTTGTGGCGACGATAGTTTGAAAACCGACACTGTCCCGGTCAAATGGTAAACGTTCATTGCATGATTGAACAGGATTGAACATTGGCTTCCCAACACTGCGCTTTTTCATTGTTCAGCCTGCTGTACAAGTTGATCATTACATCAAATCGAAATATGGAGGACGGCGCGGTTATGTACTGGAGCGAGATCACAGAAACGAGGCTAGTCAGTCGCCGCATATCGAGCCGAGTGTTTTCTGTTGATCCTTCAGTTAAACTTCAAATAGAGTGCTTTTCATGAGTTTTTTATCATTTTTCAACAATAACAACAAAGACCGAAGATGAACTGTTCACATAGACGACTGACTAGCCTCGTTCTCGAGATCGTCTGCCATTTTCCTATTCGGTGAATGCAAACAGTCAAATCCGTTTTTAATAAGAATGTTTTTAAACTCTTGTATAAAGTTAGATTGACTGCTGCAGCTACAGCTATCATAACAAATCCATATTTAGATTCACAACTTGAATAGTCCAGTTTTGAATGCACTTTTACACAGTGCTAGCCTCAATTGTGCGTAAAATATTCTTAAATTCAGTTGTCTTTTTCACACATGCAGACCACATTTTTACTATCCTGATATGCATCCGGTATTTTTTCTCGTTAATAATGACAACTTTTTACGGATGCGACGCAGGCTACATTTTTACTGTCCTCTACTGCAACAAAGAAATATGTTACGCGTCTTGAGCCTCAAAGACGTGTAATGTATTCCTTCGTTGCAGTAAAGGCCAGTGGAAATGTGGCTAAGGGTGTGTAAAAGAGAATTCATAACTGGACTATGGCACAATCAGTCAAAATGTAACACTCCTTTGTTATAGCTGATACAAGGTTCACTTTTGTACTGTAGTAATCCCTGAACAATGTCGACACGAGTCTTTCTTTGTAATTACGATACACTTGTTATGTGTAACAACTACTGCTCATTGTGAGCTTTCGGGTTATCTGCTCAGTCAAGTTTCGTATCATATTGTCTTTTTTGCTCCATTTTTCTAGCAAACACTCTTACGAAGTCTATAACAAATTAACCGCTAGTTATCGTACATTTTTACTCCAATTGTTTTCCTAGAAACACTGACGCAGTTCACACTAGTTTAACCGCTAGCTATCGTACATTTTTACTTCAATTGTTTTCCTAGAAACACTGACCCAATCCACACTAGTTTAACCGCTAGTTATCGTACATTTTTACACTAATTGTTTTCCTAGAAACACTGACGATGTCCGTCCTTTTCTTCTTTACACCAAACACTTCCTGATAAAATCAATTTTTGTCATCGCCATCTTAAAACCGTGTTAATTTATGATATTCTTGCTTCCGTTTCTGAGTTTTGGGCGCCACAAAAATGTTATGTTTTAAAAGCATGAAAGTGCCCCCAAACAAAGGAAAAATTTAAATGAAAGAAAAATCAACATTTAACATGAATAGTCCAGTTCATAAGAACTTGAACTAGTGGATTTAATCTGCATGAAGAAATAGTATTTCCACTAAAAAATAAATTGCAATTTCGAGTAATTAATGCCATGTTATGCTTGAAAGATTAAAAAAATTACAAGTACAAACGTATTTGAATTTATAAACCACTTCTAAAAAAAGTCAGTGCACCAATGTCAATTCTATAGGCATTACAGCGAGGACACTCGAACCATGAACACTTGTCTTTATTTGGTTTTTCATTTTCTGAGTTTTCTAATGCTTCAAATTTTCTAAATAAGTAGGTTTTAACTCAAATGCACTGGGTTATCAAAATGGAAACGCTTTCACATCGATTCACTTGAAGGAAGCATGTTAAAAAAAGTATCAAAAAAGCTCAAAGTGTTCACGGTTCGAGTGTCCTCACTGTAAGTTTACTTGAAAATTCGTTTACATTTTCAATTACTAATTAAAGTTGTTCATTTTTTTTTGGAAAAAGGATATTTGCACGGGGTTAAATTGACAAAATGAGCTAATTAATAACATACATTCAAGCAAAATTGATCTGGTTAAACTTAAACTTTGTTTTTGTGTTATTAAATAAGTAGTACATTTCAGACAAATTTGGAAGGTTTTTTTTCTTGAAATGAGATATTCTCAAGTCATACCATTGCTTTGCTTTCAGTGATAAGTTATGTCCATAATAAAACACAGTTTTATTTTGAAAGTTTATTTCTGTGTTTATTTCCTTTGTTGTTTTTGACTCTGTCACGTTTATTTAAATTCGTGTTCCTTTTGTCTCATTAGAATCATCAGTGTCAGAAAAAATCGAAATCATTACTTAAAACTTTTCATTGCAGGGGTCATTTAATTAAAAAAGAATTTCGAGGAAAAAATCGAATGAATTAAAGGACATCCTTAAAAATGTCTGAGTATGAGATTGATATTTTGTTGCATGTCTATAAAAATAAATTATTGAATGTTTGAATTGCCTAGTTTTAGCAATGGAGTTTCATTTTGTCTTTTATGCTGTTTGGTACTTTTCTAACTCTTTTTTTAATATACATTTTTTTATTTCAAGCAATAACAGCCGATTATAAAATCTACTAAAATTAATACTCGAAAAAATAAAATCGAAAAAACATTACCCAAGAAAACTGAATCATACTGTTATTTTTCATAACGTTTGAAATTTTCCTAGCAAATATGAACTTTCAAAATATACTAATAAAAACGAGATTTAGAGGGTCAATTTCAAAACAGTTTTTTTATATAAAGCTCAGAAATTATACCCAGATAACCGAGGTTTAATATTCTATCATTTTCTTCAGAAGCGCGTTGAAACTATTAACATATTTAAAAGCTAGTACTGATTAGCAAAAAATATCAACGAAAAACACACAATCCATCGCTAACTGATCATAGCGACAGCAAAACGAATCTGTCATAATACACACACACACACACACAAAAACTACTATGGTTCATTTTTACATTTCAACTTCAAAGACAGCCAGAAAACTCCCAAAATATATGAAGATGTAGAATTTACTTGCTTACTTACTGTTTTCGTGCCACTTTCCTTGATTTCTCGATGTTCTGTTGATACTTGAAAACTGTTGAAAAGATCAATAAAACACTTAATATAAGTCACGTCAAATATGTCGCGAAAATTCGCGCAGGAGTGCTTAGTTGCGAGTTTTTTTCTGCACTTACTGAATTAGCTCCCTACTCGACGACACACTAAATCAATATCGCGACAGTTAGACGAACAGATTGCCCGAAATCTCGGAAAAGAGGATTGCAATTAACGGCCATCTGCAAAGAATGGTTTTCATCGCATAATGTTAGCGTTTTTCTTTCCACGACAATCGAATGAATTTCTTATCAGACAATTAGCTTTTGTTGGCATTTGATTGGCTTTTCGGACATTCGATTGGCTTTTTTGCCACTGAAATACCTTTTCCGAGATTGCAGTATTACAATGTTCTTACTGATATGAAATAAAAATAGCTTCTTGAAAAGATAGCTAGTTCGCGTATTTGCTTTTAAAATCTTTCCTTGGACTGGCATACAAGTGGCTTTCTTCAGCATTCAAATGGCTTGCGGACATTTGTTTGCCTTTTTTGACACTGCAGTGGCTTTTTCTAACACTGGAATGGTATGTTCAAGCATGGTATCTTTGCTAGATTTTTTTCAAGGTCTTTGGTCTCTAATTTGCGACATAGATATATATTCTGATTGACAGATATAATCTTATCGATGACAGTTCAACAAATACAATGTGCTATTACGATTTCATGACCTGAAAAATGTACAAGAAAACCATTTTTTAAATACCAACCAGAGCCAAAAAAGGAGGGAAAATTTCATACCTATCGCCATCCAAACGAGCTTGTTATGGTAGTTTCAAATGATACAAAGTTTGTTTGCTTTAGGGATAGAGGGGCTTAGCAGCTGATCGAGTTCTTGCAAACAAAAAAAAACTGAATTTGGTAGGCTATTGTTTGTGCAGTGCCATTTGAATGATTTGCTCGATGTAATAACATCTGCTGAACAATCGATCAGTGGGGCATTTGATATGGCTTGATGAACTTCTAAATAGTTCTCTAATTCTCAGTTAGTCTGTTCTACAAAAATTCAAAAATCCCTTTTAAATAACTTGTAATTATTCAAAAAACGTTAAATACGTCTTGCATCTGTTAAACGCGATGTGAAACTATCAACAGTTTTTCATCTGCTTTATGTTAAAGTTTGAAAATTGTGATATTTTCATTTTGAAGTAGCATTCAAATGGCTTATCGTACATTCTTTCATCTTTTCCGAATCGATATCATCAATAGATCTTTGGCAGAAAATTTACGTACGTTGTAAAGATACTTGTTATTAATGCCAAATTTAATTTCATCGTTTCAAATGTTCTTTTTTCGCTGTTCGTTTTTAACTGTTTGTTATTTTGTATAAAAAAATCATAGAAAAAAAAAACATTCCATTTAATTTGTATTCACATTTCCAAGTGTATGACTTTTTTGTCATTTTAGTTAATATTAGCTTGCTGTGCACCTTTCGTCGGGTTTATTTACCATACTTAATTATTTTTTTCAATTTCAAATGCGAATTTCGCATTCAAAACACAAGTCATTATTTTCAGTTTAGTAAATATTTATTTTTATGTGTTCATAAATTGAAACGTTGCGATAACAAACGAACTTCAGCCAAATTATCTTTCAAAGATACAAACTCCATCCATTCATAGCGCTACATTTTGCCTTTAGATACGCTTTCAAATTTTCAACAACAAAAAACTGAAACGGGAAGTTTGTATACCACTCCTAAACAATACCGAGTTTAAAGCTGCAGTACCATAGATTTTATGGCTCGTTCTCTGGTGTGAATAAAGATGCATTTCAAGTTTGTTTTTAAACTCGTTCCAAAAGCAAAGTTGAAAAACGAATCCAAGTAGGATGGGATTGAGCTCCACAAAGTCATTTTTTTTAAAATATTCTATAATTTTAGAAGTTTTTGTTTGTTGATTTTGGGTTAAAAAGGGTAATAAGTTTGAGTGCTGAGTAAACAAAAAATGTTTTAGAGATCTACTTGAAATTGAGAATTGTGTATTTTTAATTATCCTGAGAGACAAGGAAGTTTTTTCAACCTCTCTTACGAAAAGGTTGAAAAACACTGCGGACACTCGAACCATATTTTTTTAGGTTTCTGATATTTTCTAAGCTTTTTACTGCTTCAAACAGTCTAAAAAGTAGCTGGATTGAACTCCAATACACTAAGTTACCAAAATAAAACTTCTTTCTCATCCGCTCATTCACAGGATCCATGTTAAAAATGCCTTATTCAAAAAGAACAACGTGCTGACAGTTAGTGTCTCCACTGATATATACAAAAGGTAATTAATAATTTCCTGCTTCAAAAATTACAAATAATTAATTTTCTTTCAGAGCCCACGTATTTAAATCCTATATTAACTCTGGATTCTATAAAATATTAACTAGTGTCTTTTGAAAACTTTTTTTTTTTTGGAAATCATTTACTTAATTCGAGCAAAAAGTAATATCGTGAAAGACATTCACAGAAGTAGTTGCACATTTATAAAAACTAAATAATTCATAAAATCCCATTAAATTGTATTAACTGGATAAGGAGTTATCAGGTCGATAGCACTGCCTACATTTTGTGCGACAGGGCTCTGGACAATCTTGAGAAAACGAAACTTTATCCTTTTTTTTCATGAATTGGCTACGTTTTTTAGCCTGATTCCATAACTCGGTTCCAGTTTGCTCCCTCTTGAACGGTTCAACAGAGAGCAAACTGGACCGACTTATAGAATTAGTGTATTTCTGGGGTGAAAGATGTATAATTGAGCTATTTTAATTTCTGGATGGAAATCCCTCAATCATGTCAGTTAATTGTGTTCTGTTACATTGTTTCGCTAATAGAATTGTTTCCTTAGAAATATTGACACGAAATAAAACTAGGTTTGTTTTAATTAACTACAATCAGGTTATGTTAATACTTAACGGAGTAATATCACTTTCTAATCATCGGTGTTGCGGGAGCAAGCTCCCTCGTGTGTGCCGGCCTTAACGTTATAAGCCTGACGCGTGATGACGTTTTACCCACGTTTCTAGACCAGAATCCTTTTTACATTGCTTTAGTCCACTAATTATGACTATTGTTCTTGTATTCTCGAGGGAATATAAAAATTGAATATGAAAGGATTTTAGGGTCTGTTTATATAAGGCGAGCCAGCCCGGTTAAGCGGGCCTGTTTCTTTTGTTTTTGCGCTCTGATAGCTTGAACACAAAAGAAACCAGCCCGCTAGCTAAACCGGGCTAGCTCGCCTCATACAAACAGGCCCTTAGAAACATTTATGGTATAGAGACGGGGGTAAAACGTCATCACGCTTCAGGGCTATTAGAATGGGAATTACTCAAGCAAGTTTCGACGATTTGGCTGTGCAGTTTTTCAACCTATACCTCCATCATTAAAACTGGCCCAAAATCCATGTTTAGCCTATTTATATTGTTACAAGCCAATGCAACGAATTATTTGAATGGAGTTTCAGATTCGTTTTCATGTTCCATATACTTTGAAAAGGTATCGATTATGACATATTTAAACTTTTAAGGTCTTTTCTGGAAGTATTAATAAGTATTTCAAGTGTTTATCAACACTGTATTTTTTATGTGTTTTTTTTAAATAGTAAAAGAGGGAGTAACTTGTTTTTTTAGACTACGCGGTTTTTTGCTTGAAAATTGAAGCTCATTCTTTTTAGAATGAGGATTTCTCTGTTTTTATTGTAAACATAAATGTTTGAAGAATACTCTTCGCAAACTAACAACAGAAGTAGTATATACAAAAACACTCTTAGTGAATAAGCAGGAAAAAAGACTAGAAATAGCTGCAAATTAATAACAACGTTGAAAAAAATTATAGACAATTACCACATAGTTCGACGCTCACGCGCAATGAACATGATGCAAAAATTTCAAAATTATAATTTATAAACAAAAAAAATAGGTTATACTAAGAAATAAAGGTTATTACTAACCGTTTTCTCGAAATTAGAATGAATTATTTGTCGTGTGGATTGATTATCGTCGCGGTCAAAACAACTTTTAATTGAAAAGTTTTCAAGCATCCCACTTAAAGATTGAAAACAACGTCAATTTTTGAAAAGAAAAAAAGGAAAAATTAGCTTTGTAGCTACTTACGCTTTCAGCTGACAGCCCCCAAACAACTTCTAGTACAAGCAATAATGAACGTTTTTTTATAATTGTACAAATTCTAGGCAATCGGGAATCTTGGTGTTAATTTGACATGCTGGTGTGAAAACGTCCAGCCCAATTCTGATTCGTTCTTTCCTTTGCAAACACTTTGGTACAATAAATCTTTTTAACCATTTCCAAAACAATGTTTTCATATTCTATTGTTTTGATAATCCTTGGCTGTCATTACTATTCTTTCATATTGGTGGTACATTGTCCCTTGTGTAGAGTAAGGAATTGGACTGACATGTCATTGTGTCCTGTGTTGTGTTCGGACACATGTTGCAGTCTTGTTCATGTAAAAAAAACCCTTGTTGTTGTCAATTAACGCAAGTACTTTCGGTCCATTGCTTCACAATTACTTCTTTACATTTTCTTGACACCCAATTCTCACTTTTACAAAATTCACAAAAACAGACCATGAAGATTTCTTTGGAAAAAAGGGAACATTTACAAGTTGAAATTGCGCGCGCTGAAAATTTTAGCGCGCCATGACAAAATTTCTCCCTCTGAGTTTTTTCACTTTTTTCTACCTTCTTGAAGTCTTTTAAGAAAACCTTGTTAGTGCTTAAGACTATAAATATTATTCATAATGCATTATTTTAACGACGAAAAAACACTGAAAATGTTTGTGTAGTTCTTACTTAACGCTCAAAATGTTGTATTTCTAAAAATAGACCTGCTAGTTCGCAACTCTGATAAACACTAAAACTGTTTGTAAAATAAACTGTGTTTCTTAGTCAAAATTCGAAGCAGAAAAAAATAAAACAAAAATGTTGCTCTTAGATTTAAAAAAAAATATTGTT
Source organism: Diadumene lineata (assembly GCA_918843875.1). Classification (NCBI taxonomy): domain Eukaryota; kingdom Metazoa; phylum Cnidaria; class Anthozoa; order Actiniaria; family Diadumenidae; genus Diadumene; species Diadumene lineata. The sequence goes on along the minus strand of OU974083.1, from coordinate 11,657,121 downwards.
GTTTTGTCTTATGGAAAGAATGTTTAATATAAAATTTCAAGAAAATCTCGTTTCTAGATGCTGAAAATCTTTGTATTCTTTAGATCTAAAAATCATATTTTATCACAAAATAATTTACATTGGCTCAGTTTAATACAAATTTCAAGTTAATGAATCAATTTTTACATCATTGTCGTAATTATTGTAAAATTTAAACCACCAAAAACCAAAAATGTTAGTTTTGCTTTTTTTCGCACTCACATAGTTTCGGCAAATCAAATTTGACAGACAAAATATAATAATAAAAAGTACAAATTTTCTGGTATATTTTGTCAGAACCGCAACTGATCATACCTTCAATAATCCAAATCAATTCTATCGGGAAAATTTTAAAACTCATAAACCCCAAACCGTTAAATTTACCTCAAGAAATTAATACCTGACTCAAAACCGCTCCATTTTCACTGGCCAAACTCCAATTTTCTTCGTTCTTTTTCCTCAAAGTTCTTTTCTTGTCTTGTTAAGAAGTAGTTTCACAGATATAGTACATTTTGAGTGGAGAAGGATGGCTAATTTAAGTACATTTTGTAAGATTGTTTTGAAGGAAGACACGCTAATCGCAGCGGGACGTCTGTTGGGGGGATCAACTACCTGTTCTTCATGAATCAAATATAACTACTCTCATTCGACCACAATTATTAATACTACACAAACCCTGCCCATTTGCGTCTAGTTTAATGGCTATCGCATTTAAAACTAAGATCTTTTAGCGATAACGAAGTACTTTGATTAATTCTTAACAGCTTGGCATTCAGTACGATTGATTTGTAGACAAAAGAGTAACTCGTTTGTTTTGGGTAAAAACTAGAGCCGGGTGTTTTTTCACCGGTTTTGTTGCGTGGACATTGTAGTCCTTTTTTACAATTCTTGAGCTTTGAATTCTATTAATGTCTCTTGATGATATTAAGATATCCTTGAGGGTCAATATACAAGCATTCTTGAGCGGTAATGATGTATTTTTCTAGCAAATAATCCGACTCAAAAACACGCTATCCTTCAGCAGTAACCGATCTCGTTTAGTTTTGTCCCAAGTAACACCTGCTCCTCGTCGAAATTGGAAAAATAAACTACCAATTTGTGAAAAATCCTCATCTCTATAAAGACGTCTTAAAGTGAGGGATCTGTCAATCTGGTTTTATTTTATTTTTAATTTTTTGCGTTGTTTGTCTAATGGATTACGCATGTTTAGGCGGGACATGGTAGTGTAAATAACGTGGACTTGTGGCTACATTGAATTTTCGACGGGATATCCTTTAACCCCTGTGTTTTCTGTGTTTTTAAATTAAATAACTTTAAAATCAATATAAAAGAGTAATCTTTTCTTCTTAAATAAACAGTCGAAAATTATTAAATTTTTGGAAGAAAATGGAATATACTTGAGAGGGAAACAACAAAATTTCATGGCGCGCGCCACAAAGTCTCTCCATTTTGGCGCGAACATTTTTTCCCTTTAGTAGTTTACACAAAATCTGGGAAATAACTAAATTGCTGAACACGATTTTTTGCCAACAGTTTTGACGACAAATATTTATTTGTTTTTACAAACAAACTTTTGCAAGCAATGTTTACGAATTGAGCGTCAGTTGCACGACTTTCTGTCAAAGCAAAAAATTCTTGAGATATTTCACATTTCTTTGTTTTCCGTCCTCTTTCTAAATTATGACATTTTGTTTGGTTTTAGCGTGGTTATTTTGCAGTCCAGGGTTGTTTAAACTTTTAACAATAACAAACAAAGTTTTGTACAATTTCGAGCATGCATTTTTTTTCTCTGATGAAACTAATTTTTGATGAGAGTTGTTTGTTCGCAAATTTTACGTATTTTTTGTTCCATGACCTCTTATGAACTAATTTCTGGTCAACAATTTGTTTATTTTAAGTTTGATTTATGCGTTTTCCATTTAAATACTATATACTGTATTTCGCTTATTTATCAACTCATCATGATCATCGTTGATTAAAATTAGTATAATCCACATAAAAAATGGCTTTTATAGTCAAATGTCAGGCAATCTCACCTTGGAAAATGACATCTTCAGTACAAGGTCATTTAGAACTTTATTAGTATGAAAATTTGACTAAAATTAGCAAGACAATTAGGCTGAAACTTAAAATGTGCATCTGAGGCTGATCAAACCTACGGCGCGCGCTGAAATTCAAAACTAACGCTTCGTACTCTGAATTGTTGCACGGAGCAAAAGAGGTCGTAGTCAAAAGAATAAACTCTGGCCCGTTTGAGTCCAACCTCATTAATCTCAGAAGAATTCATGCAAGGAAAAGTTCTAAACAAAACATTTTCTCCAATTAATTGCAGTAATCCTGTATTATTCAAAGTTGAACTAAATTTCAATTTAATGAAAATGTTCGATTATCACAAACGCGTGAAAAATTGATAAGACGTACCGTTTTGCGATGTTCGTTTTGAATATGATGGAGCATAAATATACAATGAGTTGCAGATTAATTTTGAGTTTTTGATAAACTTTTTCCCTATTTATACGAGGCAAAAAATTGTCACCCTTACAAAGCAAAGAGCCTTTTTCTGTTGTATGATTCATAATAACTTTTATATCAACTAATTAAATTTCTTAGCAATACGCTCATTATAAGCGAATTTTTGTTATAATTGTATGACAAAATCATTGGATTACGGCTAATCCAACGGTCTTGAACTTGTATTGTTTTCTAAGTGGAAAGGACTGTCTTTTGATAGCCCCCTCTGCAGCTCAGAATTTGGCTATCGAAAATTGCTTGTATAGATTCCAGCAGGGAATATAATCCATTGCTTAGCCTAAAGATAATATTATTGGAGCTTACGTCAGAATCCTGTACTGTTAAAGAAAATAGATGTTTTTTTATGCTCGATTTTGAACAAATTGTACTGAAACAAAAAGTTTTTTTTCTTACTGAATAAACTTACTTGAAAGACGGAATGTTCGTCCAGCTATTATAAACTGGAATTTCTGTAATTACATTGTACTTTATTTTATTTTATTTATTGATTATTATTATTATTATTTTTTTTAATGTCATCGATCTAAGACACTTAGTAATATGACTTATCAAAGTTTTACCTTCGCGGGATATGAAACCTGTGTGGCTTTAAGCTTTGTGCCCTTCACCAACTCAATATCTTCCCAAAATCGTTAGACAGCAGATACCAAAACTTTTCTGTAAGAAAATAATTATCATGTTCCTTTCGTAGATGTTGAACTTTTTGCGTTACTCTTTTCAGTAGAAATACCTTTGCTCTTTCTTGCTGCGTTTGGCTTATGACCAATTACCGATCTATCGAGGCATCAAAACGTCACTCGTGCAGATCGAATAAACAACACTGTGAACCAATCAACCGGTTCTAAAAATGAAAAAAATAAAAATTCAATTAGTCAACATAAACTGACAAGACTTAATATACAAGTGAAACAAAATAATTCTCCCTCTGCGGTAAAATATCTGCAACCATTAAACAGCGCGCGAAACAGATTAGAATGATGACTGTACATTTCGATCTTATTTACTGATGTGTATTTTTGTTTGTGTCTCACCATTAATACGAGAAGGATCAAAACACGATACTATGATGGAAATCAACATACGTTGCACCATATATATCAGCCAATTCTATGAATAAGCATTCCATATAGCCTTTGTTAACGTAATAAACTCCAATCCCACCTAAACAACCAATTGGCATGCTTTGATTAAGTATTCGATTTGATCATCATCGTCTCCCTGGATTTCGATCAAGTATTCCATTCAGCTTAATAGTAAACAATGAAGGAAATGACAACCGATCAACTGTTCCATGACGATGCTAATTAGTTGTGACAGTGGTATATCCTTTAATGCTTGTTTTGACAACGGCTAGGTCAATATATCTTACCATTGCAAGGACCTGTGATATATATAGCAATGCCCTATTTTGACAACGGTATATATATATATTTTTTTAAATAATAGTGAGCAGATTTTAGATTGGGGAGGGGCAGCAGCTTGGGGAACCCGAAAGTGGTGGTCATTTTTTCTAAAAGCACAATTTATATTTTTTCGGTTGATTGTTCTTTAATCCTGGTATTTGCCTATGATTATATTTGAAAACCAAATCAGCTCAATTAAGTGTTCTTTAGCGAACTCTTTCTATTTGTGTGTTTTTACTGAATTTCAATAATTTTTCATTAGCATGTCTAAATTAGTGACTATCTGGGTTGTTATTACTGATGTTCTTCGGCTCAGTCAGTCTCGATGGAATGTTTGGATGAAAAGAGTGCTCCCTTGATTTCGTCTCTAGAGTTGGAATGTCTGATCAGTCTGTGTTTCAATGATTTTGTAAAATAAACTATGCAATTGTGCAAGATCTAAATGTTGTACACCTAGTTTACTAACACTAGCTCAACTCCTCAGCTCAGAATATAGAGGAGAAGTCGGATTGAAGGACAATCTCGTACCCAGAGTCCGAGGGATTATTTTGAACGGAAGTACAACGTTTGACAACATTCAATATTATTGTTGTTTTTTTATGTTCGGTACTTCGTGTTTGCGCATTCTTTAAAATTGAATGGCCAATCAAATTGCCTCAAAATCAGATTATGCCAGAGCCCCCGTGCCGCAGACCATAAGATAACGCGGGCTCTGGGCACGAGATTGATGAGTGTCATCGTATCTCTCCAAATTATCTCTCCCCTAGATTGCCCTAGTGTATTCTACACTTCTATCTCAATACAGGAAACCCGTCACCCATAGGAATGATGCCTGCGGAGTTAAAGGACCAGCGCTAGATTTAATTGAATTGGTATGGTCTGATCACTATTTTCTCCTTAAGAGCTGGTCGTTAATCATAGGAGGCGCGCGGGGTTGGTGCAAATGCAAAAACCCTTGCATGATTTTGCTAGACATACCCTTCTTTTTAAGGACAATCTTAAATAGCATGATATGAATTTTTCAATTTTCTTTGCATAAACATTGATGACCCACCCTTTTGCACAAGCCCCCTGCCTCCCCTCCCCACCTTAATTAATTCTCCCAAATCTCTTACCCATGGCACCTCCTCCCCAAGAGCCGCTTCGCAAGCTAGAATATTTGACGTTTTACGTGGTCAACCCTACCGAGCTATTATATCAGTCTTCTCATTATGTCACCAGAAAATTGATTCACGGATGTTCACTCACCTCTAGTCCAGTTCTGTAAAGAATATATTGTTTAAAAAGATATCATCTATGATTTAAAATAACAAAGGTCCAGCTTGATAAAGACAATGAAATGGACTGTGATATCTGGAGTGTTAGCAAATCAACAATTTACCAGGAAAAAAACAATCGCCAGATACTATCAAAAATGATATGGGAATATGGCACTTCTGTTTCCAGTTAAGTAGAGAATCGAGCTTGATAAAGACAATGAAATGGACTGCGATATCTGTTAGCAAATCAACAATTTACCAGGAAAAAACTGTCGCCAGATATATATCATATGAGCACTTCTGTTTCCAGTTAAGTCAAGAATTGATGTCAATATTAGTTATAACAGTTGAGATGTTTTTGTCTATCAGATCTTAATTACATCGGGAAGATTCAGGTTGATGAAATAAAATGTTACGTTAAGTACTGGGAAGTTGTTAGGTTAGGTACTGGCCAGGTAAACCAAAAATGTACCAGGAAAAATCACCACGAGACTCAGACGTATATGCCACATATTTGACATACTTGTGCTATTGGTTGTACCAGTAAATGATGATCTTCTTTGGCTCTTATGGTATATAGAGCAAATATACCTGTCCTCCCCCCCCCAGGGGAGGAGGAGGGAGGAGGGGGGAGGAGGGGGGAGGAGGGGGGGGAGGGGGGAGGAGGAGGGGAGGTAACGATCGAGTAGCTGGGGAGCCTTTGTGTCTAGCATGCAATTCCTATACATTTCATGTTGTTTATAAAATAGTTTTTGCGTATATCTACTTGCTGCAGAAGACTGCAATAATTGGCGCCAGCGGTTGCTGTTGATCTTTCATAGATTCTACATCAATTTGAGATAACCAAATGTACAGTTCATATATTCTATACTTCTTTACCATTCTTACGCATTTTGTGTTGTCCGTAATTTTCACAAGAGATTGCGTGACGCGTGACAATGAATCTGCACACAGATTAATGACTTTTTCCTCCTTAGGGGAAACCCCTTCATCATGTGTTGGGGATTTCCCTTGTTGTTTAAGCTGGTTCGTTGGCAAAATTGTTGTTAGGAGATTGATTGTTTGATTTTATTTTGGAGAATGTCCACTAAAGCCTGGTTTCCATTTGATCACTACGATCGCTAGAATCGCTGAAAATTCCAGTTTTTTCCTGTTTTTCCTAGAAACGATTAAGTGATTAGATGCGCTCGACCTCTCAACTGAATCGCTGATATAGAATTTGAGCGATCCCCCGATTTAGATCACTTTTTTAGGAGATCTTAGCGATTTTATGGAAACCAGGTTTAAAAAGTCAAATAAAGCATTAAAATTTATTTGTTTATTGGGAGGCTTAAAGTCTATCTCCTGCACACCCTATATAATCAATGCCAAATCGACGATTTTTACCATCCCCCGGGCCCGTGCTAGTGCATAAATAAACGAATGAATAAGTAAGTTATGTGCCGAGGGTGATGATCGGGCTATTGATAGTGTGTGATCATGAAAGTAGAAGCATTTATAATAGACTAATGCAGTAGGGTTGGTAGAAACACCGATGATGCAAGAAGATAGTCTAAAACAAAGCACTACATTACCTGAACAAACATTAAATAAACTACATTACATAAACAAAGAAAACCCGTGCAAAGGGAAAAACTCGAAGCAAAGAGCGCAGCTATATCAAGTACGACAAAATCCTGTCGAACTGGAGGAAGAAAAAAAACACCCTCTCCCTCCTCCAAATTATAGGTAATATGTGAGTGAGCGAATGAATGAATGAATGAACGAACGGACGGACGGGAGGACGGACGGATGAACGGACGAACGATGAATGAATGAATGAACGAATGAACGAATGAACGAATGAATGAATGAATAAATGAATGAATGAATGAATGAAAGAAGACAAAAAATGACCGAGCAAAATTTAACAAAAATATTACTGAATAACAAAAACACTTATAAATTCACTAAAACTATCATGTTATTATGTTATCGCATTGGTATTCATGAAAAACACCTCAATTAACCAAACCGAAAATCAAAACATGTTCTTTCAAAATAATCCTAAAATAGACTATTACAATGTGACGTCACAGGGGGTTTCCCAAAGATTCTGCGATATGATTGGCTATCCTGAATATGCCTTGCGTCATCAAAGTCATGTGAGTGCTACGTTTAATCCATTTATGGTAGCTGAGGTCGTTTCTGACCAATCAGAGAGCGTGGGTTTGTGTTCTTCGAGGAATAGGGGGTTTTCCACGGAGCAATGATATTGACGTCTCGTGACCTTTTGTATATGTCGTTTCTTCTCGGAATTATCGGGTTTGGGCCTGTCTTGCAAGCAATTTTAAGCTAAATACACGCGTTCTCTCTTCTGAGCCAACTCGCTGCAAAGGGGTAAGTTGTTGACGACTTTTTGCTTTCAAACATATCAAAAAGTCTTCACTGAAAATGCGATTTTTTTTTGAAACGCGAAAATATTTCGAAGCTGCTTTCGTTTGTTTGAAGCACAAGAAGTTGAACTCCGCTTTGCTTTGCTTGCCGAAATTTGAGCTATTAACTCGCAAAGGTTTGTTTGATGTCCTAGTAAAGCAAAATCATCGATGTATAAGTAAAAGAGGGGAAATTTGGAATAAAAGTAGAACACGTTTGTAGCGTCAAACGTAGAGTTGTACACGATTGGTTTGATACCCCGCTGATTTCAAAACAAAATTTCATGCATGTTACACTCCCTTGATTCTAGCCGAGAAATTCGTATCAAAAACAAAGTATGTATTTAAAAAAATGTATTTGAATCTATCGTAAGATTTAATGTTATTTGTGTAAATGAAAATAGTTTGTTGGAAGTATTTTTATGATAATTGTCTGTTGTGTTTTGATTTCTCCAGTTTCAAGTATTTCGAAAGATGTCTGCGACGATAGACGAGACTGAATCGCTTAAGAAATTATTCAACCTCGACTCAAAGGTAAAATTTGCAAAGTACTACTACAAAAAAACATAAGAAGACATAAAATATATATACTAATATCATTATAATCTGCAATATTTAGAATGATTTATAACAAATTTCAGTGTATCGCATAGTGATTTTATATTATCACGCTACGCTAGGCAAAAATTCACGTCAAAATTAAAATAATACTATTCAACTTTAACTACAATTTCCTTTAAATGTCTGATAATTTCGCATTCATAACTACTCTAGTTCAAACCTAATTACTTTATCTTCTAAAATGATTAAAAAACGATTGCTATTTATTTGTCTGTTTACATAATTTTAACGCTTCACATAGCACTTTTCATAACAGCATGTCGAAGATCGCAATTCTTGAAGTTAATCCAACTGTAAAATACAATTAAAATTTAGGAATTTTGTGGTTTATTCCGCTTCAGTTCAAGCTTAGACATATCCTGAAGAGTAATACCATTTATTCTTAGAAAAATGATGTCTGAAAGAACTTGCTTGCCCTTTGATAACCTCAAATTGGGCATGTGACTCCAAGTCATAAATGGCAAATAACTGACGTCGCTTGGCGACGAATATACATTATCGGACCATAACATAATAAAAAGTTGGAATATGTTTAACATAACTTTAAAATTAAAGTAAATAGTTAACGTTTGTTTGAATGAAGGACTTTCATTCGTTCATTCATTCATGCATTCATTCGTTCGTTCGTTCATTCATGCATTCATTCGTTCATTCAATCATTCGTTCGTTCGTTCGTTCGTTCATTCATTCATTCATTCGCTCGTTCATTCATTTATTCATTCATTCAAGCATTCATTCATTCACTCACTCATTCATTCATTTATTCATTCGTTCGTTCATTCATTCATTCATTCACTCATTCATTCATTTATTCATTTGTTCGTTCGTTCATTCATTCATTCATTCATTCGTTCATTCATTCATTCATTCATTTGTGCATTCATTCATTCACTCATTCATTGATTTATTCATTCGTTCGTTCATTCATTCATTCATTCATTCATTCATTCGTGCATTCATTCATTCATTCATTTATTCATTCGTTCGTTCATTCATTCATTCATTCATTCGTTCGTTCGTTCGTTCATTCATTCATTCATTCGTTCGTTCATTCATTCATGTATTTATTTATTTGTGCATGTATTCATAAATTCATCAGCTCTTTATTAATCCATTAATTATTTATGTTTTTTTAGATTCATTAATTTCAATTTTCATTCACTTTTGCCATCCTTCTATCTATCCATGTATTGTCTCTTTCTTTCATCCAATCATCCACTTGTTTATTCATTTCTCATTTCTATTTCTCAATCTATGTATGCTTTGATCATATAGTTTTTATTTTCACTTTAAAGGAATGGTTGCAAAGTCCTAATGAGAATAACAGTCTACTGGAGGAGTGGCTGTCCACGCCGATGACAGAAGCTAAAATAACTACGGCGGCACCTATTGTCGCTACAACTATAACTCTCGAAGCTATTCAGAGCCTGCTATACTCTAATGTTTATGGAGGTAAAAAAAAACAATTATTATTTCATCCCGTCATTCTTTTACTTCATTCATTTATTGATTCATTCAGTCATTCATTTATTGATTCATTCATTCATTCATTCCCTGCATGTTTTGTCTTTTATCATAATTACTTCTACAAAGCTGAATTTCCTTACTTGGGATTTGTTGTAGATTGTAAGACAGACTTTGGTTTTGGTCCATTTGAAGATACTCAGTTTGATGCTGTAGTTGACGTTGAGACCAGCAGTTCACAAGAGAAACAAGAAACTATGACACAAATACATGGTACAATACAATATAATTTAAAATATAGTTTATTATTGCTCTCTAGTATATATTTAAAACATAAAATAATAAATCAGTCTTTGGGGCAGTTCGATTAACTTTTATGATTATGGTTAGACCCTCGAAGATTTTTATAACTACAGGGCTGTGGACCCAAAGTTAGTAAAAGAAGATGGATTGGATGTTGATAATATTTCTGATTAAGTTATTTAATCGATACAAATAACAATTATAATAATGATATTCTTTAACTTCTTGGATAAGAATGTTAAACCAGATGTTCACATAGGTCTCCATAACAGTGAGGACACTCACACCGTGAACACTTTATGTTTTTTTGACACTTTTAACATACATCCTTTGAGTGAATAGATTTTGAAAACATTTTCATTTTGATAACTCAGTGCATTTGAGTTCAGTCCAAAAACACTAAAAAGCTCAGAAAGTAAAAAGCTAAATAAAGACAAGTATTTAAGACGATGATGAGTGTCCTCACTGTAAATCAGCTTGTTGAATTGGACTAACCAATCATCATCATATCATCATGAAATATAAAATAATAAACTTAATTACACTGATAATTCAAGTACATTTTCATCAGCACATTGGCTCAGTGTATTCTGTTTTCATCCTAGATGATATTGGTTTGTGTGATTTATCAGAGGATTCTTTACCAGACTATTCAGATCTCTCAGACTTGTCAGAAGATGATCTTACTATTTTACCAGGTATGAAATTATGAATGATTGGCCTTAAATCATAACTAAATTTGATTAGATTATACCTGACTGATATTCTAATAATGGAATGGATAGATGGATAGATGGATAGATGGATAGATGGATAGATGGATAGATGGATGGATAGATGGATGGATGGATGGATGGATGACTGGATGGATAGATGGATAGATGGATAGATGGATGGATGGATGGATAAATGGATAGATGGATAGATGGATAGATGGATAGATGGATAGATGGATAGATGGATAGATGGATAGATGGATAGATGGATGGATGGATGGATAGATGGATGGATGGATGGATGGATGGATGGATGGATGGATGGATGGATGGATGGATGGATGGATGGATGGATGGATGGATGGATGGATGGATGGATGGATGGATGGATGGATGGATGGATGGATGAATGGATGGATGGATGGATGAATGGATGGATAGACGACTGGATGGATGGATGGGTGGATGAACAGATGGATGGATTAATTGACTGATTTTATCTTCATTCAGATATGGTCATGTCTGACAGTGATCTAGAGCTTAGCTGTGATTCAGGAATAGAAGCAGAAATAGATGATTCACAAGGTAAGCAAGCAAGTACAATTGGTACATTGGTTTGCTTATTTTGCTGCGCTTGTTTGTTCTGTCAATATTAAACAACTGCAAGGGGGCTCAATGTGCTGTCCCCTACAAAATAAATCCTACAAAAATAGAAGTCTTAAATAGCTTAATGAATAGGCCTGAAGCTAAACTAGTATGATGAGGATTCAGTACTGCAGTCTTTATACCCATAATTTATTTTTGTTCTTTAATTATGAAATCAGCTTTTGAAACATATTATTGAATATGGAGCAATGACTTTAAAATGACTCTTTATTTAATCTCAGGATTGTTTCGAAGAGGGGCAGCATCATCTTCACTACCCAGTAAACATGAAATACTGAGATTTTTTTGGGACAAATATTTGATAAAACAAGGACTCTAAATCATTCCATGAGGGGTGTGCTACCCTGCACTCCCCCCCCCCCTAGATCCACAACTGAATCTAAAGAAAATAATTCATTGTTCTTTTTGCTCAATGTAGATACAAAAACAAAAGAAAAAACATGTAAATCTGAAAGAATTGAGAAGAGAAGAAAGAGACCTTATACAGACACAAGTGAAGGTAACATCACTATGAGCATCGCTCATAAACATTATCATCATCATCATCAACATCATCATCAATATCATCATCAACATCACTATGATTGTCATCAGCAGTATCATCATCAACATCATCAATATCATCACCATCATCAATCGTCATCATCACCACAATCATTTTCACCAGCCTCAACATTACCAACATCATCAATCATTCAGAGCCGTACAGGGTGCAGGGTGCAGGGTGCACGTGCACCCCCCTCCCCCCCCCCCCCCCCCCCCAGAAAAGCAAAATGTCCGCTCAAAACTATTATTTGTATATAAAACCCGCGTGAAAGACCACTGTGAAGACAAAGTGTAATGGGTTGCAATAAGGTGTAATAATCACCGACTCATTCAACAGTCATTTTAAAAATTAAAATTTTCACAGGTTTGTAAAAACGATATGACACCTAATAGAAAAAAAAATACTAAAAACCCATCAATGGTCCAGGGTTTTTTAAGTGTACCACCATTGTAAACGGTCTGTTACGCCCCTGTCATTACCATCATTATCATCATCACAACTGTCATTAGACTGCAAGCCACATAAGTGCAAAACAACACAATACCACAAAGGAATTGAAAAAAAAAGCTGTCTATCTTATTTATTTCTTGGTGAATTCTTAGTAAATGCACAACTAAATCTTATCTAGCACTAAATAGTTGAGAATTGTTTCACACTAATGTGGCGTGCACTCTAGACTCGGTGAATTATTAGTTAGTGCACAACTAAATCTTATCTGGCACTAAATAGTTGAGTATTGTTTCGCACTTTTGTGTCGTCCACTCTAATTGTTTCCACCAAAATGTGCATTAATTCATCAGAATCACGGATATTGATTGATAGTTTTCTCTGTTTGTTTCAGAATGTAAAACGCAAGAACAACACAATAAAAAATCTTATAAGAAAGTCAAACAACAACAAGAAGAAAACGAAGGTAAACAAGCAAGTTTACATTGCAACCAATAACATTGTTTTAGAGGATTAAAAGATTCTTTAAAATCAACAATAAAAACTATGATGAATAATTGGATGAAAGAATGAATGAATGAATGAATGAATGAATAGATGAAAGAATGAATAAATAGATGAAAGAATGAATGAATAAATGAAGAAACGAATGAATGATTAAATGAAGAAACGAATGAATGGATAGATGTGTTTATAAATGAAATAATCCATTGACTGATGGACAAATAGAGGTAACATGGATACTGATTGAAGGAATAAATGGAGTGACTAAAGATTGAAAAATAACTGGAATGAGAAAATACAAGTTACCAATTGAAGGACGAATCTCTTTAATATTAGAATATTCGATACGGCCCATCACTTGAGAAAATAACCTTATACCGAATTATTGTTTTTTGTTTTGTAGAGCACCCTAAACCTAACTGTCAGTATTTATGGGAATTCCTTCATCATTTACTTGTCAGCCAACAATACGAAGAGTGCATCGCGTGGAAAAATGCTCATAAAGGAGTCTTCCGAATGGTAGACCACAATATGGTTGCCAAACTCTGGGGAAAGCACAAAAAACGCAAGAACATGACGTATGATAAGCTAAGCCGCGCGTTGAGGTACTATTACGCAAAAAATATTCTTGCAAAAGTTAACGGACAAAGATTAACGTATAAATTCTGTCGAGACCCTAATGGAAATAAGTATCCATCGTAGAACCGTAGAAGTGGCATTGCGTTAGTTCGCGTTGGTGGTTAAACCACGCAGTGAATTTGCGCGAGCTTACCTATGTTGACATGCGCGTGGGTTTTGTGCAGGCGACTGTGTGTAGTTAGATTACGCAGGGAACTCCCCGCATACTTGCGTACATGTTTTGCGCAGATGAGCTTACGTAGTTTGATTACACAAGGATCCTATCACGCTAGCACAGATTTCTGTGCGTAGTTCATCGCAATGTAGGGACCTTACGTAAGCATGCCGTTCGTAGTATATCTACACAAGTCATTTGCAAGAGGGATTATTACGGAGCAATAGGGTGATCATTTTAGACAGTTGTCAACATTACAGAGTTTCTATTATTGTGGTAGTCATGGTCTGGGATGGTCCCTTACCACACGGAATTATGATGAAGTTCGGACAATTTGTTGAACTATTGACAAGGTGGTCACTTTTCGAGAGATGGTCGTCAACTGTAACCTGTAAATAATCCATCGTTACAAATCTGACCAACGAGGGGTAGGGAGGGGAGGAATTTGTATATATATATACTTACGTGTAGGTGTAACGCAACACAAGTTAGATATAACGCTTCCGCAAGTATGCGCGGATGAGTAAATTTTATTTTTGTAAAAAAAAACGCAACTTGGTTGCCTAATGTATTCAAATTGCAACGTAACGTTGCGTATTAATCACATCCGTAGCGGTGTCCTCACGTTAATGTAACCGTTACGATTGTCCGTCCTTGTTTCCACGTCTTTCTAGCTAGCTTCTATTAGGAACAAGGATGGCCCAGTAGTGCACAACCTTCTATGTGAGAGTTGGTGAGATAATGGATTCTTAGTGACCTCACATCATTGTTTCGACTTCATTCTACTTTGTGAAACTTGTAGCTTGATTGATAAACGTTGATTACCTAAAAAAGCAGGATTTATGGATTATTTGCGGAAGCGTGTGCTCTTTCTTACAGAACAGCTTACTTATAGCTATAGGAACGTCCGAGGGATATTTTTAACAATTGGAGGAACGGGGGGTAGAGGGCTCAAAATCTTGGATTGCACGTTACGTCATAGCCGCCATGTTGGATGACGATAACAAAGCATTCATCCAACATGGCGGCAACAGCTTTGTTCATTATTCCTCAAGGGACTTTTGGTCATGTGGTTGCAACCCAAGAATTAAAATTAAATTGAAAACGTTGGGGTTCTTCTTGATGGGAGAGTGATATAGCTTGAAAATTTGGAGGTCGCCGTAGTCTCCGGCGTCCCTCAGTCACATGTAGGTTCAGTTTCCATTTCTGTTGAGGTTTAGGATTGCGCTGATTTTACTTGACTTTTATTATAATTTTAGAAACGGACCATGTAAATATAAATAGCTAATAATTGTTCAAAGAACGAAGTCATTTTTGATTGACAATGATTTCAATAATGAATGTACAGTATACATAGATATATGAAAATATGATTATAGGTTGTAGAAAAATAGTAGTGAATAAAATAAAATAAATGAACACCGAACGACTTCTTTATCATCAATGAAATTACCTAGCTCCTTCCAATTATGCATATTTAGAGTGCACGCACTAAAAGTGTGCAACAGTTGTCACTATTTAGTAGTAAATAGCACTAATTAAACAAAAAAAAAAAAAAACAATAGAATTAGCATAAAATAGCACTATTTAGTGGTATTTATGTTGCACACTTTTAGTGCGTGCACTCTATTTATTCAGTCACAAACTTATGCATTCATTCGTTGACAAGTTTATTAGTTTTTTCGCTCATCTATTCATTCAATCTGAGTTCATTCATTATATGCTTGTTCATTATAACGTTACACTTTCTACCTTTTTACATGCATATTAATAGCATATTTTCATACATAGCAAACATACAAACATTAGAAGCAAATTTTAATAAAATTCGTAGACGTATGGCCGTTCACGCAGCTGCAGCGTCACGCAATCTTTTCTTCTTCGAACAGAAAGTTACTTACGTGACTTCCAAGCGCGGCGCGTATATTGAGTTGTACGTCTGCCATCTTGCGACTACGTTCTGTTCTCGTAACGAGTCAGCACAGAAGTGGTTGGAAAACCAACAAGAAGAAACTCTTGTCATGTAATAAACAATTAACATGATCATATTTTTAAAACTTTTCAGTTTATAATTGAGTTGTGGGCTTTCTGTTGAACTTGAGCCCGTTTTGTACGGTCAGTGGAAGAGCTCAATCATTTAAACTATAAATTCACAGAAACAGACGCCTGTAAAATTCCTTACAAGACAATCTAGTTTTCTACCATGGGATCTTACGTAGCAAATCTAAAAAAGCAAATGCAATGTTCTCTATGCAATGACACGCTGATCGAGCCCAAGTTAATCACATGTTTTCATGTGTTTTGTAAGCAATGTATCAAGAGAAATGCAGAAGTCGATCAACAAGATTACATCTTCAAATGTCCTCAGTGTAACTCGAAATCTCTTCTACAAGATCTGAACGACGTTGAAGACCTATAAACCAGTCCAGTGCACTCGAGAATCTTGAAAGGTTTGGAGTTTATCGAAAATCAGAAAACTCAGAAAAATTGTTCAGTTTCTTCAAGTCATCCTGAAGCATTATGGCAATGTATCGAATGTGATAGGTCCTTGTGTGAAGAATGTCTTCGTTGTCATTCATCATTCTTCACAAATCACGAAGTCGTTTCATTGTCTGACTTGAAGAAAGAAGACATCGATAAACTGCTAAAAAAAGAAGCACTTTGTAGCACTCACGACAATCAAAATGTGGAATTATACTGTCAAGACTGTGATGTGATGATTTGTCTTCTATGTTTGAAAGAACACCATCAAAACCACAAGACAAAAGCAATGCAGGACGTCATTGCCATCGAAACAGATTCCCTGTCTAAAAACCTTGAGCAAATCAATAAAATCACTACTGATGAAAAGGAAAAGATGCAACAAGAACAAATAGTCCTTAACATTAAAAGAGATGGAGAAAAAGCAAAACAAAAAGTGAAAGAACTCACTGATAATTTAGTCAAAAAACTCAGGAAAAACGAACAACAACTTTTGAGTGAAATTCAGGAGAGCATAACGAGAGCTGAACGGAACTTGCGCATAATTAATCATCACACACAAGCGCAAGAGTACATCAAGTACTTTATAGACAACAGCACTGCAAGTGAAATGATTGACTCGCGGCTCAATAAATCCAAGCAAACCCTCACCTATAAACCTTTTCCTAAAACTATTCATGGAGTAGAATTTGTGCCGAATCAAGCACTTAGTGAAAAAGTAAACTGTGGCTTGGGACTACTTCGAATATCATTCAAGCAGCCTGATCCAAAAGTGAGTGCAATCAAAGTTGTGCCCTCTGAATTGAAGACCATGATCAAAGCAAAGCTGGTGGTAGAATTGAAAACATCAAAAGCAGAAGTTGCAGGAGAACATCTTGAAAATGTAGCCATACAGTTTACACCAGAAGATGATGTGAAAGTAGAAGAAATACAGATGACAGATGATGGTGAGATTACAGTGGACTTTGTACCACGTGTTGCTGGTCAGTTGACAGCAGATATTAAACTACATGGTAATCCTGTATGCAATAGTCCTTTAGTGATGCTTGTGAAGCCTCAACAAATCAAGGAAATTACTGAACATTCCAAACTCAAAGATGCTTTGAATACTGGATCTATGGACTTTACAGGTATTGCAGTAAATAGAACAAACAGTAAGATTGCTGTTACTGATTGGAAATCACACTGCATCAGAGTGTTCAACATGGAAGGAGATTTGTTACTTACATATGGTAGTGAAGGCCAAGGACAGAGACAGCTAAATCGTCCTGAAGGTTTAGCATTTCTTAACAACACAGATTTAGTCATTTCTGAACATCAGGGTAATCAAATACATATAGTGAACACTATTACTGGACAACCAGTGAGAACCTTTGGTTGTCATGGTAATGGTGATGGTCAGTTTAAAGGTCCTCGCGCTGTACATGTAGATGAAGATAGTAATATTATTGTATGTGACTGCAGTAACCAGCGTGTGCAAGTATTTACAAAACATGGTGACTATCTGTATCAGTTTAGTTTGCTTGACCTGACACACAGTACTGTTAAACACAATCAAAAGTTCTATGTCAGTACAAATCAAGCTGTTCATGTGATTAAGAGGAAAGACAACCAGTCATGCACTACCGTAGGCACCATTAGTGTCAAGGACTACACTGATGGTCCACTAGAGAGGGCCTGGGGTCTAACTATTGATAATAATAATAATCTTTTGGTATGTGATTTCCGTGGTTGCTTGATTCACAAGTTTACATTGGATGGTCGTTACATGGGTCGGTCTGATAAACTAGCTAATGGGCCTCGTTACATAGCAGTATTACCTGATGGTGAAGTGATCTGTACTACTGAAATAGGCGTTGTGTGTTTTAAGAACTGACATGATTGAACTGACCTTCTACCTTGTTCTTCCTGCTCTTCAGGAATCACAAACAAGTGACTCTGCTAGTATGAAAACCTTGGGGAGCACAAGTCTTGATCCATATCAAGCTTCTCACTTAAGAATGTTGTCGTTTTCTATCAAGTCTCACATATTCTCTTATAAGGATACCTACCATATTTGGGTATTGGAGTAAATCAGCAATGCAAAAAAAGCAATTTTTCTCACAAAATCTTTAAATTTTTAACTTTTTGGAGTCAAAGCATACACAGCAAGTCTGACATTTTGATTTCTGACCGAAAAGAGGACCCCTGTGTATTTCACCACAGGAAGCCCAAAATCGACAACAAAAGTTTGATATGAAGTTTTTAAATAATTGTACATATCATTTTTGATCATTTGCGATTTTGATGACGTTTGTTTCAGTAGATAAAAGGCAGGATCAATCTCATCAATTTATTTACACTTAACCAATGAAAACTCCAAAAATAGAAAAAATGTAACAACTTTTTTTATTTTTATCAATGATGCAATGATCAATGATTGTGATAAATGAGTGACATGAATTCTCTATGTGTCTGTACTAACAGGCAGAGAATGAGCTGCCCAGATGGGAACCAAACACACAAGCCTTGTCCTCACTAGTGCATATTTAAGCGCAAGAGGGTAGAAAAACAAAAGAATTTGAGAATTAGAAGAGATTTAGAAGGTGTTTTTCTTTTTTGTCTCTGTGTATAATCCTGCTTATGCTTGCGCCTCTATGTAATGTCATGTCCTATGTCACACACTTTACTTTTTTCCTTTGTCTTCTCCTTTGTTTTTGCTTATGTTTGTGTCTATTCCACTAGTATGGACCAGGCTTTAAGCATTCCAGTCTGATGCTCTTACCACATGAGTAACTGGATCGGCACAAGGGTGAACAAAGTTATCTGTGGGTTTTTATATGTGAACAGTCTGTTTGGTTACAGGTTTCAAGTATGTCAGAAATGGAAATAATTTTAAGCAGTGATGTATTGTTAAATAAATTCTCTGTGTATACTCAATGGAAATAAGCTTTTTCATAATTTTGTCACTTTGTTAAGTAACTTTAATTTCACATATATACAACGATTATTACATCATAGTCTGAGGTATTGGTGAAGAAGGAGGATAGAAATAAGATGTATTTTCCAGCTTCTTTGATTGATTGATATCTGATAGCGACAATCAATTTCACAATACTTCTCTGGTAAGGGTTTAGTTTAGGGTTAGGTATAGTGTTAGGTTTTGGTATTTTATAGGGTTAGGGGTTAGAGTTAGGGTTCAAATTTAGTGCCATAGTATACCATGTAGTAGAGTGCAAGCACAGTTCTCACTATTAGTAGTAAAAAGCACTAATTAATTGAAGCAAAATAAAATAGCACTATTTAGTGGTATTTATGTTGCACACTTTTAGAGTGCAAACAATAAATCTGTGAAACACTAATTAATATTTAGTACAAAATAGTGTTATTAAAAATTAAACAAAAGAAAACAATAGAATTTGCATAACATTGTACTATTTAGTATTACTAAAGTTTCACGGATTTGCACTCTAGTGCGTGCACTCTACCAACCGATTGATTGGTAACTGAACACATCAAATGGCCCACTGGTATTTTCATGAGAGCGAGGCAACACCTTTGAGCTTCCTATTCTGCTATGGACTTCCTTTGGAGTCTGACTGAGCACTTCACCACTTTCACAACCATAATGCCTTGTTATTCAAATATAAATGATTTCAATGACAATGATTACACACCAGAATTGCAAGGTATATGACAATGTGAAAGTAGAGAATTGAGGGAAACTGAATGTTGTGCTTGCCAGTCCAACTGGGCGATATTCCAAAAGAAAAAGCCCACAAGAGAAAAAGGAGGCCCACAAGATAAAAAGGAAGCCCAAAAGATAAAAAGGAAGCCCACAAGAGAAAATAAAACCCCATAAAAAAAAGCCCACAAGAGTTGCATGCTCAGAAGCTACGTCAGGCTTTAGTCCATAAAGTATAAATGCTCTTGATCTTAATACTTTATCACTTCCTCTCATTTTGAACTGATACCACAGATAATTTTATGTTAGACTGTCTCACATACCCGTTAGCCTCAATTGCATGCTGTTATGTTTGTGGTTAGACCACTAGACAGACTAGCCGTGTTGAAGGTAGACTCCCTCGCAGTCGTTTTTAGTTTCGGGCCCATTCCCCTTCCGGCCATTCATTGAATGGACCATAGGGGAATGGGTCCAAAACTAAAAACGACTGCGAGGGAGTCTATGTTGAAGGTTGATCTACAAAAAACGTGCATTGATCTACTGAGCTCAGTATCCCCATTTATAACGTATGCATGCATGCATGATTTAATGTAGTTCCAGTCTCTTTTATCTACCATGGCCGGGACCAAGATTTCCCTGGGCCGAGATCGAGTCCCGTTCCATTCCCAACGTGTTTCCAGCCTCGATTTGAGCCATCTTCTTGAATTCTAGCAAATTTAAAAGATATTTTCAACTTACGGTAAACAGTGTCATGATCACAACAATATCGTATAAAGTGTACGCCACATAAGTGGAAAACAAATCTGAACTATTTAGCGATATAAGTATCTATTTTCAGTGGTCCTAACTAAGAATTCACATAAATAGCAGGCCAAATAAACAAAGGAAAACAATAGAATTAGCATAAAATAGCACTATTTAGTGGTATTTATGTTGCACACTTTTAGTGTGTGCACTCTAATAGTTGCATATCTTTTGCAAATCAACAAAAGAAATGCAATAAAAACGAAAGGATCAATATGCCATCGTGTTTCAGTGAATTCTTAGTTCACTGTGCTCAACACATAGTTGATAACTAAGATTTATGATACACAGCGCATTCAGGCTTGCGAAATGCGCGCAAGAACCGTTAATTAAATCAAATTAAATTAGGCGTTCAATAGTTAAGATTTGTTTCACACTTATGGGGCTTGCACTCTATAGCACCATCAACACTACCACTGTTATTAACACCGTCATCATTATCATCTCAACCATTGCTATCCTTCGTTAACTTCATTGTCATCATCATCATTGTCATCATTATCATCATTGTCATCATCAACATCATTATTATCAATATCATCATTATTATCATGATCATTGTTATCACCATTATTATCATCATCATTATCAATATCATCATCATCATCATCAATATCATCATCATTATCATCATTGTCATCATCAACATCATTATTATCAATATCATCATTATTACCATGATCATTGTTATCACCATTATTATCATTATCAATATCATCATCATCATCATCATTATCATTATCAATGTATCATCATCAATGTCATCATCATTATCATCAATATCATCATCATCAATATCATCATCAATACCATCATCATCATCAATATCATCATCATTATCATCATGTCAGCTTCATTACCATCAAATTTGATCTTTCTATTCCAGCTCTGTTTGTGATCTTGCAACATGTCATTGATCTCGTGTTCTGGAATGTTATCTTCCAGATGTCGTAACACTGATCGAAGCTCAGAAGACATGACATAACCTCGTCCATCGCGATCAAACATTCGAAAGGCTTCGACAAGATCTTTGTCGTCCATCATGAACTGGTTCTGTGTTACCATTAGTTTGGTGAACTCTTCGAAGTCCATGAGACCATTGCCTTTTAAGATTTAAGAACACAGATCAAGGTTTAATAAATGAACAGACGCGAAAGGATAACTGAATGAATGGATGAATGAATGAATGAATGAAATTAAGAAAAGTAAATGGATGGATGGAATTGGTGCAGTAAAGACGGTAAAATATTGGAATACAGGAAAGTGTAATCGCGGGGGGACTCCGATTGGAAAAAGGCGGGGATGCTCGTCGGAATTTTTGAAAATGACCTCTAAAATGTACATAAGTTCTACCCATAAAGACGTGGCAATACATGATTTTAAGACTTTTAACCCTAAAAGGTACCAACTCAAATACGAACAATTGGGTCGATGTAATGGTCGTAAAATCGAGACCTTGTTTCAAAATATCCGTGAAAACCCTTAAAGGTAGCACCTTTAATTTTGAGAGTCTGAAAACCTCTGAGAGACCTTAAAAGGTACGAGCCTCTGAGAGACCTTAAGAGGTACGACGAGCATCTCCGCCCTCAAATATAAGGTTAGTCCCCCTCCCATCCCCGCAGTGCAATAACCTTTACTTACCATCACAATCTACGCTGTTAATCATCTGTTGAAGTTCTAATTCTGTTGGGTTTTCACCCAGTGATCTCATGATGGCGCCCAGTTCACGTGTTGTTATCGTACCGCTAGAGTCTTTGTCAAAATGCTCGAACGCGTCACGGTACTCTGAAATGAGATTGTGTGACAAAAAGTGCTTATTTTCAATAAAAACTCGCACTATAGTGCCATAGTAAACAAATAATTATGTGAGCGCGCTCACATGTTGGAATTGAAAATAACAGACTAAGTAATTTCGTGACATTCAAAGCGCAGATTTTGTGTTAGCGTCACGGAAGATGCGTGACAATTTCAGACGTCCTTCCAAACATTCACTTGACTGGGCACAAAACAATCAACAATCCATACATTCCTGTATTTCATACACTCCAGCTTTGATGTGAAACTATTGTTTTGTGACCAGTCAAGCAAATGCGGGGAAGGTCTATATTGCGTGACGATACTTTTTGCGCAGAATATAGAGTCGTTTTCGTATGAGTGGGAAACAGTACGTACCGTATCGTAGCCGTAGTTTCTAAGAAAAAAATCGTATTTACTGCCGTATCGTAGCCGTATCATAACCGTACCGTTTGCCACTCAGCTCATACGAAAACGACTCTATGCTTGCGTAATAATCTTATAATCAGCATTATCCAATTCATCGCTATCATCGTTAACACTACCTGATAGCTGCTCTTGAGATAGTTTCTCAACCTGTAAAAAAATCAATGAAATTTAGAAAACTAATCTATTTTACACAGGACGCCCCAAGTCAATCCTAGCGATTTATGATTGTTATGCGTGTTTTCTAGCGTTTAATTTCGTCTTAAAATATTTATGCTTGTGTTCAGTATTAAATGTTTTGTAATAAACCAACCTAAAATGAAAGATGCAATTTTAGGGGAAATGCGCACCGTTGGTGCTTTCTACTTTATTGTGAGAAAATCGTTCATCAGCTCAGTCTGTAATGTTTACGAAAATAATAAAAAAATGCAAATGTTTTTTAAAGAGCTGATATACTCGGTGCGATTTGTCGTGTGCGATTCGGCGTTAAGGAGTGCGAGTAGCAATTTTAAAACTTACAAGTAGTCATAAATACAAATTGCATTGTGCCTTAGAAATCAAAATTCAAAAATGTTCGTGATTTTATTTTAACTTATACTTTGATTAGTATTTTCCTTTGATTTGGTAAGCTATTTTCAGTTATTCTAATTCTTCAAAAGTTAATTTGATCTTCTTGGAAATCAAATTGCTTTATAGACAAAGTCAATTAAAATCAAATTACTGTCACAAATTAAAAACAAAAATAATGCATTTAACACCAAAACTTGCGTGAAAAAAATTCTTGCTTATGCAACACTGCTGATGGTAAAGTCTCTTGGTATTTTTTTAAAAGTTTCTTTGTTATCTTTCCTTCACCAAATTGTGTTGAAAACTATAAGGTATTACTCAAAAACCACACAATTCGTTTTTGATCGTAAAACCAAAATTGCAAAGATGTCAATATTTAATAATTGATGACGACCATATTATGGAAAGGCAGAAAAATAACACAAATTTGTTGGCCTTAGTGAAATAGCCTTCTTGTCAAAAATTAGAAGTCATAATGCGAAGGAAAGCAGAATTTGTTAAGTTTGACTCTAAAAAAAATTGCTTAAATTTGAGGAAGAAGTTTTAATTTTTGATGTGACTTTGCGCTAAGAAAAAACATCCGTGCGCGCGCTTTTTTACATTCCGATAGTCAGACGAACGTGATTTTTGTCGTGAAACGTTCCCAAAGCGTTAATATAATTGAATTTCGTATTTTATCCACTTCTTCAAAAGGTCATTGGCTTTTCTTCTAATTTGATACAGTGATATTACAATTCAAAGCAGTTCGAATTAAAAATAACTCTTCAAAAAATATTTCATTGTTTTCAATATTTTTTTGCTTACAAAGTCAAGCATTCTTCACAAGTTAAACACATAAAGTTTACTTTAGAAGACGTTTAACGGCTTACCATGGTTTGGTTCGGGTATGAGGAGAAATGAGCCAGAATTCTAGCAGGTTTTACGCCAGGTTTTTTAGTAAAACGTTACTTGCCTACCCACAAAGCAGATCTCAATATCTGAACGGCGCGAACTTGAAACCAAGCTTTCTTAAAACTGTCACTTTATCTACTAACAAAATCTCCAAAGTGAGAAAAAACTTTCAATAATGAATGTGTGGTGTGTGTTTTTAAAATTCGTCGTAGGACGTCGTTCAATTTATTGCGTATCACATGCCGTACATCTGTGAAAATACTTCTTTTTGTCCAATCAATAGTCAGTCTGAAGAATATACGCGCGCTATAATTTGGAGTGAGCTAGGTTTGCTCTCACATTTCGCAGGATGGACAACATTAAAAATTTATGAAACTGCTAAAAAGTAAGTCAGAAAAAAAAACACAGAAGGGCTGGTTAGTTCGGTGCTAGACAGAATGATTTTTGAGGAGTTTTTTTTTTCGCTATTTTTTTAAGTATTTTAGACGCACGCGCAAGTTTTTCGTCGACAAATGAAAATTTTGTACAGTAACTGTGAAGTGGAACGAATTTGATTTTTCAGAATCTTTCAATTTTAACTTTAACAAATCTGAGCATTTAAGGATTTGTTTAAAAAATATATTAAAACATGCTCCAAAATCAATTTGCGACAACCTGCGTGAGTCTGAATTTTACGTCTACGATATGAAAAATTGATTTATTACCTTGCTTAAAAAACTAGTATAGTATTCTGAAAAGACGGTTATAATCAAGCAAAAATTATTCGGACCATATTGAGAAAAAATGTGACACAGAAATTACTTTTTTCATCAAGTTTTTAATAATAAATTATTTGATAAGGTATTTTTATTTTATATTTATAGTTGCTATACATATATATACATATTGATATTACTTGTATTTTCGAAAGTTATTTTAGATGTGCATAGTTAATTTCTGTACATTTGAACAAAGTAGCGATTCGTCGACTTGATTTTGAATATTCTTTGGTCTGCCAGCCAGTGTTTATCCGTTTATTCAATCTGTTTATTCTGCCCTTCTCTTCTGTCTGTCTGTCTGTGTGTCTGTGTGTCTGTGTGTCTGTCTGTCTGTCTGTCTGTGTGTCTGTCTGTCTGTCTTCTTGGCTGTCTATCTATTTGGTCTGTCCACGTTCCCTCGGTGTTTACTCAGGGGGTGGGTGTGAGGAGTTTTGTAGTTCTTTGTGCTTCTCTTCGTAATGGATCCTTCCAATAAAACAACAGATCTTAACAAATTAAAACTTGGTGTTGACTGTGATGAATGAATAAATGTATGAATGAATGAATGAGTGAATAAATTAACATATTTAAATGACTGAATGGATGAAGGAATGAATAAAAGAATGGCTGAATGAATGGCTGAATGAATGGCTGAATGAATAAATGGATGAATGAATGGATGAATGAATGGATGAATGAATAAATAAATGAATGGACGAATGAATGGAGGGATGGATTGATTTGTAAACGAACGAGTGAATGATAAAAAAACTATACTTACGCTTTTTAGCACCAGTCTTTGACGAGTAGCAGTGTACGGGTGAGATGGTGCAGAACATCCAACCCTTTGGAATAAACACTCTCTTTGTACCTTGTTTAGTTTCAACAGTTACCGTATGACCTTGTTTACTCTTAGGCATTTTGGCTGGTCGAACTGTCTCTATACTGGATCGCTTAGTAGGTGAAGTGCTGTTGGACAGAGCTTTGATTGTATGGTGTTCGATTGTTTCAAGTACTGAAAGTTGAAGAAGAATTTAAAATTGATTAAAGATTTGTTTGATATGACACATATGTTTTGCGATATGATAGATAATAGTGTAACGTAGCCGAGTTACGACTGATATTTGTCGACTTAGTTGAACGAGCATGTTATCTACTCATTCGTTTGTTGTTTTACTCATTCTTTGAACTCATCCTCCCATCCATCCATTCATTTATTGATTCACTCATTCATTCATTCATTCATTCATTCATTCAACCTACCCCTAACCCAACCATCAATTAACATATTTTTTTACTCTATGCATTCATTCTTTCATTGATTACCTTTTGCAATCTTTGACCTTTTTATCGTTTCTGAAAAAGAGCACACACATGTAGTAAATAAAACGGTAAATATGCCAGTGAAGACACATAAAATGATCGAAACTAAGAGAGACAAATGACTGAAAAAACTGAATGAAAAACAAACTAACAGACAAACAGATATGGAAAACAACCAACAGCAACCGAACAGTCCAGCAGACAAACAAACAAATTGCATAAGTTCTTACCATGAAACGTATGTTCTTGATCAATTGACTGTAAAACTAAAAAATATCCAAAACAACCCAAATTTCTAAATTAACGTTTTTATGATCACAAAATTTTGGACATCAAATTCATATTATTATTTTTTAATTATTTTTGATTTATTTCACTTAAACATTACATAAGGAAGTCTTCGAAATGTTTTACCTAGACAACCACTCGAGTGCACTGGTCTATGGAGCGATTACAATCAACATTACATTGAAATTATAATTACATGTAATAGTTTAGAAAGCAATTCAAATGTTACACAAGAAAAGCCATTTGAGTGCAAATGAGGTTATAGTTTAAAAAATGTTATTCAGTCTCGTTGCACACAAGAACCCATTCAAATGTTTCACAAGAAAACCACTTGAATGTGTCTAAAGAAGCTGCAAAAAAATCTATTCATATTTTTCATATTTAATCATATCAGGTACATTCTCTTTACCTGATGAAAGACTTTCTTCTACAGTTTTACCGTCGTCCACTGATCGAAAAACTGAAAATTAACAATACAAATAACAACGAAACACTTCAACAAACATGTATTTAAAAACAACCAATTATATGAGTTCAAAACCAAAGTATGGCGGTTTCCATACGATCGCTACGATCGCTAAAAAATTGAAAATTTTTCGTGTTTTCCCCCGAAAAAGCTAAGTGTTTAGTTGCGCTCCATCGCTACGCTACTTTTTGGGGGGCTCGTAGGGATTATATGGAAACCAGGCTTCAATATATACAGTCTGTACGAGGACTTTATACATACTAAACTAGATATATACCAAACAAATCATTCACAACATATGACTCACACTGGCCAAACCATTCCTACGAACACCAACAGTCTTTCTCGATGCTACACACTCAGACGGCCATGCAAAACACCCTCACACCTGGTCTCAAACTATTGAAGCTGTCGACAGTAGCACCAACATTCTTTCTCAATACTACAGACTACATGACTAGATGACTGTTTGTGCTCAAACCATTCTAATATCAGACAGTCACGTAAGGCTCCGGGCATAAAATACGCGTCAGGTCCTGTTTATATGAGGCGAGCCAGCCCGGTTTAGCGGGCTGGTTTCTTTTGTTTTTACGCTCTGATAGCTTGAACACAAAAGAAACCAGCCCGCTATATAAACCGGGCTGGCTCACTCCATATAAACAGGCCCTCAGTCAGTATTTCATTGAACATGTAAAATATAGAAATGCAAGATACAGTTTCAAATGGCTGGCCGGATACTCAGCTCGTTCTATATTGAATAGGGGAATCACTACAAATTCAGCCCTCTTGGCTGAAAATCGATAGCCCTGTAAGCCGGGATAGCGCTATCCACCGGATAAATCCCTATCCAGCGGATAAATTCTGAAGAAATCCTATGGAGTGGATCTGGTCCTATTAAATACAAGCAGTCTTTCTCTAGACTTCATACGGCAAGCCCTGGACAATAAGATGATCACTTACACTTCAGGGGTCGGTTGTATGAAGTTACCCACTCTATAGAATTTCTTTAGAATTTATCCCCTGGATAGTGATTTATCCGGTAGATAGCGTTATTCAGGCTTTGTACAACCGACCCCAGTTTTCTCAACATGGTACAATTGCCTATTATTGACGGATATTTCAGTTATCGTAAGTATTACCTTTATTTAGGCGGTCTAAGTCTTCATTTTGTACTTTTCGTGGCGCTCGAAGTATTGTTAGTCGTTTTGCTCTAAGTTTATCTAAAATGAACAGGTGTATTTCATATAAAAAAGTAATTCTACAGTAGCAATAGAGTAAATGCAAGTGATAAATCCGTCAAACATAAATTCAATGATTAATTAGCATAATTAAATTAAAACAATAAAAAAGTATTTTTTGTAAACGAGCGAAACAACTAATCCATTTACTATTAACTACAAAAGGATATCAATGTAATTAGAGTTCAAAACGATATGTATTAATTTAATTAGTAACTCTCTCACGAGTTCATTTGAATTTATAGTACATTTTAACGGTTGGATTGTTTTTAGTTGTGTCTTTATTTATTTTAATCCCGGCATTTTGATTCTGTCTCTTTGATTTTATTTCATCAATTCTTGAGTGCAAGCAATAAATCCGTGAAACACTAATTACTAAATAGTACAAAATAGTGCTAATTAAACAAAAGAAAACAATAGAATTACCATAAAATTGCACTATTTAGTATTACTAAAGTTTCACTGATCAATTGTTCAATTTGGAATTATGAATCTTTTAAACTTGATCTTATTCTTTTTTGAGTTTCCATTGTGAAAAGGCTTTGACAATAAATATAGTGCAATTCAGTTCTTTGCGTTAGCTATAAAATTAGAAGCGTTTCAACCAACTAGAAATTCAAAGAAGTTTTGTATATAAAGCGACAAGAAGGCGGAGAAAATTATAATTATCGCTAAATTCAAAAACTTAAACTAAAAAGTTTGTAAACGCTAGAATTTGATTTTGTAATTTGACTAGAATGAACTTTTCCCTGGATATTTAGCTTTGCAAGACAAATTTTGACATAAGAAACATCATAAAGCTAAACATTTTGACAAAATCCTTTGTTCAATATAAATCAAAACTTGAAAATATTTAACATCTAAAAAAATAATATACAATACTGTCGTACCTTCATCCGACACCCAAAAGATTTTCTCTGGTAGAACTTTAGGAAGAAGATTTAGGTATAAAATTAGGAAAAAAGAATTTCTTAAAAGAGGGTACTTTCTTCGTTTGGATCTCATCGTTGAAAGACGCTCCGAGTCAATTACTTTTTTACATGTTACGGCTTTTAAGGTTAGTGGATTTCAAGTTCAAAAACCTGCTTTACTGATGAATTCTTAATTGCAACAACATTCGCTTGATCGCCTTTTGATTCTGGCATCGATACTTAGAATATATTTTGTATTTAGAAAATCCCCGTTTTCCTGAGATAATTGTAAGTTGAGCCAAAATGAGGGTACAAATACGATAACTAATAGCGGTTAAGAACTAAGTGTGAACTGCGTCAGTGTTTCTAAGAAAATATTTGGAGTAAAAATGTACGATAACTAGCGGTTAAACTGGTGTGGACTGCGTCATTGTTTCTAGGAAAACAATTGGAGTAAAAATGTACGATAACTAGCGGTTAAACTAGTGTGGACTGTGTCAGTGTTTCTAGGTAAACAATTGAAGTAAAAATGTACGATAACTAGCGGTTAAACTAGTGTGGACTGTGTCAGTGTTTGTAGGAAAACAATTGAAGTAAAAATGTACGATAACTAGCGGTTAAACTAGTGTGGACTGTGTCAGTGTTTCTAGGAAAACAATTGAAGTAAAAATGTACGATAACTAGCGGTTAAAATAGGGTGGACTGTGTCAGTGTTTGTAGGAAAACATTTGAAATGAAAATGTACGATAACTAGCGGCTAAACTAGTAGTGTGGACTGTCGACCTCACTGTTTCTACTAAGAAAACTATTAATTGGGATAAACAGATGTCCGGTTTCTAGCGGTTGAACTAGCAACGACTGTGCGTATTTTTTGAGATGCATGCATGTTGGTTGGACTATAAAACCATTCTTATCAAACCAACCAAAACAAATACAATGGTCAAAAATTTATTTCCTTACAAAATATCAAAATATTTATAAATCAGTAACACAGAAACCAAAATACGTTTTCCATCAACCTTCAAATCCAGTCAACATTTTGATAACACGATGATAAACAGCAATTGTAAGACTGTTACAAGTAATCGTACAGTTACTTCCACTTAGTAGTTGAGGTAGTGAAGAAAATCGGCGATCGAGACATGACGCATTTATGACACAAGTTAAAGACAGGACGCGCTAATTAGTTTAAAGTAATAGTAATTTAATTTAAATTAAATTAATTAATTACAAGGCACATCGTATATACAAGTCTAAAATGTCAAGCAAGTTGTAATAAAAAATACGATAAAATTACATGTTTTACAACTGAATAGTAATTTATTGTTCCAAGCATGCTACCGTTGCCACAGACAAAACTAAAAAAATGTATGCTGGCAATTGTGGCTCGCCCCGCGCTGAGTTAAAGGGTCTGAGAAACTACTACTTCGCCGTTTTGCACCACCTTTTATCAACGACATACATTTGGCAAATCATGTGTGAGTTTGTCGTATACTGTTGTTCTTTAAATAGTTGTCGTTTTGTGCATTTTTTCTTCAGTCATCAATTTTTGGTATCTCATGGTCTATGTCATCTGATTTAGATGCCGTCAAGACGTTAATTTTCCTTGTCTGCACCTCTGGTAAGGGTTCTAGTCTTCTCGTGTTTTCGTAGACATGCGCTGGTGCTATTTGATTTTTGTTGTGATTAAGATCAAGGCCACTTAGATTGTCATCAAGTAAACTGCGTGTTCTACTTCTTGTTCGCTCTCGACTTACTCCTGTGAGAAAGATATCAAAGGAATCACGTTATGTGAAAAACAAACAAACAAACAAACAAACAAACAAACAAACAAACAAACAAACAAACAAACAAACAAACAAACAAACAAACAAACAAACAAACAAACAAACAAACAAACAAACAAACAAACAATCAAACAAACAAACAAACAAACAAACAAACAAACAAACAAATAAACAAACAAATAAATAAATAAGCAAAACAAAGACAAAACTAGTACGCACGCACAAACAAAAACAAATCAATCAAACAAACAAAACAACAAAGAAACAGATAGATATATAGATATATAATCAGACAAAGAAGCTACTAGAGAAATGACAATACTAGAACACCTACCCACAAGATCTAATGCAGAAGGTGTATCACCAACGTCTTCAGCAACAGGATTCTCGTTAACTCGAACGATCACTAAAATCTTTGGTTCTTTGTCGTAGAGAAGCTTATAAACCTTATACGCTTTAGGAAGAATAGCTGGCCCTTCGAAAATTTCCCTAGTCTCGGCACACATCACATGGCCTTGGATAAGTAATGCCTCTTGCATCATTCCAGTTATCTTGAAAATTGCATGCGGGCTTTGGGATGGCATTTTCATGAGGTACGATCGCTCGCACATCAGTCGTATCTTGTCCTTGGTCCAGTTATGGTATGTTAACATGTCCATGAGTAGAGGCACGGCAATACGCACACCACAGACGCGCCATAGTCGGTTAGCGAGCTCTGGATGCTCTTCCATTGTCTCCATCATATTTTGCTTAGGAAGAAAGTAGGCCTGAAAGAAAGGAAAAAGGCTGTCAATCGAAGAGGTTGGCTTGTTTGTAGTATATAGCAATGGAGCAAAAAGCAACAGGGGCTATCCACCGGATAAATCCCTACCCAGCGGGATAAATTGTAAAGAAATTCTATAGGGTGGAGAACTTTATCCAGTGGATAACTTTATTCAGGTTTCGTGAAACCGGCCCCAGAACGTTAAGGCAAGAAACCGGAAATACGGACGATTATACAAGAAAATGAACAAACAAATAACGACACTGATAATACGACAGGCAGAAAGACCTGCCAAGGTGGTAAGAAAACGAGCTAGTGAAACCTCTTCGAAATCTAATGGCAACAACGAGAAAAACGTGTGTGGGACTATCACACAAACAGATAGTTGAACAGAAAATGGACTAAACTGGACGAACAACCAACAGGTAAGACGAATGAGCCATAAATCATTGTAATACCTGAACAGAAGTTTCACAAGTGCAAGAAGACTTTCTTGTTGAACCAGTCAGTAAACTAAATTCGCCAATGAGGTTACCAGCTGTCATGTAATCTGTTGTTACTATCATATCACCAACATCGTCTCCTGACATGTCTTTATACTTCGCTACTGACACACCAATCATCTGTAATGAGAAAGTTGAGTACTTCGAGCGGACATGTTGAGACTCATGGCAGTTGAGCCCGCCAACATGACAACTCAGCGGTTTCATTAAGAGAGCATGACTTTCGTTCACGAAAAATATATAATGGCGTCAACTATAATGAATATTGTACAACACAATGCCGTGCGCAGATAAGAAGTTGATCTTCGAGGGTTAAACTCCATAATTAACAAGTGAGATCATTCAGTCTGTTTATTACTTCGTTAATAAGTAAGATATTAACAAACCTTGACCATTCCACTGATAATCAAGTAGATGCCATCCACCTCGTCACCCTGCCTAGATATCGTCTCACCAAAGTCAAATACCCTTATCTTTGCCATGTTTGTAATCGCGTCAATCACCTCAGAGTCCATACCCTCTAGCCAGACAACACTGCGAAGTAACGTCTCGGGGGTCTGGGGTGGAATGTAGGACGGTGCGCTCAACTGTTTCTTCATTTTCGTCTCGATAATCTGAAAAACGTTTAAACATGTTTCAAACTAGCTTATTCTTGTCTGTTGCTGTAGGTTTTGTTTTTTCGTTATTTATCTTATTTCTTCATTTTACTAGCGCTTACAACAGATTTATATTTGCGCTTTTCAAATAAACATTACTTATATTATTTTAAGATATTTTTTTTAAAAAAACCTCTATTAGTTCGATTACTTATATTATCTATTTATTATCAGGAATAACTGCGTGTGCTTGAAATGGCTACATTTGACTGAAGGAAAGATCCAACCTCAATTCATCGTAAGAGACGATTAGAGCCAAGTAGGATTTGATTCTGTGCAAAAACTCCGCAAATTTGATCTTGGTAGATTTTAGTTCCAGAACAGTCAACCTCATTCCTATCTACTT
This sequence comes from Diadumene lineata, assembly GCA_918843875.1. NCBI lineage: Eukaryota > Metazoa > Cnidaria > Anthozoa > Actiniaria > Diadumenidae > Diadumene > Diadumene lineata. Next base: position 11,623,789 of record OU974083.1, on the reverse strand, counting down.
TGTGGGAAAATGACAGATGTTTATACCGATTCAAGCTTCTTGAACTCTGCTTCGTCCAGCAATCCTCCGCCACGTAGTTCTGTCGACACGTCTCGTGCGTTGTTCAGCACCGTTCTGATTGCCTGTCGAGTCTTAACAGATATAGCTATACCAGGGTGTTCGCGCTGAAGTAGACCTTGACAGGAAAAGGATGTTATTAGAATACAGAGTAGATGGAGTCTATTCTAGTGTGTCAAAAGGTATAATTGACAATTTCTGAACTCATAGAAATAGGACACTAAAGGTTGATTCACGCGTTGCGATTTGTCGTGCACAATTTGTAGCACACGACAAATCATACTTTACAAATATTTCTAGTTGTGCACCCTAAAAACCTCTCTATAGTTTTAGAAGTCATAGAACCTCACGATTTGTCGCATACTACAAATCACGCACGATATGAGGGACGAGTGGAGAAAGGAAAGGAAGAGAGGAGAAGAAAAGAATATCAATATCTCAAACACTCACCAAGGCTTTTGACAACGTCTAGTCTATTCTGGTCGGAACGAGCTTTCAAATCACGCGTTATTCTCTTATCCACCACCATGTGTTCTATCAGTTTGTTCACTTCTTCCTCGGCTACAATATATCCCTTACCCACATCATATCCAAAACTCAGTTTACTGTTGATGAAGTCGTCTACACTGTTGATGAGTTTTGGGAGTAAAGGCTGCGAAAAATTGAAAGATATTTGGGCTGATTTAGTTTAATTTAGTCTAAGTCTAATATAACACCTCAGAAATTTTCACATAACGATTTCTTCAATGTGTTGTTGAATATTGATTTTTTGCAAGATGTCAAGAGATGACACGAAGGTTTTTACATACCCTGACCAGCCTTAGCAGCCTACCCATTCTCAAGATACGAAACACACGCGCAACTTTCAACACAGAAGGCGAGAAGTTGCCTGCGCTATGGTCTGTCAGTCGGTCGATGATAATATCAACGATGGACAAAATAACGATAAAAAGATCCAGTAGATTCCAGTAGTCTTTGAAGTAGTGGATTCTGAAGGCTGAGATCTGAGAATAAGATGCAACAGTGCGATTAGTATGAAATACAGGTTTTCTCACTCAGATATCAAAAAATCAAAAAAATCATCATATATGAAAAGATGTGTGTAAAATAATTGATGTAAGGGTAGTAGGTGTGAAGAATAACCACTATGTGGATGAGATGTGTTAATTATTTATTTTCAACGGTTCCCACCTTCCAAAACGCTTCCAAGATGTAGATTGAACAGTATACATAGTTAACAATCCTTAATATACCAAGATACGGCGCATCCTCATCAGCCGTAAGTTCAAAGATGATCGGAATTAAGTTGAATAAAATAAGCACGTTCATGACAGCATCAAAACTGACGTGCATCGCTACTTTGTACATAAAGTACTGTATACGATTGTCTGGAGACTGGTCGAGCTCGTAGTCTTTGGACTTTTTCATCGCTTCTAGTTTGTCTCTCTGAAAACACACAAGAACACTGAGCATTGATTGAGAAAGATAGTTTGGCATAATTATGAGAAATTCAAAAAGATAACTTAAAAACGTTTATTCTCATTTCCTAAAGCTGATGTTGTTTGTCAGCCATAACACATTTTCATAAGCTTATTGGGTCAGTTTTTGTCCAGACAGTTAAGAGAATGAGTTTTTGAGTACCAGTTTTTGAAGATACGCGGGTACTTTCCAGAAAGGACTGAGATCGTCTGCAAGAATGATTCTGAAATGAAAGAACTGTCGTCAACAAATGAATGAATTAATAACAGAATCAATGTTTGAATTAATGAACAAATTAATGATTGGATGAACAAATTAATGATTAATGACTGGATGGATGGATGGATGGATGACTGAATAGATGGATGGATGGATGGATGGATGACTGAATAGATGGATGGATGGATGGATGACTGAATAGATGGATGGATGGATGGATGGATGACTGAATAGATGGATGTATGGATAGATGGATGGATGGATCAATACCTTTCTGGGATATCGGATACACTATCTGCTAGATTACTCAACGACTGCACAGCCTCACGGGATAGCATGCCGTGTTCAAACTGTTTCCAGTAGCTGACTTTCTGTGCTTTTATCATACGAATACGTCCATCCTCAGCCATTTCCGCAAACTCTTTCGGCGAAGGTTCGTTGGGAACACTAGCTTCACAGTTAGGACATGTACTATGACGCACCAACACCGACGTTTCAGTATCATCACACTGCGGAAACGCAAGAGACGTCACGTAAGTACTTCAGTAGAAAACATCACTTTCATCTGATGAAGACTACCACAGTGTAGCCAAAACGTCAATTTTGTCACAATATCGTGCTTCAAATCGAAAAATCCGTCTAGGTTATCATATGGCACACGAAAGCCTCGAGACTACCATCACTTTCATCATTATCAAGATTAGCATCAATACAATCGTAATCAACAGCAGCACCATTGTTTGATCTTTATTACCAACGTCACTGCTACCATCATCACCATCATCAATCATTATAATCAGCACTATCATTAACATTATCATCATTATCATCATCATCATCGCCATCATCATCATTATCATCATGATCACCATCACTATCATCATCATCATCATGCCCTAAAAATCCTCATCATCAGCACTTATTACCTCTGCCTCGCTATCGACCTCAACATAAGGGTTTTTGATATCGCAGTATTTCTGTGCTAGAGTCCAATCAGCGTCAGCTAAGAAGCGATCTGCTTTCAGCATGGTTAATGTGCTGGCATTGCTTTCTTTGATTCTTCGTACAGCGTTAGTCATGGCTATTTTCTTGGAGTCAGAAATCTCGCTCATTCCAAGGAGCTCAAGCAATTTTTCCATCGTCGTAGCGTTCACCAGTAGTGTTATCAAACAAATACCAGCAGTATGGACTAACACCTATACAACAAACATACTTATAATGTCTCTATTGATGGTTTTCAACCATTCCCAGGAGAGTGAGTGGAACAAAAGGGTCCACAAGTCAAGGTGCTGGTTTTCAACCATTCCCAGGAGAGTGAGCGGAACAAAAGGGTCCACCATTCACGGTGGTGGATTTCTTTTGAAAAGTCCACAAGCATGGCTGCCATTTCGTTTGTTTAAATTGTCTCCTGGGAATGGTAGAAAACCATCTATTTCCATAGGCGTAGATTTAGACGCAATCGTATGCAAATACGTTATAACTAGTCATACAAAGGAGCATTTAATCCAACCGGTATAATTATGACACTTGTAGAGGAAAGGTAAGGTTATTTAAGCAGGGTGAACCATTCAGCGACGAGGTAGGCATAGTGACCCTGCATTTAGTCAATGGACGTCTTGTCTTACATCAAGAGAGTATGAGGTAAGAGAGCTTATCCCCCGTATTGGGCTTTACACTCATCAGGGAATCTTTTCATTCTATTTTTAAACTGAAGGTATTTCGGGAACGGAACGTGATTGGCCAGATTGCAGGAGGCGCGGTCACATCGTCAAAACATCTCAAGACAAAGGTGTGGAGATTGTTAACAAGTTTCAAAAAATAGCACGACGAGTATAGAGCCACTGATGGGGTCCGAAGATAAACTCTCTTGTCTCATACTCTCTTGCTTGCATGTAATTGGGATAGAAACCCTACCTTGTTTCCAACTTCTGCGTGATCTATGTAGACTTGTAAAGCCAGAGCCAACCCTACAGCACCGCGCAGACCACCCCATGATACAACGATGGCTGTCTGCCATGTAAAACCATATCCGATCTGCATCAGTACGGGAGAGAAGAACGAGATCACCAGAGCTCTAGAGAAAGAGGAACAAGACCTTTATTTGTAAAAGAGAAGGGGAAAATCTTTAATTTTTAACAGCAAAAGGGAAGGAAATCTTTCTGCGTATTATCTAAATAATGAGCAGTACTTTTATTTATTAGCTTTGAACTCCTTTCAAAATAATGAACGAAATACAGTACCATTTATATACGTGGATGGCTAGTTGTTTAATAATAAGGCCAGACTGTGCTATTCCAGTTTTACGATAGTATTAGCAGTTGGCATTTTGAAGCTGTGGGCAAAAATTGTTTCATCGAAATCAGTCCTACCAATTTTACAAGGATTGCCTCACATTCCTTACTAAAACCATTTGAAAAATGATAATTGCAGTTGAGTTGAAGTCGTACGTAATATTCATTATTTTTTTATCAACCACGTAACGTTTTTGTTTTAATTCAGTCAGCCTAGCTTTCGCAGATATTGAACTCCTTCAGGGCCCTGTGCGAGACAAATATATAATTACAGACTTACCTTATAACAGTTATCCCAAAGTAGTCAACAATGATAAGGAAGATATCGTACGTTTCTAAAGTACTCAGCGACTTCTCCACGATGACCACTCCAACCATTGTAAATATGAGCGTGTTGGCCAGATATGCCAGCATCTCCCAGAACCTAACAACACAAATGAAAATAACCTAACGTCATGATAATGGCAAAGGAAGTTTACTTAAATAGACAGATTGCAGTCGAAACGTTTTTTCATAACAGTTTTGTCGGAGAATATGCCGCAATTTCCAAATGTCGAAAGTGTATTGATAATGTGGGGTGCTTATATAGCGCATTCCACAATCTCAATGCGCTTTACAGTCATATACGTTTTATACGGGCCGCTATGTATTACCAGTGCTTTATGAGTGATGGTGTTTGGAATGAACTACTTCAGTATATATGTCAAACTGTATAATTCGCATTCTATGAAATTGGATGCCAAAAATATTATTCAATAAGCTAATTGGTTATTTCTCACTATCATTAAAACCCACACTTTATTTGGGTCGTGTCTTTGACAATAGACCATCTCTTAGTATACTCCGACAACGTTATTGAAGAAGTCATATATGACTAAAGGGTTATTTGGCTACAAACCTATGTAAAAAGACCTCCACTTCAGGACTTATACTAGACTTCTGTGAGTTAATCTCAATACCCAGCATGACGACTGCCAAGACGCCTGAGATTCCTAGCACTTCTTCACCAATGTAGAAAGTAAGATATGTTGATGCTAACGTTATGGTTATCTCAACAAGAGCATCGTTAAAGACATGCTGTAGCCACAAGACAGTGATTTTACCAACTACAAGACCAAACACGAATCCACCGATTGCAACTCGAGGAAAGTATAAACCAATCTCGGTAGCTGAGGAAAGGAAGAGGGGGAAGTAAGTGAATAATTTCAAACATTTTCTGTTTCTATAAAAACTGGAAAACACTTGATATATCCAAAAATGAATGTCACTTTACCTGTCATGGAGCTGAAGGATAGGTTAAAGAATATCTTGTATAATACAATGGCCATGCCATCGTTAAGAAGAGATTCACCCTCAATTATGGTTCCAAGCTGCTTGGAGGCACCTAAATTAAGGACAGTAATCAGCAATGATTTCACTCAAAATCATCATTCATCATCATCATCAACTCACCCAAATCATTAAATAAAGTTACCACAGTGACTGCATGGGCTCATGGTTAGTTTGCTGATGACATTGCCAAACACTAATGTCACCATCATCATCATTACTACCCTCACCACTACCCACTATTTTAATCACCATCATCAACTCACCCAAATCATTGAGTAAAGCTACCACAGTGACTGTATTGGCTCATGGTTAGTTTGCTGATTACAGTACCAAACACTAATGTCACCACCACCATCATTATCATCATCACTACCCCTACCATCACTACCCACTATTTTAATCACAATCATCAACTCACCCAGGTCATTGAGTAAAGCTACCACAGTGACTGTATTGGCTCATGGTTAGTTTGTTGATTACAGTTCCAAACACTAATGTCACCACCACCATCATTATCATCATCACTACCCCTACCATCACTACCCACTATTTTAATCACCATCATCAACTCACCCAGGTCATTGAGTAAAGCTACCACAGCAACTGGATCTGTAGCGCTGATGATTGCACCAAACATCAATGCCTGAAACCATGTCCAGTTATATGTAAACACCATGTTAGCCATGACACCACTCAGTAAGGTAGCAATAGCTAAACCAAACACTGCAAGTACAATAATCTGCCAGAACAGCTTGTAGAAAATGTGGACATCCATAGCAAAAGCTGACTCAAATAGAAGCACCGGTAGGAAAGTGGTTAGGATTAGATGTGGGTCATTACTGGCCATGGAAGTGTACCTAAAATAAGAGAAAGAATATATGAGGTGTAGCACATAGGTGGTTTATCTTTGATGATAAATGAGAAATGAATAAATGGATGGATGCATAAATGAATGAATGGATGGATGAATTGAAAAATTGATGGATAATGGATGAATGAATGGATGAAAGAATGAATGGATGGATGGATAGATGAATGGATGGATGCATAAATAAATGAATGAATAAATGGATGAATAGATGGATGAATGAATGGATCAGAAATTATTTCATGGATAATTGGGCAAAAGATCATCTTGTATCGCCTCGGCCACATGTGTGACTGCCAAATGATTGAGTTTTATGGCACGCCATCACTGTCTGATGTACTCAACTCCATTTGATATTCAGTGGAAACACCATTATATGATGTCCTAAATGCATTATATGCGGTGCATTCTTCATTATGCGTGCATGTTCAGACATTATATTTGGTTGACTTATCATTATATGATGTGGATGAAACAATATACATGGTGAGCCAGCCATTATATGAGGTGGCTCAAGCATTATATGAGGTGCATTTATCGTGATATGAGGTGACCCTAACATTAAACAATGTGACTTCAACATTCTATTTGGTAAACTCACCAATGTGTGATGTGATTTTAACATTATATCTGGTACACTTACTATTATGAGGTATCCTGGTTATATGTGGTGTCCTTGTCATTATATGAGGTGACTTGATCATTATATGTGGTGCATTTACATTCATGAGGTGATCATGTCATGAGGTGACTTGATCATTATATGTGGTGCATTTACATTCATGAGGTGGTCATGTCATGAGGTGACTTGATCATTATATGTGGTGCATTTACATTCATGAGGTGGTCATGTCATGAGGTGACTTGATCATTATATGTGGTGCATTTACATTCATGAGGTGGTCATGTCATGAGGTGACTTGATCATTATATGTGGTGCATTTACATTCATGAGGTGGTCATGTCATGAGGTGACTTGATCATTATATGTGGTGCATTTACATTCATGAGGTGGTCATGTCATGAGGTGACTTGATCATTATATGTGGTGCATTTACATTCATGAGGTGGTCATGTCATGAGGTGACTTGATCATTATATGTGGTGCATTTACATTCATGAGGTGGTCATGTCATGAGGTGACTTGATCATTATATGTGGTGCATTTACATTCATGAGGTGGTCATGTCATGAGGTGACTTGATCATTATATGTGGTGCATTTACATTCATGAGGTGGTCATGTCATGAGGTGACTTGATCATTATATGTGGTGCATTTACATTCATGAGGTGGTCATGTCATGAGGTGACTTGATCATTATATGTGGTGCATTTACATTCATGAGGTGGTCATGTCATGAGGTGACTTGATCATTATATGTGGTGCATTTACATTCATGAGGTGGTCATGTCATGAGGTGACTTGATCATTATATGTGGTGCATTTACATTCATGAGGTGGTCATGTCATGAGGTGACTTGATCATTATATGTGGTGCATTTACATTCATGAGGTGGTCATGTCATGAGGTGACTTGATCATTATATGTGGTGCATTTACATTCATGAGATGGTCATGTCATGAGGTGACTTGATCATTATATGTGGTGCATTTACATTCATGAGGTGGTCATGTCATGAGGTGACTTGATCATTATATGTGGTGCATTTACATTCATGAGGTGGTCATGTCATGTGGTGACTTGATCATTATATGTGGTGCATTTACATTCATGAGGTGGTCATGTCATGAGGTGACTTGATCATTATATGTGGTGCATTTACATTCATGAGGTGATCATGTCATGAGGTGACTTGATCATTATATGTGGTGCATTTACATTCATGAGGTGATCATGTCATGAGGTGACTTGATCATTATATGTGGTGTATTTACATTCATGAGGTGGTCATGTCATGAGGTGACTTGATCATTATATGTGGTGCATTTACATTCATGAGGTGGTCATGTCATGAGGTGACTTGATCATTATATGTGGTGCATTTACATTCATGAGGTGGTCATGTCATGAGGTGACTTGATCATTATATGTGGTGCATTTACATTCATGAGGTGGTCATGTCATGAGGTGACTTGATCATTACATGTGGTGCATTTACATTCATGAGGTGGTCATGTCATGTGGTGACTTGATCTGACATTATATGTGGTGCATTTTTTTAAATTTTAAAATTTTTTAAATTTTATTTTTTCAATGTCAACTAGTGAGCAGCACGACGGAGAACAGATTGTAGTTGTAAACGTTTTAATTTTGACTAGTTTCGTCTCTAACGGAGACTTCTTCAGAGAATGCTTTTTACAGCTAATAACCAGCTATATATCATATGCAAGTTTTTGCAACGTGACAAGCATTGAACTTCTCGTGGAAGTGACTAAATACTAATATAGGTGGTACAGGATAACTAAAACGTAATGACTAATGTTATAATAAGATAATTTTTAAGAAGTCTCCGTTAGAGACGAAACTAGTCAGAATTAAAACGTTTACAACTACAAACTGTTCTCCGTCGTGCTGCTCACTAGTTCACATTAAAAGATTAAAAAATAAATAAATAAATAAATTGTAATCGCTTTGGCACACTCGGAATTGTCGTAAACGAATCCAGTCTCCAAGGGCTTCCACTCCTAGTCTCTCTACATCTTCATCTTTCAAAGTTGGAATAATCTTCAAAGTAATTTTCTCCTTTTCAAAGTTTTTTATCGTCTTTTCTATACAGCCAGGCTTTCGCAAGATATCTGACAAGGTGCTGTCCACCATTTTGAACACCACATGGGTCCAAAGAATGCTGGGAAATATGACACAGGAAGCCCACACAAAATGAGCCCTCAAACAACTCGCAGTTACCATGAAAACAGTATCATATGACTGTATGATCCATGGGAACGACCACCTCATGAATGCAAATGCACCACATATAATGATCAAGTCACCTCATGACATGACCACCTCATGAATGCAAATGTCCCACATATAATGATCAAGTCACCTCATGACATGACCACCTCATGAATGTAAATGCACCACATATAATGATCAAGTCACCTCATGACATGACCACCTCATGAATGCAAATGCACCACATATAATGATCAAGTCACCTCATGACATGACCACCTCATGAATGCAAATGCACCACATATAATGATCAAGTCACCTCATGACATGACCACCTCATGAATGTAAATGCACCACATATAATGATCAAGTCACCTCATGACATGACCACCTCATGAATGTAAATGCACCACATATAATGATCAAGTCACCTCATGACATGACCACCTCATGAATGTAAATGCACCACATATAATGATCAAGTCACCTCTTGACATGATCACCTCATGAATGTAAATGCACCACATATAATGATCAAGTCACCTCTTGACATGATCACCTCATGAATGTAAATGCACCACATATAATGATCAAGTCACCTCATATAATGACAAGGACACCACATATAATCAGGATACCTCATAATAGTAAGTGTACCAGATATAATGTTAAAATCACATCACACATTGTTGAGTTTACCAAATAGAATGTTGAAGTCACATTGTTTAATGTTAGGGTCACCTCATATCACGATAAATGCACCTCATATAATGCTTGAAACACCTCATATATTAACCAATTCACCACGTATAATGCTTGAGCCACCTCATATAATGGCTGGCTCACCATGTATATCGTTTCATCCACATCATATAATGATAAGTCAACCAAATATAATGTCTGAACATGCACGCATAATGAAGAATGCACCGCATATAATGCATTTAAGACATCATATAATGGTGTTTCCACTAAATATCAAATGGAGTTGAGCACATCAGACAGTGATGGCGTGCCATAGAGTTTGAAAAACAATTATTTTTAGTTTTGTATGATATAATTTTTCAATTATACTGGCTGTTCGTTGTTTCTGGGTTTCAGGGTTTTCCAGTTTGCATTAGTATGTAAATATATGAGTGTAGTTAATGGAGTTCATCGAACTTACACTTCTACTGAGGAAAAACTCCCAGAAATAGCCCCAAAACAAGCTCCAATGACAATAAGGACAACCGTGTATGGTATTGGCCATTTTTTCATTACTTGACGAACAACAGCTAGAAAAAAACAAAATAAGTGTTTCATAATCATCTATTTGGTTTGCATAATAAATTATTTTTAAATCAAATTAATAAACCTATTTTTTGTATCCAAAAACATATTTGCTTGCTTATTTTGTTGTGGCATAATTTACTTTGTGTTGACTAGTCTTCAACTCATCAACAAGAATGAAGCCGAGTAACTTACCTCCAAATGCACAAACCACAAAGATGAACAATATTGCGTACGGGGAAGCGTGAACTACATGATCGTCTTCAAAGGGATCACTGGAGTTAGTCAAATTATTTTCCATGATTAAAGCTTTTATCACGGCCAAACTCTTTTGTGAATTTTTCGAGTAAAATAGGCGACCTTCCAGTTACTGTAGCGACGTTGACCAACAAAACGAAATATTCTCCTCTCAAACGACACTTCGTTGATTTAATACAAATTGTGGCTAATTTGATATCAAGGCCACTTTTAAGGTGTAAAAAGAGTACTTTTGAGGTGCATGTTTTCTCGAAAAAGTCCGAAAAATAAAATACTTTTCAATGTTTTGATGCAGCAAACAACCGCTCAGCGCTGACGCCATTTTGGCCTCCTGGATGACGACATTCAGAAATCTGACGTCAAACCACAGGAAACCCGATACGGTAAAATATCTGATATGAACCAACAAAAGAAAACACGCCTTTAGTGAAAATAATTTTATTATTGTAAATATATGCAGATTTTTCTTAAATCAGTTAAAAGTACGACCCGCATATACAACTCTATTGTTGGATTGGTCACTTTCCAATCCTTTGGTAAAATATCTAGCTACATTTGAAATAGTTAATAACTGGTAAAGTTCATAGATCATCCAGCGTGGATGCTGTATATTTATTTACAGTCAGAGATTAAATCAAGTTACTATTTCTGTTCATTCTTTTATTTAGTCGCTATATTTTTAGTTCACTTTATTTCAGGGCCAATGTGAACCATTTCATTGCAAGCACATTTATTTTTCATGGGTTAATCACGCTCGGCAAATCTTGATTGAGTCAGTCGCGATTCGATGGTTCTATGCTGTTCTCTGTTTGTAGTAATAATTCTATTTTCTTGTTAGCCCTTCAGCCATTCTGCGCATTGATTAAACTTTGTATTTGAACGAACTGGTCATAAGCAAGCTAGAAAGACAGAGACAAAGAAAGTATTGTAAGAAACCATTAACATGTAATTGAATAAATGGAGCAGGGAATTCAAGAATATAATGATTAGAAGATCGCGATAACAGGTTAGTAAATGGGGAATGAATGTGCAAGTAAACGAATAAAATACAAATAGAAGAAAAGATCGATACCCAATATAAAAAGAATGTCTAAATGAAAAAATAAATCATATAGATAAATTACTAATGTGCAAGTTCTCACAGGCATTAATTCTTAGGCTGATCACAAAATTTCTTTCGCCTAAGAATGCCTCTGTTAGAGGCTAATCTTCAATTGTCAAAATCTTCAATTGTGCAAAAATAAAATAAAAAACGTACAAATAAGAAATAAAGTACTATGATCTTGGCTGAGTGAAGCATGGGAAATCCAATTAACTCTATTAATAAATATTAGAAGGTGTTACAAGAGGACAAATTAGAAATAGATGGATAGAAGGTTGGGACAGTAACAATTAAAATATTGAATCCTTACTTCAAACGCTTGGCCAATTGTCATTGTTATTTCGTCAGACATACTCTGGAACAGAATGATAATATAATGAATATTACGACCTGGGTGCGCAATGCATCACTGGGAATGCGCGTGACATGAAGAGAAAAAGAGAGAGTAGCATCCTAACCATACGAAACAAAAACACAGTGTAAAATTTTATTTTCCAGATGGGCCTCCTGTGTAATTGAGCGCGTAATGCATGTGAACAAATGTAAAACATAACTAAGGAGGAGAGGGTACGTACCGTATCTTCAACTCTAAATACATGACAGTAATGTTTGTTAATCTTGGCGTCCTTGGCGATGTAAGCGAATATTCGTCTATTTTCAGGGTCTTGTGTTATATAGGATACGTTGCTCATGTGATGGTTGCTGATTACCAACTAGATGGAAACGATGGATTACATTAATTATCAATGCTAGAGTTGATTCGTTGATAGAATGGTTGCCGGGCAAGTTGTTTGAGTTCATGAATGGTTGATTTGCCATCGATTGATTCAATGACTGCTGGATTGATAGAATGATTGATTGATTGAATGACTGAATGACTAATTGGATTATTGAATTAATTATTGATTGAATGACTAATTGATTGATTGGTTGGTTGGTTGATTGATTGATTGATTGATTGAATGAGTGAATGAGTAAATGCATGAATGAATGAATGAATGAATGAGTGAATGCTTGAATGAATAAATAAATAAATAAATAAATAAATTAATAAATTAATGATTAACTAAAAGATTGATAGGTAGCCTGGTTAACTGATTGATTGGCTGATCAATTGATAGATTAGTACTTTTTATCTCGTCCACGTACCTGCGTTCTCGAATCAATAAACTTGATACCACTCACTGACACAGATAAAGTGACCGAGGGGATTTTCTGCAACTTTGCTGTTGACAGCTTTAAAATGAGATAAAGAACAAAAATTTTTCTTCTTGATCAATCTGCTTTTGACCATTTCTATCGGCTTTTTAGGGAAAGAAGAGGATATGAAAAATGGCTTTAAAACGCATTTGCGTTTAAAATACAGCGATAAATTAAATAAAATAATAATTATTTCAAGTGGAAATGGCATGCATTCTCTTTAATATTATTTTGTTTATTTTTCCATTTTTCATTTTCTTTTTTAAATGAACAGCCTGGTTTAGCTGTGGTTTGGCTGTAGCTCACCTTCATTTTTCGACATGCGTCCACGGTAGACTGGACACCGACAATCTCTCTGACAGTTTGTGAACCAAGATACTGCGTAGTGTAGTTAACGCAGCCTTTCAGCAGCATTGCTGGCTCGTGACGCCACTGCTTTTGTTTCTTCCTCTCTAAAGTTTTCCGCCTGAGTTTCTGGAAAACAAAGACATAAGTGTAATAATATTGATTAGAATTATGGTGGTAATGATGGGAGCCACATGTTAGATAACTCTCTGGGTTAATTTTGTTTATCCTCGGTAAATAAAGTTTATTGTATTGTATAATGGTGATGATGGTGATGGTTATGATGGTGATCGTAATGATGATGATGGCGACGACGATAGTTATGGTGATGAAAATGATGGTCATGATGATGTTGACGATAATGATGATCATGATAATGATGATGATGATAACGATGGTGATGATGATGGTGATGATAATGATGGTGACGATAATGATGATGACGATAATGATGATGATAATGATGGTGATGATATAATGATGGTGATGATAATGGTGACGATTACGATAATGGCAATGTTGATGATAACAATGACAATGATTATAATGATGACGACGATGATGATGATGATAATGACAATGACAATTAAAACAATGACAGTAATGACGCTACACCAACCTCATCTCTAATCATACTATCTGCTATCTTATTTAATATTTCATCGTTTAGTGCTGAGACGACCTTGGCTGGCTCTTCATCTGGACAAATGTCTTTCAGTTCGGCCAGCTTAGCATCCAGACCGAAGTTACCCTTGCTATCGACCTACACGGAACCAATCTGGTTAGTAATGCAATTGGTTGAATGTAAATTATCATTGATATCATCAATAATATCAGCAGAATCGTTATTATATACACTTAAAGCTGGATATGTTGCATCAAGCAGGCTGAGATAGCGTTATCTACCACGAGTGGATAAAATGCATACAAAATCTATGCAATGGATTTAGGCCTTTCACCTCTGATGTGTGCCTTGACTTTCTGACCATGGTCATTCTTCGAGGCTCTACTAGTGATGTTAGTATTCTGTTCCTGTGGCCAAGGCAATTGATCTCTAAAACCTGTTGAGAGGAAAACATATCAACACTATTATTTTAGTATAAAATGTTAATGCTTCACGTCATGATCAAAATAATCAATGAGGATGTTTAATTGGGGGTCGCATCGCATCACATCACAAGTGTATGACCGATAAGTGCAAATCACCTTCCAAAGCCGCAAAACAGTATTTCGCATAGAATACATGCAACCTTAGTATAAAACAATTCTTAATATTTAGTGCGAGATAAGGTTTAGTTGTGCACTAACTAAGAATTCACCGAACACAATAACAAAAAGGAATTAAAATAAAGGTTGTCTTTGTTTAAGCCAAGGTGAATTCTTAGTAAGAGGAAAACTAAATCTTATCTAGCACTAAATAGTTAAGAATTGTTCCACACTTAGAGTGCACGCAGTAAAAGTGTGCAACATAAATACCACTAAACAGTGCTATTTTATGCTAATTCTATTGCTTTCTTTCGTTTAATTAGTGCTATTTACCACTAAATAGTCACAACAATTAAAAACTCATCTAATTTACTCACAACAATGAAATAACCTTTGTTCACTAGTAATAATCAGTAACAATAACTATCTTGGTCAACCACAACATATATATTTGATCTAATTTGACAGTGGATGGCTGTTGACTCGATAGTTGATACTTTTTCAACAGCCATGCATACTAATATGTCCCTTCATTTCCTATATTCAACTAAATTTTAGTTATCAATATTCTTACTATATATGTTATTTAGTTTAGTTTAATTGTAACTTGTAACTTTGTGTGCGAATAAAATTGAAATGAATTGAATTGAATTGAATTGAACTGTTGAACACATTTAGTGCGTGCACTCTACGAGACTTGCACTCTAAACTAACCATCTACCACTCTCTCTGAACTCACCGATGTTAATTCCACCTCCCATAATTGTTTGACGCGTTCCATCGTAGTAAATCCATGATGCATGAATACACCAAGGTATTCTGGTAGTCTGATCAGCTTCAGCCAGTCCTCTACCGTAGTTGGTGGGTCATCCATTTTTGCAATGCGGGGAGGGGAGGGAAGGGATTTGGCTGCTTCTAGGATTATTCTAAAAATATAAAATCTCATTGATTCTGGTGATTATTACAGTGCGATGGCTTCAACGGAAGCCATGTCGGGATTATTATCCAAGCAGACATCAAGAACTTGAACAGACGATTGCAAAGTTATTTCACTTCATTTGATTTGTGATAAAACTTTGCACTTGAAACAATCTTAAGCTAGATGATAACTCAGCAAATTCATAAAATTAATTCAATAAATGAAGTGAAATAACTCTGTGATCATTTGTTTTAAATCTGGATTTCTGATAATCTCAAGGCGTCCTCACACTGTAAAAGATTGATGCTACTATTTTAACATATTTTTGAATGATGATGGTTGTGATGGTAATAGTGAAAACAAAATTAACTAATGGACTGTTGATTGATGATAATCATATTAGTGTTGATGATAATGACTAGAAATATGTATCAAACATACTTTCTATGTGAAAGATCTGTCACTCCAATATCTAGTAAGTCCTGATCCTCCAATATTCCACCATTCTAGATGCACAAACAAGATACATTTAGCTTAATTGAATATGTCAGTGAAATTATGATGCATAGATTTGGTATAATTACTTGAAGCATAAATAAAAATGAAAATAAAAAATAAAAAAAGTGGAATGTTTGGCACATGGTATCAAAAATGAAATCTGAAAAGTGACACAAACAAACAAATAAATAAAACAAACAAGCCAACAAACAAGCCAACAAACAAACACATGAATGCATGAAAAAGCAAACAAACAGACAGACAAACAAATGGACAGGGGAAAATAGCTTACAAGAAAGTCTAAATCATCAAAACCGTCATTCATCATGTCTGTTTCGTACTGCCCAACACAAAGGGCATCTAACCATTCAGCTACGGTCTTGGCTTGACTTGCATCAGCTATTTGCTCCGGCACTGTACCAATGTCTTCAAATGATAGCAACAGTTGATTGATCTGCATTGAACAAAACAAAATGGAATCAAAAATTCATCTCACATTAACCAGTAACAGGGGGATGTAAAACAATGACTGCGGACATTGTTCATGACTATCCTCCGTGACAGCCATACACTAATATAGACTAATTACTAATAATTAATGCTTGTAAAACTGGATTGCATATTATAAATATTGGAGATAGGAGGTAGGTCACAACCACCCTCAGTTATGTGTTCACTAATATATACTCATTACTAACAACTAATCAACCTCATGCTTGTAAAACAGGATTACATAATATAAATACTAGAGATTGTAAAGTGCATTGAGACAATGACAGAGGAGGCAGGTCACGATCGGCCTACACTAATACATACTAATTACTAACAACTAATCAACCTCATCCTTGTAAAACAGGATTACAAACTATAAATATCAGAGATTGTAAAGCGCATTGAGACAATGACAGAGGAGGCAGGTCATGACCATCCTCGGTGATAGGCTTACACTAATACATACTAATTACTAATCATGCTTGTAAGTCCAGATTACATACTATAAATATCAGAGATTGTAAAGTGCATTGAGACATTAGTTGAAGTGTGCTATATAAACACTACATTCATTATAGCATTTGACAGTAGATTTGTTAGTTTCTTAAAGTTCAAGCATTAGATTTATCTCTTAAGAGATCAACACACATCACTGGAATCATCATTATAATTAATATCATCATCATCATCCACAATGACATCAATAATTAATAAATAATAAATAATAATAAATAATAAATATATTTATATAGTGCACATTTCCGTGAGTTCAATGGCGCTTTACAAAAAGTAGTAAAAACGAAAATGGTTAAAAGAATAGAAATAAAAAAAATTAAAACTATGTAAAAATATATAATGAAAATATAAATATATATCAAATATAGTTATAAAAAGAAAGAAATTATTATTATTATTATCACCATCACTACAACCATCACTACCAAAATCAAACACAAACTAACCTTTTCCCATTCTGCCTCTTCATCTAAAGAATTAGAAAAATCTGGACTTAAGCTTGAGACAGGCTTAGTTTCCCCTAGGTCATTATTTACCATTGCCTCCTTCACAACTTCAGGGGCCTTGTTATCAGGCTTTTTCGACACACTACTTCTTGATGTACTGTCACTTCTTTTAAACAAAACGTTCTCATAAAGCAAAGGAGTTGCTGGCTCAGCTTTGCTATCTGCTGGTTCGTCTGCAGTGAGATCTTCCCTTGAATTGTGAGGAGAAAAGTTTTTGTGAAGATTTGTGAAAACTGTATTTTTGGAGTCGTCATTTTTATCTTCAGCTAAAGTTTGTATATTTGGTGGATTGCTAAATGGGTCTTGTGCATCACTGGTGTTTTTACGAGTTCGCTGTTTGGTGTCACAACTTGGCTCAGATGTTGTGTCAGTGTTGTCAACATGCCACTTTGGTCGGTCATGGAGGCTTTCTCTTCTTGGGAGGGGCACAGGCCTTTGTGCAGGGGTTGGTTTTTTATCTTTGAAAAAAAAAAAAAAAAAAATACTTTACCATTATATCTATGAAAGTCTCAAACACAACACCATCATTACCACCATTATCATCATCATAATCATAAAAATGATTTCCTCTTTCTAAAGTCTCCAACACAACACCATCATCATCACTAGCATAATCATTACTACCATCACAACCATTAACATCCCAATCACCTCTACCTCTTTCTAAAGTCTCCAACACAACACCATCATCAACACTACCACAATCATTACTACCATCACAATCATTAACATCCCAATCACCTCTACCTCTTTCTAAAGTCTCAAACACAACTGCTTCAGCCACACTAGCAGGCGGTGGAGGTATCCCAGGTAAATCTGATATATCACTTGCTTCAGAAGTCGACCCAAAGCTTGACCCAGAGCTAACTTGATCTCTCTGACTTGTTGGTGGATTCATTGGGCTGACCGCACTGGGATTAATCGTACAATAATCTCCAAGATGAGTCCTTGGAGGAAGATTAGGCAATGGTGCTTGATCCAAGTTCAATTTTCCCTTGGGAGCCTCAATGCGTATCTTCTCATAGGGTGGCGGAGCACCAGGTTGATTAGGTGCCTTATTAGGGTCCACAACAGGATGGTGCTGTTGATATTCATTTGCAGGCCTCGGTGGAGGCTTAGGTGGCTGCTCTTTTTCTTCCATTCCTTCTATTAGTGGAACATTTTGATGTGGAGCCCTGACAGTATCGGCAGTATTTGATGGGGGCTGTTGAGATGCATTATACGGTGGTGGTCTTTCTGGTACTTTTGGTCGTGGTGGTGGTGCTATTTCATACACAGGAGGACTTTGAGCCATTTGTGGCCCTGTGGGACGAGGCTCCTGAGGGGCTAAAATTGGTGGAGGGGCAATTTCATAAATAGGAGGGGACTGACCAAAAGATGACTTGCCAGGCCCTTCATGTGGTCCCCTTGCAGATACAGAAATTTGTTCATATTGACCTGAGGATGGTTGTGGTGGTCTAGCTTTGAATTCTCTTGGTGGGCCAAGAACCTCGTATTCATAACCTTGCTCCTCTGAGAAAGGTGACTGACGGTCCATGAACTCATATCCAGGTAATGAAGCATGAGGGGCTGCATCTGGCCCAAGGGGACTGGAGCCAATGATACCTAACCTGGAATAATGGAACAAAAAAATATGATGTGGTCTTCCTGTGGTAATAATTTGATGATGGTTTTAGCTCAATCCTGAGCATCATATTTGTTTAGAATAGAGTAGAGCACAACTTCACAAAACCAACACCATCATCATCACCATTATCACCATTATCATCACCATCAACATCACTACTACCACCATCACCACCATTATCATCACCATCAACATCACTATTACCACCATCACCACCATTATCATCACCATCAACATCACTATTACCACCATCACCACCACCATTATCATCACCATCAACATCACTATTACCACTATCATCACCATCATTATCACCACCACTATCATCACTATTACCACTATCATCACCATCATTATCACCACCACTATCATCATCACCATCATCATCACCATCATCATAATCATCATCATTGTCATCATTATCAACTACATACCCTTCTAATTCATTGTTTGATATATCCAAAGGACAGACTGGCCCTCTTGGTGACCCTTCTTGTACCTCCTCCCCCCTCTCTTCTCTCTGCCTAAATGAAGGAGGAACTTCATAGACAGGGGGACTTGAGCCAAAATCTGGGGTCTCCCTCCTCATCTGCCGCACTGGCTTTGTTGGCTTATTCACTACAGCACCAACAAACCCGTACTCTCCTTCTGGCTGTGGGGCACTTTGATCAGAGCGTGGTTGGGGTATTGGAGCGGGGGGCACTTCATAGAGAGATATGTCGGCAGCACGTTGTGAAGAACATGGTGATACCACTTCATACTCAGATACAGAGCTTGATGCTGTTGTTGGAGTGTTAGTAGGTGATGCTGGCTCATAACTTGTGTGGGGTTCTATCTTATAGTAGGCCAGGTTGTCTTTGCTGATCATATCTGAAGAAGAAGGAATGATGAATGAACAGGAAAGGAAAGTACAGAAAGAATGAGACGCCACACACCATAACCATCCATTTATCTTAAGGACCGTCATGTTACTGTCATCATCATCACCATCATCATCACTATCATCATTATCACCATCATCATTAACATCACTGTCATCATCATCATAATCATTGTCACCATCATCACCATCCCTGTAATCATCATCATCATAATTATCATCACCATCATCAACATCATCACCATCATAAACATCATCACCATCATAAACATCATCACCATCATAAACATCATTACCATCATAAACATCATCACCATCATAAACATCATCACCATCATAAACATCATCACCATCATAAACATCATTACCATCATAAACATCATCACCATCATAAACATCATCACCATCATAAACATAATCACCATCATAAACACCATCACCATCATAAACATCATCACCATCATAAACATCATCACCATCATAAACATCATCACCATCATAAACATCACCACCATCATAAACATCATCACCATCACTAACATCACCACCATCATAAACATCATCACCATCACTAACATCACCACCATCATAAACATCATCACCATCACTAACATCACCACCATCATAAACATCATCACCATCACTAACATCACCACCATCATAAACATCATCACCATCACTAACATCACCACCATCATAAACATCATCACCATCATAAACATCATCACCATCATAAACATCATCACCATCATAAACATCATCACCATCATAAACATCATCACCATCATAAATATCATCACCATCATAAACATCATCACCATCACTAACATCACCATCATAAACATCATCACCATCATAAACATCATCATCACAAACATCATCACCATCATAAACCTCACCATCATTAACATCATCACCATCATAAACATTATCACCATCATAAACATCATCACCATCACTAACATCATCACCATCACTAACATCATTACCATCACTAACATCATTACCATCATAAACATCACCATCATAAACATCATCACCATCATAAACATTATCACCATCATCAACATCATCACCATCAGTCATCATTATTACCATTATCGCTGTTGTCATCATCGTCATTGTCATTATCAACATCATCATCATCATCACCACAATCAAAACCATCATCCAAATATCTACCTCTACTAGGCAATGGGTCCAAAGTCCCTGACTTTATTTGATCTAACTTTGGTGACCCTCCCTCTTGTCTAACAGTACTATACTCCAAGTCTGCTTTGGCTTTACTTTTCCCAGATTTTTGAATGGGAATGCCAAGCATTGTGTAACCTTCTTGTACTTGCTGCGGTGTTAGGACACGGGTTGTTTGGCTTCCTGGAGCAGTCAAAAATGAATAGCCGCTTAAGCTTCTTGGTGGTTCATTGGTATTTTGTAATATGTCATTTCTTGGTTGTAAGTATTCGTCAACTGAATGAGAATGAAGACATGCATGAGTGAATAGATGAATGGATGGATAAGAGAATTAATGTGTAAATCGGTAAATTAATTTTATTTGATGATTAGTAGTAGTTGTCATTATAAGATTGAGTAAATTGACATTTTATTAAATATATGAATCACTAAATGAATAAATAAATGAATGAATAAGTGAGAAATAAATGAATGATTGCAAAATGATTCACAAGAAACGAATTGAGTGAATGGATAAATACAAATATATGCAAAACAAAGATTTGAAATGGTTAAGAAATGTTAAACAAATGAATAAATTAACAAACAGACAAATAAAGTGGGCAACTGGAATTACTAAATAAACAAACAATTGAATGAATGGATGGATGAATGAATGTATGAATAAATGAATGAATGAATGAAAGCATGAATGAATGCATGAATGATTGAATGAATGAATGAATGCATGAATAAATGAATGAATGAATGAATGAATGAATGAATGAATGCATGAATGAATGAATGAATGGATGGATGAATGGATGAATGGATGAATGAATGAATGAATGAATGGATGAATGAATGAATGAATGAATGAATGAATGAATGAATGAATGGATGGATGGATGGATGGATGGATGAATGAATGCATGAATGCATGAATAAATGAATGAATGAATGAATGCATGAATGAATGAATGAATGAATGAATGAATGAATGAATGAATGAATGAATATATTATTATTATATATTACCTGATATTGGTCTTTGTGGTGGTGGAACACTATCATACACACTTGGTTGTTGCTGTTGTGGTGGAACATTGTCATAAGTATCTCTTCTGCCACCTAAAAAAATGACATTATTTCTTCCATTAACACCAGGAATGTGTATTTCTCCTTTGATTAACAATAAGCAAAACTTTCTGAAACTACACAATGGCATGACATTTCCTATGTCAACTAACCTGGGCCGGGAACTAAGTCATATGTTGCTGAAGTATAAGAGATAGTGCTGGCTCGTTGATTGGCTGATGGGTTGGCCTACAAAGAATCAACAATTCCATGCTATCAACCTATAAAGAATTTATGATCATTTATGTACCATTAACGTAAGCGTAATAAATATTACCATAAAGCCTAAGGGTTGTTTTCTTACTGATACTCGATGTTCCCTTACACTTTGAGAAGTTCCTTTAACAGATTTGGACCGCGTCTTTGCCATTTGCGTATGATCTGAAAGAGAAATGATGGTAAGTATGATCATGGTGATGATGATAATGTTGATAGAGGTTATGATAGTAATGATGTTGATGATGACAATGATGGTCATGGTGATGATGATAATGTTGATAGAGGTTATGATAGTAATGATGTTGATAGTAATGATGATGATGATGACAATGATCGCCATGGTGATGATGTTAATAATGATGATGATTATGATGATAGTAATGAGAGGGTCTCAATGGGGGTGTAGCTTTGACGGCTAAAAAATCGTCATTTTGACGGTTGACGACTAAAATTTTGGCGTTTTGACGGTTGACGGTAAATCATAGTAGCTGACGGTTAAGTTACCTAGTTAAATATTAATATGGCAAGTTTTTAATAATTAATTTATAAATAATATTTATAAATAACCGCTAATTAAGATTGAATTCACGTCAATAAAGTGAATTTTTCTCATGGTATGTGATATCTTCGATCGAAATAGGGCGGGATGATTATGAAAGTATCAGGGGACCTTAAAAACCAATGTCCACAAAATGTGTTATAGCGCGCCAAGTGTTATAATTACTACTTATATACTATATGAGTATACATTTTCTAAAAGCAGAATAAATGGAGATTACAATGGTATAAAAATTATATGATCCATTGATTATTTTTTAGTGAGTGTGTTATGATTTTTGACTGCCTCTTTTCGCGGAATTCCAGGAACACGGGAGTACTTCAGTCACAAACTAACAAATTACGTTATCGTTTAGAGCAAAGTCCGATCTCCAAAACGGTGTCTCATTTTTTATTAACGCTTTCTTTGCAAACATAATCAATTTTAAATAAGAAAAACACCATTTTTAGCATTTTTTGGCATAAATCGGTAATAACTCACAAACGCAGAGAGATATCAAAAAACTGAGACACCGTTTTTGTGTCGATATATATGAAGATACATCCAAGCAAAATTTCAACACAATCGGTTGAAATCCCGTGTTCCTGGAACTTCGGAAAAAGAGGCAGTCGAAAATCACAAAACACGTATCTGAAAAGTAAGAATTAATTTAATCAAAATAATTTGTGTACCATTGTAATCTCCATTTATTCAGCTTCAAGAAAATGAATACATATATAGTAGAAACTATAACAGTTCGCTCATTATAAGGCGTTTGTTGACATAAATTTTTAGGGTCCCCTAAGTTCTATCTAGAAGGACGGCATGTCAATACATGATTTTTAATCCTAAAAGCCGGATACCAACTCAGATGCGAATAATTAGATATAATGGTCGTAAAATCGAGACCTTGTTTTTGAATATATTCGTGCCTATCCTAAAGCAAAAATCTTCAATTCTGAGAGACTGGGAACGTCTAAAAGACCCTTAAATTTGCCAGATCTCCGATTATGACCCCTAAAATGTACAACGATCATCCCCGCCCACCGATGTAAGGGAGTCCTACTCCTGGTGTCATGTGAACTGGTTGACCTTGTCAGTGGCGGGTTAGGTATTTGATCAGCACGTCCCCGACCAGGTATCTACTTAAAGCGAAACCCGATATGGACAAATTCATTTATGTAAAGTTAAGTTAAATTACCTTTTATCAGTTTATTGTCAGTTTGTCACATTTATAACTAACCGATTAAACATGTAATGTCTTTGAATACTTGATATTAGTATACACGTTTGGTTTGTCAAGTCAAAATATTAGCCTTGACGGTTAACTTTTTTGACGCTTGACGGTTAAAATTTCTTTCATTTGACGCTTGACGGTTAAAATTAAGGCCGTTTGACGGTTGACGCTTAACCCCATTGAGACCCTCTAATGATGATGATGGTGATACTAGCAGAGGTGATGATGATAATGATTATGGTGATGATAGTGATGATGATGATATTAATGATTGCAATAACCCCCAGTACTTTCACATAGCTCTTACTATATATTAATGCGCTAATTTCTTTAGTTCTTGCTGTGGGGTGGTTCATTAGTAGATCCATTACTGTCATCTGATTCTTGTCCTTCACTGATATATCAACATCTGATAAACAAACAATGCAATCAATCAATCAATCAATTAATCAATCAATCAATCCACCAATCAATGAATTGATGAATCAATCAATCAATCAATCAATCAATCAGTCAATCAGTCTTCCAATCAATCAAACAAACAAATAATCAATAAATGAATCAACAAACGAACAAATGTCTAAATGAATGAATCAATGAATCAATCAATCTATCAATCAATCAATCAATTAGTCTTCCAATCAATCAAACAAACAAATAATGAATGAATCAATCAATCAATCAACCAGTCTTCTGATCAATCAAAAAAACAAATAATGAATGATGAATGAATGAATCAATCAATCAATCAACCAATCAATCAATCAATCAATCAATCAATCAATCAATCAATCAAACAAATAATCAACCATTAAACCATTCAATACACCAATCAATCAATTAATCAGTAAATCAGTTGGTTGAATCAGCCAATCAATCAACAAAAATTCAATCAGTAAATTATCAACTAGCCAGAATCCTACAATTCAAGAGAGTTTCAATAACTGATTTACAGTAAATGTGATTAAACCAAGCAGCTAAACATTCAACCATAAGTTGATTTACTCAGCCAAACAAGCCAATCAATCAACCAAGCAATACATAGTATTTCAGGACATTGAAGACTTACCACATTGTAATAAGAAGTTACAGACATCTAGTTTACCAAACAATGCTGCCTCATGCAATGCTGTCCCTGTATCACACTAAAAAGCAATCACAACAATGATATGACAAGTAGCACAGGTAAAAAATAATTGAAAACCAGAAATGGTTTTATTTGTCTTTGAGGTGTTTTTATTTAGTTTACAAAGAAAAACTAAATATGGATAAAT
This sequence comes from Diadumene lineata, assembly GCA_918843875.1. Classification (NCBI taxonomy): domain Eukaryota; kingdom Metazoa; phylum Cnidaria; class Anthozoa; order Actiniaria; family Diadumenidae; genus Diadumene; species Diadumene lineata. Next base: position 11,598,291 of record OU974083.1, on the reverse strand, counting down.
TACATTATAGCCAGACCAGTTTTTTAATATGTGGTTAAACCAGATTAAAAAAAAAAAATAAAATAAAAACCTAAAATCATGTCTGGTTTTTGATTATTTTTTCCTGTGTCACAGAACAAAACATCTTTTAAGAATAACTTAGGAAGTTTTATTGATAGTTTTCTACCATTCCCAATACACTCATGAGACATTGTGAAGCAAGCTGGTAGACTAGAGAACAACATGAAAACGATCAATTCAAAACATACAAAATAGTTTAAGGTGGTCACTGAGGTACTCTGCATTTGTAGAACGGATGTTTAATTGTTTTGTTTTGCATCCAAAATGTCACGTGACAGGGAGATGACATACATTAGCTATAAACAAACATTTTTTCAAAAGTACATAAATGGTCAACTATAGAATGATCAAAACAATATAAAGTTGTCATGTGCTGTTATACCTGGAAGTTGACAGCCATTCCACATCCTAAAAGGTTGGATACTACATCAATGTGTCCATTACGTGCTGCGAGGTGAAGTGGGGAGTGTGTTTTGACATTATTTTGAAGTAAATTAGGATGGTAGCTCAGCAGAAGCTTGACCTATACCAGCAACAATAGTATGAGGAATTGATCAATTATTAATTTATTATCAACTATTTTTGTTTTAATAATTATTAGAGCAACATTCACATGTTATCATCACCATCACGAACATTGTTATCATTACCACCACTATAATCATCATCAATCAATCAACTGTTGTCAGTATTAATTAGAAATGTCCACATTGTTCTCATCAGCAGCACTACTATCATCATCATTACCAGCACCATAATCATCATCAATCAATCAACTGTTAACACTATTAATTAGAAATGTTCACATTGTTCTCATCAGCAGCATTACTACCACCCACAGGATAAAAATTGAATTCCCAAGTCTCCAAAGATGGGAATTACATGGGAAATTTTCCCAATTATTGGGGAAAATATAGGAAAATTTGAACTCAATGTTGGGTTGGATAGCACATTCCCAAAATGATAACCCAAAATAAACTAGTTTTTTTCTGTGACCATCACAATCACTACTAAAAGTCTCATCACCAACATTATCACCACCATAATCATCATCATCACCATAATCATCATCATCACCCACTATCATCATCTTCACCAAACTTACATTTTCAATTCTTCCATACTGTGCAGCTAAGTCCAAAGGAGATTCTCCGCGACAATTTCTTAAAGATGCCTCAGCATGATTCTAAACATGATCATTCAGAATGATAATGAAATACACTAAATTCAAATTAAAGATGCTCATTTTGACATTGTCATCAATAGCGCAACGAACAAAAGTGACAATGGATTTCCATATTTTTTAATCTACATTTTAGTCAATTAGTTCACTGCGCTCTTTGCAGGGCCTATAGAGTCATGTTGTAAATATTGGGCTCATTGGTTGAAATATAGACAGAGAATCATAGAAGACCATTCTAACTGGTCATAATTACACAACTCCATATAGCTAAGTTGGCAGAGCATTGAACTTCAGTGCAGGAGTTCACAGGTTTGGGCCCTGTCTGGACTAACACTCAGGGTCTTAAAATAATTGACGAGAAATTGCTGCCTTTGTTTCTCTATCTGCAAATGGTAAGATCTTTGTGTCCTCTCGGATAACAACCTAAAATCGGAGGTCCCGTCTACTCTAAGCTCTAATCCAGTTGTGGACGTTAAAGAACAACTGAGGACACAGGTACAACCATCCTCATTGTCTGTACTAACATCAGACTGCACATAGCAGTTCATAAAAGTATTGCTTTAAGATATGCACACTACATACTTAAAACACAATGTATTATGGTGAATGTTAGCTTTACCTCAAGCAGTACAGCCACAACTTGTGATGACTTTGATTGTGCTGCTGAATGCAAAGCAGTATCTGCTGTTCCATTCTACAGTAGATACACAAACAAATATAAATTAACAAATGGACAAATATAGATAAACAAACAAATATAGATAAACAAGCAAACAAATAATTAAATAAACAAACAAGCAAATAATCAAAGAAACAAACAGACAAATAAATAAAGAAAACAATCAACAAATAAACAAACAAATAAACAAATAAATAATTAAAAAATTAATAATAAATGAATGAATGAATGGATAAATAACAAAAAATGAAAACAGTTGTTACAGATCAAAAAACTTTTAATTAGTGGTTTGTTCTTTCAATTGCTTATGTGTTTGAGTTCATCCTGAAAGAGTTTTAGACAATGTTTAAGCCCCATCATAGGTACTGGCCATCAAAGACAATAGATTCTACCTGCTCACTGACTTTAGCATGTGATGGTCCAGAGTTGATAAGTACACGGCAGGTATCAGCATGACCGTTAAATGCAGCCAAATGGAGAGGGAAGTTACCTAGTACAATTAAACATGGAGATTTTTTTATTATGATAATTATTATCCTTGTCCTAATCCTTGTCTTCACTGCCATCATCATCATCATCATCATTATCACTATCATCATGATCATTATGATCACCATCATTCACAGGAAAAAAATTGTGATTCCCAAAATGGGTTTATTTTGGGTTATGGTTGGGAAAATGCTACAAAATCCAACATTGCTTTCAAAATTGGGATTACCAAAATGGGTTTATTTTGGGTAATTGTTGGGAAAGTGCAACAAAAACCAAAAAACCCATTCTGGGAATCACAATTTTTTTCCTGTGATTGTCATCATCTTAATCATCATCATTACATCAACATTATTACTATTATAAATCATTAGATCCATTATAGACACCTTGCAGTTCATTGGAATGCAGCTCAACCTGGAGGACAAAACAATGGATTTCAGTTCCCAAGAGAGGAAAGATCTATTTGTTTTGTCCTCCAGATGGGGCTGCTTTGATGTCACATGCAAGGGATCTATTGCATCATCCACTTCATGACAGTGTGTTTTAAATGTACCTGAATGATCTGGTATATTGGCCGAAGCATCATATTTTAGTAACAGTTCAACTGCAGCTCTAGAAAAGAGAAATGGTTTCAGATAAATCAACCAACAATCTATATATCTAAGCACGTCTTCATTATTTCTAGTCCGACATGTTAACAACTACACCACAAGGACAATCACGCTGGAAACGCAGCAGTATTGTGAAGTGTACGGCAACCTTGAGCACCCCCAGAGTGACATTTTTACTATGTTCATTCTATGTGCACATATTTACTGTATTCAACTTATCTAAACACAAAAATATCATTATGGGATGCTCACAGTTGCCATACACTTCAGCTTTTATTGTATTGTAGTGGTATTATAAACGACTCTAATGTTAAAAATCTTTTAATGGTGAATTGGACTGTTTCAATGGATGCAACAAGCAATGAAATATTAAATAAATGAAAAACAAATTAATACTTTCAAAGGTTAATAAATTAATGAAAAAATCATTTTACGAACACATTTCTTTAATGTCATTTATTTTTGAATAGCATATTGTTTAATAGAGAGAACTAACAGTGAAACAATGCAAATTGTTGTCTTTTTTCTTGTCTTGTTGAAAACTGTTTCTTTCAGAGATAATTATCCAAATAGTTCTGTTGAATTCCAGACAAGTTCAAGTCACTCTAATTAAGTTCATAATTGTACAATAGTAAATAAACAGTATCAAACAACAAGGAAAAAATAAGTAAAAACAATGTTGAAAATTTACTTCCCATCTAAATTTCTAATCTCTGGGATTCAATAGACCATAACTCAAAAACAAAACAATCATACAATTAAAGCTCTCCAAACGTTCAAAACTCAAACTCGACATTTTCTGACGATAATTAGAGATTATTATAAAATTTCAATGAAAGACATAGATATCTGTGTTTATATAACGCAAGGCCCAAGGATGAGCATTGAATTTTGTGGTGTTAGATTTCAACACGATTTTGGATTTCGTCCCAACAAGTAAAATATTGGGCTCGATTTTTCAGTATTTATTGTGTGATTTTCGTTTAATTTATGCCTGCTACTACTACGACCATCTGAAACGACTCTTGATTGACCTAAAAATGGAATGAACTCTTCCGATTGAAGCTTAAACGAGTGATACGTTTTTCAAAACGATATTAAGGTTGCATAAGTTTTAATATATCTCACACCTCGACAAATCTGTAAAAAGTTTCATAATGAAGTCTTCACTAAAAAAAATGTTGATGTTTTTTATTTATTTAAAGTTATGATCTTTGATAAATGTAAATTCAAACTAGAACAATCTCGTGATTAGTTTACACAAGATTAGGAATAAACACAATTTACAACTTGCGAACTCTTCGATAGCAAAATTACATCAACATCACAATATTTACAAATTTAAATCACTAAAATTACTCTCGATCTATTGTTTTTGAAGACCACTTTAACTATTAATAAAATCTAAATAAATGTTGTTTATTAATTACTGGCTAAATATAGTTTTTATTAAGCTTCCACAAAAGAAAATGTGATAAATTCCAAAACATAATTTAGTGCCAAAATTTGGACTGTAGATGGTCTTAACTTACTTATGGCCATTTAATGAAGCGTAATGTAGTGGCGTGTATCCCATCTCATCTTGATAATTAGGATTTGTACTCCTTACAATAATACTAAAAAAACAACACAATATTTCAGTTAACGTAATAAGAAATCGTCCACAAAATGAGCGCAAAGCTGCCACACACCCTTTGCTTACCTCTGAAGACCAGACTTTTTCCCTCTCTGGCCCAGTATTTTCTCAATTTGTGAGACATTCCCAGTCTTGGCTGCATTGAGAAGATCATGTTCTTTACCCATAGTGAGCTTGAGAGAGATCGGGAGCTATTTTAGAGCTACTTTAGTGAATTACTTGACGGAAGTCGCCAAACTCCCTTCCGTAGTTTGGGCCATTTTGAGGTTTCAGATAACTAGTTTCTAGGGAACGCGGAATTGATAAAGGAGGGAGATTTGGGCCAACCGTAACGCATTACGCAAGTGTCACACAATGTAACGCGATTGTGCTCACCCAGCTATTTTTTTAAGTCATCCACTCACTTATTTATCATCCATTCCATTACCATTTCTTGACAGTCACAATAATTTGAGTTTGAGGAAAACCATGAAATTAACACAAAATACTAACAAATAGTAGCTATTTAGTAACCGATTTGCCATTAGAGTGTACACACTGAAAGTGCGCAACAGTTGTCACTATTTAGTGCTAAATAGCACTAATGAAATAAAAGAAAACAATAGAGTGCACGCACTAAAAGTGTACAAATACCACTAAATAGTGCTATTTTATGCTAATTCTATTGTTTTCTTTTGTTTAATTAGTGCTACTTACTACTAAATAGTGACAACTGTTGCACACTTTGAGTGTGTGCACTCTAGAATTAGCATAAAATATCACTATTTAGTGTTATTTATGCATGTTGCACACTTTTAGTATGTGCACTCTATATCTCAACAAGAACACTGCTATTTCTATTGTTTTCTGGTTGAGTGTTAGTGACAAATAATTACTAAATCGCTACTATTTTGTTGATATTTAGTTTGTTTTGATTTCATGGTTTTCCTGTATTTGCTCTATTTGCAATGTATTCTTCACCTTATGTTCACTTGCCCATTTATTGACTTTCTTATTCTTTTTCATTGTGCATGTGTTCAGCCTGGTTCTCTCTTGTACAACAAGCATAGATAAAGCTAGCCATTAACGACTAATATTTTATACTTTATTGCTTAAGTAAAAAAATCTTCCATACAAAATTCTTCAACAAAATAAATACAAACTAAACAAGCTTGTGTACAAAAAAACAGTCTTAGCATTTTATTGGAATTGATACATATCATTTGTTAGAACTAAGACTCCGCCATTCTTTCTTGGACAAAAGGTAGTTCGAATTATCATTAAGTGAAAAACATTCACATTCTGGTTGATTACTGCTCTTGATTCTTTGACAGCTTATCTAAACAGTCTCAGCAAAACCAACACGGTTATGAGCAAGATCAAACTCGGTGTAGTATGGTCCAATGAAGACGTCACCAAGAATCCACAAAGGTCCCATTGGAGCTGGAACATCAAGGCCAAGGAAGCCGCTAATGCATTCAGTATGACCAAGTGCAGATACCTGAGTAGAGAAAAAAAGAAAAATAAGGTATGTTGTAAGTCTGAGAATTGACAATTAACTTTTGGTTTAAAATTGAGTAAGTTTGTACTAGCAAATGTACAATCTTTTGGTTTTATTTTAATGCCATATTCACGCTTGTTTTATTCATTTATTTTTAATGGAAAATAACCTACTATGTGAGTGTTGCTATTTTTGTTGTATTAGTAAAAATTATTAGAGAGATATAAAGGAATAACTTAGGACATATACATTTACTTCTCATAATCATCATAATAATCACTTTATTTAGAGATGGCGATCATCATCCTTTAACTGCTCACCTTCAAGACATATTGTTCAGCTGTCAAAGTGAATTTCTTGCCAGCGAGTGTGAAGTCAATGTTGGGCATACTGGAGATCTTGGTGCAGTCAACCATGTACTAGAAATATCATTTTCACTATTATTGGCAGGACTTTATCACATTCGTCATCACCATGATTATAATAATCATCAACATGGCCATCAATATCATAATCAACCAATAATCATCTCCAACACCATCAATACTCATGAAATATCATAGTCATACTAACGTCATCACCATCATCATAATCACCATCACCATCATCATAATCACCATCATCATAATCACCATCATCATAATCACCATCACTGTCATGATCATCTCATCACTATCACAACCACCATAATCATCAGCATCATTATATCATCATCACCACCATCATCACCATTATCATTGCTATTATCATCATCTTCATCATTATCACCATCATCATTATCATCATGATAATCATCATCATCATGTCCACCATAATCATCACAATTGTATTCATCATTATCCTGACACCCATTTTAACCCTTACCTCTCCACCAACAATAGGAGTAGCACCAATCATGCTGTTCAGTTTTGTGATTTCAGTAGTTGGACCAGCAATGAGAGACGTCCCAGTATCAGCGATTGCTTGACAGCCACCATTACAGAAAGAAGATCCATTGACTTTAACTCTGTCATGACAAAGAAATATAATAATTTAGTTAGTCTAAGAGAAGTTTATCACAATGGGGTTTGTACACAAGTGGCACTTATGGGTGGTGAGTGGTTAAACCTCTTACCTCTATTATCCGGGTTTGAGCTTCAGCTCAGGTACTATATTATAATGAAAGTAGAGCTGTTGTTTCTTTCCTACATCACAGTGTTTTTTTCCAGGTTCTCTGGCTTTCCTCCCTTCTCAAAATCAACTGAATGGATTGGAGATGTAGGGTATATGGATTTGTAGTTGTAATGAATCATGTTGAATGAGGGTCATACAAACTAGCACATACAATTAAATTAAATCTAGCGATAAACAAGATATACTTTTTCCAACGTTACATAAGTTATGCTATCTGATTCACACATTCACCCATTAATTTATTCACTCATACATTCATTCAATTATTCATTTACTTACCCATCCATTTTAAACTGCCAGTAGCCTTCTTTGGTGATAGTTAGATAGGTAAAGTTTCCCTTGTAGTATTTAGGATCGCTACCGCCAAGGATCAGCTCACCACCAGGGGATTTAGATGCATCTCTGAGAAAATACCAAAACATTCCATTGTTAATGTAATATTGTGAGCTAACCAGTTCATTAGTCACTTAGCATTGTAATCATTGTCATCATCAACACTTACCATCATTCTCAGAATGACTACCATTACAGTGACTACCACCACTACATCACGACCATTCTGAGAATGACCACAATCACTTCTACTACTACTATCATTGTAGCCATAATCATCACTATCCACACCGCCATCATCATCACTGTCACCATCATTATCATCATCATCATCATCATCATCAACATCACCATCAACAACATCACCTACCTGTTAAGATAAAATGAAAACACAGCATGAGGGACAAGTTTTTGAGCCACCATGTTGTAAAAGACTGGAGTTACTTTATCAACAGAGATGGTTGAATATCCCATGCCAAGAATACCATCAAACCTAGCAGCGACAAATGTTAAACCAGGCTCTTTAAGAGCTTCGGCAAAGGTCTGGTCTTTCACTTTTAGACCTGCAACCTAAGAGATACAGAATATTATGTTTTCTTTTGCTTGGAAGCTGATCAAACTTGTTTTGTGCATGCAGACTGAATTAAGATCAAATAAATTTTGAGACTGTGAAATGTTTTATATAATAATCACAAACTAAATAGCATTATTATATAATGTAGTGCTTATATACCACATTTCACCTAATATCTCAATGTGCTTTACAATCTCTAATATTTATAGTATGTAATCCAGTTTTACAAGCATGAGGTTGATTAGTAGTTAGTGTGTATTTGTGTAGGCCTATCACCGAGGATGGTTGTGACCTGCGTCCTCAGTTGTTCTTGCTCATCCCCCTGCTATTGGTTAATGTTAATTATCAACATCAAGATTTGATTTTATCAATCACTTACTGAGACAGTGTCTGTGCTTAAGAATCCAGAGAGACTGCCGCTACCATATCGAATTGCAAACTCTGTTCCATTTGCCTTATATGTTGATGATTTAGAAGAATCATATTTATGATGAAGCACTAAAAATACAGCAAAAATATGCCAAAATTTAAAAAATGTGGTAATAAAATAATTATGCCAAAACAATAAAAAAGAAACACTCATAAAATCATAATAACTCATATTACAAAATCACACACAAAAAGTAATAATATTATTAAAGCATTGTTTATTATAATATAGATTTATTCTTACGCGCGCTCTGATTGGTCCAAAACCGTGGTTTATTTCGCCATAAACCACGGTTTTTGCGGAAATAAATGTGTTCAAATGTCTGTCTATATTATAAAAGCTATAAACAATTGATTTCCGTGGTTTATCGTTGAAATAAACCACTTGGGATGTTCGCAGGATGCTCGTGATTTTTTTAGGCCTTTTTCGTGCTCTCCCAACATCCCGCGTGGTTTATTTCAACGATAAACCACGGAAATCAATCGTTTATTGCTTAATTCCAAATACTCACAGCAAGCTATATTAGTGAGTTTGCATTTTTTTGATGGAACCCACAAATTTGAGGACCCTGTGTCAAATACGACCTCGAATGTCTGCCCAGGTGTACCAATCTCAATTTCTCCAAAGTACTGTGCGTCCATGTAATCAGTCAAAGGCTCAGGTGCTTCCCCATTGTATTTGCCAAAACGATGTCCGACTTTTTGATAGACCTCTTGTGCATTGATACCAACTTCTGCAAGTTTCTGACGTATTGTTGGCATCTTGTGAAGTGGTATTCTAATGAATCGAAATTATAAATTTATTATCTCATATGCCACAAAAGATTAGAGACAAGAAATTATCATCCAAAGAAATATTAATTTGAATAAAAAATAAATCAATAACAAAAATAATAAATAAATAAATAAATAAGTAAATAAATAAATAAATAAAATTATATAAATAAATAAATAAATAACTAAGTAAGTAAGTAAGTAAGTATAAAATGAATACTCATGTGATCGATTTTGAAACATTTACAAATCTCTCTGAAGCAACATTTCAAAAATTCTATGAAATTTGATCCAATATATATTTGAATCTCACGTGTTAGACACGCCACAATTGTAGTAGAAAATTACTAATGCGTTCTTTAAAATAATGGCATTATGTTTTGGATATAAATTTTCTTATCGATTTATTCTGCTATTGTGTAAATTTATGCAAACAGCTGAAATTGATTGCAAACACACAAGGTACACTTTTGTATCAAAGTTCCTCTAATTGTACTGCTTGTCAAACGAATTTTTTTAAACGATGTTTCACCTATTTCGTTTCATATATATTTCTCCATATTTTTCGAAACTCTTTCGAAATGCTTTAAAACCAACTTCGATCTTGATAAAAAAAAAGAAAAAAATATCGAGCCAAACATACGCAAATTTTGAGATTTATGATTAACAACAAAATTTCTGACTTTTAAAACGCTATCTTCGAGTAAATCGTTTGATGGTTTAGAATAAGATTTAACCATATATTCTGACGAATTTACAGCTATAATTCTTGTTGTTATACTGTCCAAAAAAGTTTTAGTTTCTTACAAACAAAGAAACATGAACTTGGACGCTGAAAACAGCATTACAATTTTTTCAAAGTTTTAAAAATAACGAATAGTTTTGATGTCTCACCTAACTAGACCTTGTACAAGGCCGATCAAGAGGAACACAGCAACTGCAACTATCGATTTCATGTTGAATCAAACCACCTTCAAACTTCTAGGTCAAGAAATTTTGAAAGGAGAGGAAATCGAGCAAAACAATTTGTCTTTTATCCTCACTGTCATGTGATTTTTAGCACGTGAATTATCACGAAGACATCACAAGACCTGTCGGAAAGCCTTCGGAACTCATTCGGTATATTCCCCAGTCCTTCCGCGAAAACGAAAACAATCATGGCTGCCAAAAGTGACGGTAGGGATCTCTTGAAAGTTCTTGGGGAATACGGGGTTTTCCTTGTTGAAATGGGTTCTTTAAAAGACATATATGGCGCTACAAGAACTTCTACTAGAATTAAGGTTAGTTATAGCTTATTTCTTGTGGAAATCTTTGGAGAATTTGGTGCATAAATTTGCACATTTGCATGCCTCGACAAGCAAAATTGAAAGTTGGAATAAATTTCAAAATATTTTTAGTTAACAATTAAGAAAATTAGAAAATTCAGATTTTTATACGTTTTGTATATTTGAATCGGTATATTTTTTTTGAAAAGTTGAGCTTAATTTTGCAACTTATATTTGAGGGTCAGTTAATATAATTTAATAGAATTTGAACTGAACTGAAAGAATCACAAATCTCCGAATCTATGATAATCAGTTATGATTTAATACTAAGAAATTTGTACATTGGAGATAATGACACCATTTCTGTGGCAATAAACATCATCAGAAACATTATTGTGATTGATTTATCTTCATCATCATCATCACTGTCAATATATGATTATTTTCATCACCATAAAGATGTATGGACATGAGTATGAAACTCGACATTTTATTGTAGCTGTGACTTATAAACTGTACTGCTTCACTCTCATGCGAAGATGTTCATAATCGATGGCCATTATTGATATTGCAAGCAATAAGTGTAACATTGTCAATGACAACATACATATAATTGCCATCACTTCTCTCATATTAATAATTTGTACCATTTGCTATGAACATTATCCTAATTTTTACAATTTTTTACCATCCCTTTTATTTACTATTTTACAGTGCAAATCTAATAACTGTGACCAGACATACATATTTCAGGATGATTTCTTAGGGCTATTACGGCCCATTTGTGTGTGCTCCCTGTGATTGCATGGCCAAGGAACATTATATTCCTGACATAATTCTGTCTTTCCACAATTTTTTTGGGTTCACACTATAATATTGTCAATCTCAATGATGGTTGTCAATATCTCTGTTCTAGAATACCTGTTTATCTGTTGGTAAGAAGTACATTGCTGTGGGAGCCAGCTCAGGAGGACTGTATTTATATAACAGAAAAACACTAGAGTATTTTCGACTTATAGTTACCAAGGTACTTTCTGGATTTGTCTTTGCTATTAATTAACAAGCTTCTTATATACTTTGAAATAGTGATATTGGTGAAATGCTGTAACATCTGATTGAATCAATTACTTCTTTTAGGATGGATCAATAACTAAAGTTTGTTTTGCAAAGGAGAAAAACTATTTAGGATTCGCAACAAGGTACTTTCTTACACATCAGTTTTTTTCTATTATTTCTGTCAATCTCTCTGAAAAAAAATGTTTGTTGTAAAGCTGTTATAATTGTTGTTTTAGTTCTGGGCTGGTTGTTGTGGTTGATGTTGGATCAAGAACAAGAGATCAACCTAAGGTTTGAACTCAACTTACAAAGTACATTCCCCATCCATTTGTTTGCTCATTTGTTACTTTGTTCAATTGTCCAACCATCCATCTACCCACTAACTCATGCAATAACTCACTCACTCACTCATTCATTCATTCATTCATTCATTCATTCATTCATTCATTCATTCATTCATTCATTCATTCATTCATTCATTCATTCATTCATTCATTCATTCATTCATTCATTCATTCATTCATTCATTCATTCATTCATTCATTCATGATTATACACACATCCATTCATTCTTTTATTCATTCATTCATTCATTCATTCATTCATTCATTCATTCATTTATTCATTCATTGATGACTATACACACATCCATTCATTCTTTTATTCATTCATCTATTTATCCATTTATTCAATCATTCTTTAATTCACAATACATTTATTCTTTTAATCACATATTAATTATTCAATTGATTGATTGATTAGTTCATTGATTCTTATATTTGTTAAATTTATTCATTGATTATTTCATGTCATTTACTCACTTTCAAGCCTGTTACAATCAGTTCTTTTTCTCACTTTCCTTCCTTCACTTATTTTATACAGTATTGTAGGTCCTTTTTGTACATGCTTATATGTTTTTGTATTTGTTTATTTAGTATTTACGTCGATCAGAAGAGCATAAGAATGCTAATGTGACATGTCTGTGTTGGGATGATTCTGATACTAGACTGTTTGCAAGTGATGATCACGGGATAGTTAGTGCAATATACTTACCTGCCAAGGTAAAAATGCTGTCATTGTCTTCATTATCATCAATGTAATCATCTTTATTGTTATCATCATCATTGTAATCATCATTATTGTCATCATCATCACCATTGTCATTATCATTGTTGTCATCATCATCGTCATCATCGTCATTGGTGTCATCATCATTGTCATTATCATCATTGTTGTCATCATTATCCTTAATATCTTCATTGTCATTATCACCATTGCCATCATCATCATTAGAGAATAATCAATATGGGGTCCCTGTGTAAGAAAGAGGACCTTGGGACGACAACGTTTGAGCGATGTTAGTTTCTCAAACATTCCTCCATGCTTCCCAGGTCCACTTTCATGTACACAGGGACCCCATATTGATTATTCTCTAATCATTGTTGTTGTTATCATTATCATCATCATCATTACCACGACCATCGTCATCATTGCCATTCCAATTATTATCACTATCATTAATTTTCATCACTATCATCAGTATTACCAGTATCGAGATCATTCCTTTTATCCCTTCACTCTTTCAGTTTGGTGCTAATCCCTTGCATGCCAAGAGAGGTTTAATAGGCCATGGTAGTGCTATTGTTGGGAAGAGTGAAAATGCAATCAATCAAATTGATTATGCAGCTGAAAAACTGCTAGTCTCAACCTACACAAAAACAGCAGTAGTGGATTTAATAACGTATGTAACATTTTATCACCAGTATAATAGAAAAATTACAACTCTTTTGGGCCTCCTTTTACTTTTGAGGCCGAGCATGACTGGTGAAGAGAAAAAGAGTATCCCAGTTTTTCCTCAGTCAGATTCCAAAGGAGGCCCTACAGAGAAAATAAATGAACAAATAGTATGCTGAAAGCCTAGCATTGCATGTGGGAAAGCATGATTTGATGCACACACATCAAGTTCAACCTGTACATTCATTCATTCATTCATTCATTCATTCATTCATTCATTCATTCATTCATTCATTCATTCATTCATTCATTCATTCATTCATTCATTCATTCATTCATTCATTCATTCATTCATTCATTCATTCATTCATTCATTCATTCATTCATTCATTCATTCATTCATTCATTCATTCATTTTTCATTCATTCATTCATTCATTCATTCATTCATTCATTCATTCATTCATTCATTTATTCATTCATTTTTCATTTATTCATTCATTCATTCATTCTTCATTCATTCATTCATTCATTCATTCATTCATTCATTCTTTCATTTATTCATTTATTCATTTATTTATTTATTTAAATTAATAATTTCTACAGCTAACTAATTTATTAAGTTAACATAAGATACTGATAGCTTGTTCATACATAAAATTGTTCCTGGCCAAAAATGATGAATAGATGATGGTTTAAAAGTGACAATTCCTGACATCTTCTTTTTCAATGTTTTGACAGGTTACAATGTTGGGTTGTTGGATCAAAACCAAGGTTGGTCAATTTCTTCAAATATCAAATGATGATAATCATAATAGATAGTGAATCTTAAGATTTGAGTTATGTAGGTTGACATTTTGGCTACGCTGTGGCAGTATTCATCACAATGAGGTAGAAAAAAGATGTGTAGAGTTTATGTAGTTGATTGTTTGTAGTGAGTTGCCATGGTGACAAGAAGTTATGGTCTGATGTCTTTAATGACTGAATCTTTTTTTACTATCCACTTGTGTTTTTTTCATCTGCAAACTCTTACACTCACTACCTCTAGATATTCAACTCACTCAAATACTGAGAATATATAATTAATTTTTACTGAGGGAGAAAAACCAGAGCACTGGACAAAAACCCTTATGACATGAGAGAAAAAACAACATATCATATACAAACTCGATTTGCATATCACCCCACCAATCTGCAAATGGAACATGGGTCATGGAGGTGAAAGGATGTCGCTCTATCTGCTGCTCATATCAACTATTTGCATGTTGTTGTTAGTAGTTGTTTTTAAACAAATTTTATGATTTTCCAAAGTTTATTTGTTTCAATTGTCTACATCAGTTTCTAATCTGATGATTGTTGTTTTCATAACCTACAGGGAGGGGCTATTTGGAGCATGTTTTCTGCAGCAGTTTAATCAAGAGAGTGCTACCATTTATACAGCAAGACCTGGGTCAAGACTATGGGAGGTAAACTTTGTAACTACCGTCATTCTGTCTCAGGGAATGTTAAAAAAGCTGTCTTACCCAGGATGCATTTCACTATTCAGGTCAAATGATTAATAATCCAGCCGATGCCATTTTCAATGCAATCATGGAATGTGAAATTATCTGAGTGTGTTATCAATGATACTTGTTTCAGGCAGGTATGGATGGTCAGGTGATATCCACTCAACAGTACAAGCATCTACTTGCCGTTCCTCCTTCTCCTGTCCTAGGATGTGGGTATGTATGGTATAATAACCATGATAGAACAATCAACTTGCTTTGTTAATATTTGTTTGGGAGAAATATGGAAAAACCAGAGAAAAATGCAACATTGATCTGACTCACAAACGCTATGAAAATGCTGTATTTTGAGCCATAAAACAATCAACTTGTATGTTAATTTTTGTTGGTGGAGAAAAACAAGAAACCCAGAGAAAAATGCAACATAGCATTCATGAAAGAGAACAACACATCAAACAAACTCAGTTTCATTTCATAGTATGATAACCCAGCTTTTTCCATGAATTGAATCTGCATCAAAGCCCGTGATGATCAATCAACTGCACTCTCAATGGCCAGGCTGTTTGTTTGTTGAATATAGCTTCATAATTATATTGTATACATCGATATTTACCCATAGTAAGTTTGCTCTCCTGTTTAGTCGTAGTATTTCTACAAGTGGGGCAAGTGACGAGGATTGTCAACCAAAATCAATCAACTTTCACAAGCTGTTGTTGATAAGGTATCTATTGATAAGTATACCTTGTACCAATGGTACAAGGTATCATCATCACTGTCATCATCATCACTGTCATCATCATCATCATCACCATTACCATCATAATTGCAAATACAATGGCCATTGTCAGATATTAGTATCATCATCATCATCATCATCAACATTAGCATTATTACCACCACCATCAATATGACATTGTCAATATCATCACCATCATCACTGTCATCACTGCCATCATCAAAAATACAATGTCCATTGTCAAATATTAGTATCATCAACATCATCAATATCAACATTATTACCAGCAAACATCAATCATTGTCATCATCATCACCATCACAATTGCAAGTACAATGACCATTGTGAGATATTAGTATCATCATCATCATCATCATCATCATCAATATCAGCATTATTACCACCACCATCAATATGACATTGTCATTATCATCACTATCATCACTGTCATCACTGCCATCATCAAAAATACAATGTCCATTGTCAAATATTAGTATCATCAACATCATCAATATCAACATTATTACCAGCAAACATCAATCATTGTCATCATTATCACCATCACAATTGCAAGTACAATGACCATTGTGAGATATTAGTATCATCAACATCATCAATATCAGCATTATTACCACCACCATCAATCATTGTCATCATCATCACCATCACAATTGCAAGTGCAATGACCATTGTGAGATATTAGTATCATCATCATCATCATCAATATCAGCATTGTTACCACCACCATCATTGACATCATTGTCATTATAAGCAACATCATTGATAGCACCAGCATTTTTCACCATCATCATATTACCTGTTGCATCATCACCACCATTGTGTCACCACATGTCACCACTATCATAAAATTCCTTATAATTAAACTCATAAATATGTTATCAATATTTGGTGTGTGTAGTTCTTGTATTTATATACAGGGACCGAGGAGTGTGTTGAAAAGTGTGGGGGGGGGGGGGGGGTTGACAGTCAAATGATAATCACTTTTTTTTGAGGATAATTATTATTTGGATTATTTGTATTTCTATTCTCTAGCACTAAAAAGTGGAGGAGCTGCAGCCCTGATATATTTGTATATTTATTAACTGCTAAATTAATTCTTTTTTCAGGGATCGTTTTCTTCTGTCGTGGATGGGTAGTGATGTGTTTCTTCTTGATCCAGTTCTAGGACAAGTCACAGGATGGTACCATCTGAATACAGGTGTGGTAGACTACTGATCATCATAATGATGATGCTGTCACTGATGATGGTGATAATGATGATGATGATGATGGTTATGATGATGATGATGGTGATGATAATACTGATGATGATGGTGATGACAATGCTGGCTCTGATGATCATGATAATGATATTATGGTATTGTTCCTTAACCAGTGGTGATGATGTTCATGATGATAATGATTGTTATGATGATGATGATGGTGATGATAATGATAATGATGATAATGATGGTCATGAAGATGCATGGCTATGATAATGATGATGATGATGGTTGTGTTAGAAATAGGGCTGTGATAATGAATGATATGGCTGCAGTTATATCTATTTTATTTTAATATGAAAATCAAAGTGTTTGTTATCACACATCTTGAATAACCTTTGAAATTGTGCTTTTGCAGCAGAGATCTCAGATATCTGTTGCTATAACAACCAATTCTACATCTTCCATGCTGATGGTCACATGACCTGGTTTGGCGTGCTTACTGTCAAGGAGACTGTTGCTAGGTTACATGAGATGAATGACATCAAACAGTGTGCAGAGGTTGCTCTCCAGTGTAAATCCTACCTTAAACCTGGGACTGCTAGGGACTGGGTTCCTGTCTCCATGGTAACATCACTTGTGGAGAATCTCCAACAGCAACCTGGAACTAAGGTTAGGAGATTTTTTGTTGTGGTTGAAAAATTTACTTAGAAATTTAAAATGTAATCTTCTATCGGGTGAAGCCCAGGAGATTCAAAGAGTACACTAGGCCTCACATTAATGTATACTATCCCCCCCCCTGTCAACATTCGCTACATTCCTATTAATAAACTAGCTCTATACACTCGACTCATAGTGTTGATTATTTGTAAATGAGAAAAACTGGAGTATCCTGAAAAAACCCCTTGTGATATGAGAGAGAACAACACATTATGAACAAACTCAGTTCACATATGACCCAATCTGGAATTGAGCCTGGGTCACAGTGGTGATAAGCCAGTTATTATTATTTTGTAATTTCCTATTTCATTTTCTTTGTATTGTCTTTCGATGATAAGCATTATCTTGAGATTGATTCCCATCTCTAAGATACCATATCTAGCATATGATTTTCCAGGAGCTTGTGTCAGCTTTACAAGATCTGGAACAATCACTCCAAGAAGACACCACTCTCCCACCCGACCACCCCCCTGGTTTCTTTGGTGACAGTTTGATGGACAGCCCCGAGACCATGAGTATTAACAGTGAACTTGCAAGCCATCACATGGATTCAGGTTTAGAAGACGATGATAACCTCTCAACCACACAACAGGGTGAAGCAGATGCAAGGGGAAAATCCAAGAATGGAGAATTTTCTTTAGAAAGTGCTCTCTTTTCAGTTGCTGTCAAAGCAAAGAGATTTGCTGAGGAAAGAAGATCAAAACGAAAATTCACCTTTCCAAGTTTTAGAAGTCCATCTGCAGACTCTCAGAAAGACAATGATGAAGTCGATAATTGTGGACTAAAGAGTCAAGATGAGTCTGTTTTCAAGGAGCTTGGACAGAAAGGAAGTTTAGGTACCTTAGATACCAAGGTGGATTCTAGCAACAAGGAGGAACAGAAGGTGGTTGCTAAGGATGTTAATGGGCTTCAATTGGAAGATTCTGATAATGATTCAAGAGGAGATGATGAAGTTGATGTAAAGTAAGTCAAATGTCTGTCAATGAAACATTTAATTTAGTTATCTAGTATTGTTCATTCAAGTATCACTTGTCAATCAATCTTGAATTCAATCCATCTCAATCAATCATTTAATCAATCATCCAGTCCATCAGTTAGTACATCAGTCAGTCAGTCAGTCTATCAATGAATCAGTCAATCCAATTGATCGATCAATCAATCAATCAATCAATCAATCAATCAATCAATCAGCCAATCAATCAATAAATTCATCAACCAACCAATCAAACAATCTTTCAACCAACCAATCAACCAATCTCTATTTATAGAAAGACAAAAGGGAAAGTAAAGAAGAAAAAGAAGAAAAAAGTAGTAACAGTAGACATCAACACACCAAATAAAACTGATGCAGGTATTAACTATTGTCACCACCATCATCGTTGTCATCATTATCACCATCATCATCATCATCCATCACTACTATCACCATTATCATCACTTATTGTTGTCATTGTTATTATAATACTATCTTCATTAACATCATTAACCAACATCACCATAATTTCCAGCATAATCCTCATTACCATCATTACCATCACCACTACCATCACCACCATCACCATAATCATCACCATAACCTCCTCTATCATTATCATTCTAAAAATAGCTGTCTAGATTCCATGATTCAATTGCAGTTTGATTACAGTTTGTAGTGATATCCAATTTCTGTTCATTCTCTACAGATGAAAAACAGACCAGCCAAAAGAATTCAGCTCTAGCTGTATCAGTACCCAAACTAAAAAGGTCCCAATCTGAATGGGACTCTCACATCTCACCAATTGTGTCCCCAAACTTTAATGAGCTCCCTTCAGAACTACAGCCAGCTATCCCTGCAATGATATCCAAAGCTAAGGGAATCATAAAACGAAAGTTGAAAGAGACTGGTAGTGAGCATCAACCAGTAGCTAGGTCTCAGTCCTTGCCAGTTGAAAGTAAAGAGCAGGTTGTGGAGACTGAAGAAGAGAGAGAATTTTCCCAGGTGCTATGCCCTTTGGAGCTCGAGGAGCTTGGAAAAACTACTATAAGAGTAAGGTATGAATAGGTGAATAGATGGAAATATGGTTTGGAGGGAAAATTGAAGGGCAAATGAATGAATAAATGAGCAAATGAAAAGTGAATGAACTAGCTTGAGCAAATGAACATATGAATGAACTACCGTAGGTCAAGCAAATGAACAAATGAATGAAGGAGCAAATGAATGAATTGAGGATTGGACAGCTGAAAAGATTAACATCACATAATTGAATGGATGGTTGAATATGTGAATAGATGAATAATAAATGTAAAAATGAATGTAAAATTGAGTGCAAGCAAGTGTTGTATAACTAGTTACTAAAAAGTTATTAACCTTATCCTAGGGATCAAGTCCACTCTCCTCAAGTCCTCTACAGCCAAAACTGTCTACACAAAACCTTACAAGATTGGATCCCTTTTCTCTTCAGATCATTAAACTCATTAAAACATATTACCTCAAAACTAGAAACCTCACCTTCCTTGTTCAAACAAAATGACTCTGCACAGACTTCAACAGAAACTGTGCCAAAATCAAACACAGCTGAAGATTTCATTGCTCTGTCAAAATCACAAATCTTACTAATGAAAAAGCTACTAGGAGAGGAGCAATTTGCCAGTGTGTGTTTTCTGACTAAAATGTGCTTGGATATTGGAGTATGTAGTCCAGGAAGTGGCTGGAAAAGTCAAACACACGACAAAAAAAGTGACTCACAAAAAGACACTAAAACGGCTTGTCCTGAGAATAAAGCTATAGAAAATAGTGACAAAAATAGCACATGTAGTAATGGATTGGTACATAACATCAGTGATGAAAGTAATGTACAGGAAGATTGTCTTGTATGTCAAAATGCCGAAACACTTGATGTGAATTGTGATAAAACTAATCCACAGAATACAGTAGCCGAGAGTGATGACGATGCATCAAATTCAGGAATACAGTCAGAAGAAATGGATGAAAAAGTGGAAATAAAATACACTAGAGATGCAGATACACCATTGAAGAAAGTTCAATATGATTACCATGAGACAAACATGACATCCACAAACATTATAGATGAAACATTACATGGTATGAGTACTTTGATATCAGATATAGAGAACCAACAGGACTTTATAACTTGTGGTACTTGCTCCAAGAATTTCACTTGTGATTTGCAACATAGACTATCTAGGTCTATGGCCCAGGCTTCTGCAGACAATATTGGAAGTGAGGATATGGACTGGAATAGAGCTATGTTTATAAGAACTTTTTTCAAGTTGTTAAATGTGAAGGATATTCGTCGTACTTTGAGTTTAACACGCGGTATTAAATGGAGAACTTGGCAAGTTGTTTTAGGATGTATTAGAGGTGGGTGTGTCCAACATTTTGAGGGTGGTTGATGAGCCACTTGATGCAGGATTCCAGAGGGATCCCAACATATTTTTTAACTGATTCACAACGAATAAATTAAAAAAAAACTTGTGAAGTTTTGTGGAAGGTTATCTCTGGTGTAAAGTAATATATGCTCACAAGTGAGGTCAAAATAAGGGAGGAACAAAAGGAGTATTATCTTTAAAAAACTCACTATCGTGACCTTTGGCAGTATGCATTTTATTACACAGGAGATAAACCACACAAGAACATTCATAATGATCATCTACACAAATGTTGTTCATGTGTGTTTTAAAGAGACAAGAATGAAACCTAAGCCACAACTGCTAAAGATCCATTTCAATGCACATAGGACAGATACCCTGTTCAAAAATTGTACCAAGTGAATTAACATTTATTTTGTATTTTTATCCAACTTGAAGAGTTTTCCGAGCCTGATGTGGTCACCCGTCATATAGAAGACGGCCATGTGACCCGTGCCCTGCATGTGTTGCATGATGGGATCCATGATTATCCAGATACTCTGTTGCTACATTTGAACAAGTAAGAAATTCAATAAATGAAAACCTGAAACTTTATTATGAAAAGGTTTGTCAAACCTGTTTTGTTATGTAGATAAATATTAAGTAACAACTTCATCATTTCTGTATCATGATTTTTCTCTGCAAGTAGTCTCTCTGTGTGATTCCTGTGATTTCTTGTCAGGAATCACAAACACGAGACTCTGATAGCAGGGAATCCTGCTTTATAAATGCCTTCGCGATAGTGATTTGTATTGTTTCCATATTAGTCTAGATCATTCATTATTTATTTAATGAATTTGATAAGGTTATTTAAAGATTCGGGTCATTCTTTCACAGTCTTTATAAGAAGAACGGCCGTGAAACTGTGACAGCATGTGCGAGAATGTTCCCTGATGTGTTTCCGTGGGAAGTCATGGAGATGTGTCGACAGAGCAATACATATGACCTGGTAACTAGGGCCCAGTACTTTGTGTATTACGTTGAGCAGTTGATGAGATGGAGAGCAAACATCAGAGAAAAGAGGTAAGAATTATAAAGATGATGATGATGATGATGGTGGTGGTGATGATGATGGTGGTGGTGGTGGTGATGATTGTGGTGGTGATGATGATGGTGGTGATGATGATGATGGTGGTGATGATGATGATTGTGGTGGTGATGATGATTGTGGTGGTAGTGATGATGATGATGATTGTGATGATAATGATGATTGTGGCAGCGATAAAGGTTTGTGCTATCTGTATGTTTGGCTTGGTTCCAAACTTAATGAACCAACCCGATGTATAGCGTAATTATATATTGAGCTGGTCATATCTCGGCCAATATTGAACTGATTTTCATGAAATTTGAAATGTGAGCTTCTTTGTAGACATTCTAAGCAAATCAGGAATCAAAACCTCTAAAAGTCAAACTTTCACTTTTTTGTGACGTCACACTTCTGTACTCTATATCTCCTATGGATATTATTTTTCTAAATAAAGTTTTTTCCGGTTATTGTAAGGTCTCACACTCTCAAGACTCTTGCCAAGGACAAGGAATTCACCAAGGTCTGGTTCCACAGTGCTTTGGTTGCAAGCAATCCTGAAGGCCAAAAGCATTGTGAATGTGGGTTGCCAAGGTAACTATTAAGTTTTGCTTGCATCATAGCTTATTTTTCTGTTGTATAGCATTGAATTTTTATCGTCATCATATGGGTGGCAGGCTCAGCTTAGTGGTGAGAGCACATTTACCGCTGTGGCCCAGGTACAATTCCGGATCGGGTAATATGTGAACTGACTGAGATAGTTTAATGTGTTGTTCTCACTAATGCCATGAGGATTTTTTCTCTGGGTCTTCCGGTGTTCCTCCTTAAGAAATAAGCAACCCTGTGAGGCAGGTGTAGAGAATTTGTCACAAAAAATTTACAAAAAAAAATGATTTTAGTGATGCCCTGCGATCCCTAACTTTTTTATTAATTTTCTAGGTCAGGCTCCCATCACATGACATGGAAACATGTAGATCACTTGAATGAAATAATTGAACTCGTTTCCGAGAGATCTAATGGCTATGTACCAGATATGTATCTTAACATGTGTTGGAAGCATGGGTAAGATTTTGATAGAATGAATGGTTAAAAAAGCTGTACAGGGCGACACCCAAACGTATATACGACCAATTAGACAGTATTTGTATACTTACCAAGGAAGCCCATCTTATAAAACAGCAGTGGTGACTGATTTAGAAGAACACCATTACTGGCCTTTTTTATCCAGGAACGTTATTTATTCAATATATTACGTGAGGACACTCTAACCATGAACACTTGTCTTTATTTAGCTTTTTATTTTGAGCTTTCTACTGCTTCAAATCCTTAAAAAATTAGGATTGAACGCAAATGTACCGAGTTATCAAAATGAAAATGTTTTCAAATCGATTCACTCAAAGTATGTATGTTTAAAAAGTATTAAAAAAGCACAAAGTGTTCACGGTTCGAGTGTCGTCACTGTAAGTAAACATTCCTACCAGTGAAATTGATTTTGGTTGTTTCCCTTTCCCTGTATTGCAGGTATTGGGTAGGGTTTTTACGACTTTGTTCATTCAAAGGCTTTAGACAGCTTGCATTACAGAGTATTGTTTGCTTGGGGGATGTGAAGCTACTGAAGACAGATGGAACACAGGGTAAGGATTGTTGCAATATATCAGTCGCGCATCATACTGTTCACACTAGAGTGCAAACACTTAATGTGTTCAACAGTTTTTCATTATTTAATAGTAAATAGCACTAATCAAACAAAATAAAACAATGGAATTAGCATAAAATAGCACTGTTTAGTGGTATTTATGTTGCACACTTTTAGTGCGTGCACTCTACTATTCGACAAAGTAATTTGTGGATGCGTTCGGTGTGTAGTAATGAAAGAAATGCTAAGAAAAAAATATCATATGCCCTTGGTGGGACTCTAGTCCGACGTGTTAACCACTACACCACAAGGATAACCACGCTGGAAACGCAGTTGTGAACTGTACTATTTGAGACCCCATTAAAAAGGGGTTTTATAATGGTCATTAAAAGCGAGCGAGTTTCATTTCATGGTCTAGTAATTCTTTGTTTCAAAATTTTATAAACTGTAATATTCTCCTTCAAAATTCAAATTCATTGCTTGATAATGAGATTGGACGATGTCGAAACGCCGCAAAAATGATTCTTGTTGCGTTCGTCTTTAATTTTATATCGAGACTTCTCAAGTTTTTCATGGTCTTTAAATGGTGCCATGAAAAACCGTTGTCATATTTTCATAGCCCATTAAAAAGTACAGGTTTTAAAATAATGGACTTTCAGAGTGTCAAGAAACAAACAAACAAACTTACATTCATCTCCATAACATAATGTGGAGGCACAATAAAGTGATTGATTTAATTACATATCAATCCACTTCATTTGCTCCAGAGTAATGTGCTGTCTGGTTATAGCAGGCGCTCCAGGCTGTGACTAATTAGAAACATTTCTAGCAATTGAAGGCACAATCTCACAGCCTGGAGTGCCTGTCATAACTAATGTTGACATGTCCTCGTGATCAGTCTATCGCTGTCAACATTAACAATGACTTCCACATCAATTCACAATGAATGTCATTCCTATCCAGGCTCCGCACTTCAGTCTCTAGAGGACTGGGAAACACTGCTGAAACTAGTGGCTTCAAGAGATATTCACCACTCTCAGTCATGTGACCAGCACAAGGACTCTGATTGGTTGCCTGATATGACTTGGGAAAATGTAGTGAACTTGGCACTAAAACAGTTGGGGCCCTCAAGACTAGTACCCCTTCTCAAAGATGTCCCATACACAGGAAAGGCCCTACCTAGGGAGTTTTACTACAAGTGTATCATGGGGGCTGTTATTGAGAAGGAGCAAACGTGAGTGCCTTATTTATCATATCTATTGATATTTTGGAATTGTTGTCCCTGTTATTTTGCAAAGGATAGTCACAGCTGACACCAGAGCATCTGTTGTGTTCAATGTGTTTCATTTGAAATTTTACTTGGATGTCTCAAGAATGATTTTCAATTTTTTACAGCCAAATTCAATGTATTTCGACCGGCCGTTTCAAAGCTTTGTTTTGGTCTTATCTGAACCGTCGATCAATTTCATAGCCTTAGATGTTTAACAAATCGAACATAGATTTTCATTGTCTGTCTTGTTATTGATCATAGTTGACGTCAAAAAAATGTTCAAAACTCAAGTGGAACCACGAGCGTAGCGAGTGGTTTCACTGCAAAGTTTTGGACATTTTTTTGACGTCAACTATGATCAATAACAAGACAGACAATGAAAATCTATGTTCGATTTGTTTTTTTTACAACACTCGAGTAAATTCTCGCACGCTGATTGGTCGAGAGCCATGTTCACTCAGAGGACAGACACATAGATGACGTCAGAACCTCGTTATTGACAAATCGCTCAAACTTTCTTCGCGCGAAAAATCGCTCAGTCAGTGGACAAATATATTTCCTCGGAAATGCTTGAGCAGTTGTGAACCAATTAAATGAACCAATTATTGATGGAAATTACCATTATGTAAGTAAGATATTGAATAAATGTTATTGTGATTTGATAAATTGTGTTTTGTCTGCAGTTTTTGTACATCTTTATCGGAAAACTGCAAACCATGCCTTCGGTAGTTTTTCAAACAAACATCAAGTTCAAAATGTTTTTTTGGTCGCTAGCACACCTCCTTGCATCGCTTTATGAATGAAATTTACCTTTGTTTTCCGTAATTAAAAAAAAAAAGAAATTATTAAGTCTTAGCTATTTTAGAATAAGAAAAAAATTGCATGGCATCAGTTGTAAGCTTGTTTGTGGAGGACTTGCATGAAGCCGTTCATTTGTGGCACTCCCGGCAGCTAATCAGCTTTGTTTTTCATTCAATATCTGGTTGAATTATCTTTGTAAAAGGACTAGCTTTCTAAAAGTTTAAAAATTGCAAAATGTTTTCTTTATTTTTTCGCCTAAATTGGATATTTTTGCATATTATAATACTTGTCGTGAAGTTGGCCGTGAATCGTTTTTTTCGTGACTTGCACTGTTTTAGATCAGTTTTAGTGTTGTAAAAACTGTTATTGATTATTTTCACATAAAATCTTCCCCTGGAATTAATTGAGAGTCGAGTAAAGACTAAATCAAAACAAAGTTTAGAAAATGGCGGGTCGCAATACAAAGACTTTTAATTCATGTAAATGTATTTTTTTTTAGTAAGTTGATTCACGAGATGTTGACAAAAGTTGACACCTATCTTTGGTCTAAGAGAGCTGGAGTCCTGACACCACAGGTACTGGAACTCTGTTTTGTATAACATGAGCGAGGCTTGGTGCAGGTTGAAAACCAATAATAAAACCCATTGAGTTGGTAACAAAATATTGTGAATAATCTTAATATCCGATTTGATCACTAACTTGAGCTTGAAATTCATAAAAGAAATAAATACATATTCATTCATTCATTCATTCATTCATTCATTCATTCATTCATTCATTCATCCATCCATCCATTCATTCATTCATTCATTCATTCATTCATTCATTTACTTTTTTTGATAGATGAACTTTTCGAGAATCCAAGAGCAAATTGGACTGCCTAACGACATTGTAAGTACAGATTTAAAAAAAAAAAAAAGAAATTCACCTAAAAAATGCATGCCGTAAAAAGTATTATAAAGCACAAACTTCATGCGTGAACCCCCGGTGTATACTCACTGGAAAGAAAAGCCAATTGTATTGATAAACTATCAGACAAGTACATTCTTCAGCTAGAAAGAAGCTGGGATTCAAGCGTTGTCAAGGCAATTGATATTTATCTGTGAATTTATTTTGTGATGATTCTATTCCATCCCGCTTACACAGGACAGTACTGGTGTTGGCACTATGAGCATGTCCCATGTCAAGACACTAGAAGATACAGGTATGTCTTAAGGCTGAATTACGTAGTATACGACTAGTCGTGAGGTTCAAAACGTTCTAAAACTAGTCGTAGGACATTCTAAAACACGTTTTAGAGCGCGAGCGACTAGTTTTAGAAGTTACGACTAGTCGTATACTACAAATCGCACCGTGTAAATCGGGCTTCAAAGATCCCTAACAAGCTAAGGCTATTTTATAAAACATAGGTCATTTTTCGAAGAAAAGAATTCTCGACTTTTGCGCAGCATGCAAACTTCGGTTTCAAGCGTGAAAATCTGCGCGAATCTGATAGTCAGACAAATAACTTGTGTTATAGGAAAAAAAGTTAGAATCCATTTTAAGGTTATTATATTTGTTAAAAATATAAAAATCACTGCTATTTTGAGGTTGTTTATTGACTATTAGTATGTGCTATCATTACAACCAACATGTTGCAAAAAAAAAACGTATGTGAAATAATTGGTTGTCAGGGAGTCAATTTGATGTTTTCAAAGTCTTATGTCAAAGTCATGGTTTTTTTTTGTTTGTTTTTTTCAGCTACAAACTGGGGTGTCAACATTCACCTTGCAGAGTATGTGAAATGCTTGTTTTGACTGGTTGTATCTCTAGTAGTTTTTGTCATGTTTCTCTTTGTTTGTTTGTGTTGAGTGTTGTCTCTCTGTCCTCATTCTCATACGTCCAAGAGTCTTCTCGCCTTACTAATGGTAATATTCTCAAAATGTTTAAATCAAGTGTAATGTTTGTTTGTAGAGCATCTTGTCCTGTTTGTTGCCTTCAACTTAGTGAACAAGTCTCATCAAGCAATCAAGGACTGTTGGTTTTTGAATGTGGTACGTTTATAACCAACATTTTAGAGTGCACACACTAAAGGTGTGCAACATAAATACCACTAAATAGTGCTATTTTATGCTAATTCTATTGTTTTCTTTTGTTTAATTAGTGCTATTTACCACTAAATAGTGACAACTGTTGCACACTTTTAGTGCGTGCACTCTACTATATAAATCTGTACTTGTTCATTAATGTTTACGATCTGTAGTTTTCACAAAGATTGTGTGACATCTCGTTGTTTTACCAGTCAGAATGAACGAATTTACACGGTGCGATTTGTAGTATACGACTAGTCGTAACTTCTAAAACTATTTGCCCGCGCTCTAAAACGTGTTTTAGAATGTCCTACGACAAGTTTTAGAACATTTTGAACCTCACAACTAGTCGTATACTACAAATCGCACGTAGCCTGCGTAGCCCGGCTAAATCGCACGCGACATATCGTACCGTGTAAATCAGCCTTTACAGGGACCATGAAACAAATTAATGAAGTTGAAACAAGGATGTGAAGACACCACGAATCGAACTCGTGGCCTCTCACACATAAGGTAGCACACTAGCCAACTGTTCCACCCTTGTTCCTTAATAAATCATGTCTTTTCGTATTTTCAGGTCACGTGTTCCACAAGTACTGTGTACCAGAGCAGGCATGCGTAGTGTGCTTCTTTGAGAATCTCAAGACCATCTCAAAGACAGCCACTAATGCTAGTACACAAAGTACCAGCAAAATGGAATAACTATGGATGATCCATCACGTTAGTGAGATGCACTTTAGTAAAACATATTAGGCAAAGGCTTTGATTTATTAGAAAACCGCAATTAAGTTGAATTGACCGTATTGCAGCATTTTCACAACGCGATATACAGTCAAGAGAAGCCTACCATCTACATTAATCGTACTTGCAAGAGAAATGTGTCAACAAAACATTTTTGATAACAAATTATTTTTTCTAATTGGAGATAGAAAAAAAGACAGACAATTTTCAAAAAACAATGTTCCTACAAATAAAATTCAATTTGCACAAATTAGTTTTGTAAAATATATATATATATTTTTTAATCAAAATCAAAATTAAAATTAGAATTATATAAGTTACAGATATAAATAAAATACAAATAAACGTGGAAAATATTAGAAGATTACAAAGAAATTTCAATCTATGTTATGTCATTGATCATCAGAGTCATTGCCGCATAAATGGAAGTTCGTACGGTCACTAAACAAATACAAAATGGCAGTCCATTAGATTAGGGACGGACCATTAGATATTTGAGGGGGTGTTTGGGCAAATACCAAAAAAATATCGAGCAAAGCCTTAAACAGAGATAAAAAATATCGTGCAGGGAGGAAGAAAATATTCTGCACAACCATCACATGGAAAAAATATCCCGCAAAAAAAAATTTGTTCAAACCCCCCCCCCCCCCCCCCCTCAAATATCTAATGGTCCGTCCCTTAGTTATATTCCCTTAGTTATATTTCTTAGAAATGTCGTTACGATATGCTATAAGCACTTTTTAAGGTTGGTGCCTATTATTGTCATTGCGCATCGAGCACTGCGCATGCTGCTGACGAAGTTTGAAAAACAAACACTTTCAAAGGCCGATCGTTTTGTGTTAAAAAATGTCCAGAAACAAGCTAATTTAGCAATCAATTAATTCACATAAACCTTTTCCTAAAAGAAAAACATTTAATCTTTGCAAAACTGACCTGAAAAATGCACTTTTGTTTAAAAAACAACTTCAAAAGAGACTGTTATGCTATCAAACTTCCGACAATCTTTCCCCGGGCGCCATCTTGAAAATCTCCCAAAATGCATTGTTACTTCTTCTACTGTCTAGGGAGGGGTAGGGACTTTTGTGCAATTTTTGCAAATTTTGGTAAAATTTTGTGCTTTTACAACGATTATCTTATTAAATTGCACGGGTTCCCCTATTTTTCATTTATTTGTGTGATAAAGTGATAAAAAATCTTTCATATGGTGAGTTTTTTGAAAATTTAAAATTGAAAGATCATAGAAATATTGGTGATTTCTTTCAGGGTAGCTAATTTGAAAATGTTAATATTCATGCGTTCAACTGCTCTCGAAAAAATATTTATTTAAATTTTCTTACCTTTAAAGACATTTATCTACAAGAATATTATGTGTGTTATGATTTAAGAGATATTTCTTTAGAAATTAATATTATATGACAATTTATGAATTTTTTCCCTTCCAGTTACAATTTGTCTAATTTGTAATATTTGATGACGTATAACTCATTAAAATGCACGGTGACCTCAATTTTTTTCTTTCAATCTATCAAGTGCTGAACTAGTTCTTTACAGATAGAAAGGAATTTCGAGAAAAAAATTACTTTTTAATTAGTCATCACCAGCCTTAAAGAAAGAAAAAAGAAAAAAACAAACATGTCCAAGTAAATAACAATGACCAGATATTATACGTACAGCATAAACCACTTTATTATGCAAATTCAAATCTAAAATACTATTAACTTAGAATTATTTTCAATATATTTTTGTACAAATGGTTGTTCGCTCTCTAGTAATTTATAGTTGTGCCACCTTTAATGTGTGAATTTAGTTCATGGCCCATGAAAATGTCAAAACTCACGAAATTTTCCTGGATAAAAGGCAAAATAAAATGCATGTTTCTTGTGGTTTTAGATGTCATTTCTAAAATGGTACAATCATTCAGTGAAATGTGCAGAATTTAAGGTAGTTCGGGACCCTTGCTACTGCGCATCCTGCTCGCGCATATGAAATCAAATAAAATTTCTCGTGCGAAAAAAAAGGAATTTTTTTGTTAGAGCCAAAATATGGTCATTCTTGAACTTTTTGTTAAAAAATAATATCATAGCATTGCATACGGGCCTCAAAAGCAACTAGTGTCCATTCCCGCGCGTCCAAAACATTGAAATCATCTTATTTTCCGCACGTTTTTTGCTTATAGCTCCAAAATTAGCACGGTGACAACCGATTATTTTTCAATTTTTATATTTGGCATAAATCCAGCTTTAAAATTTTGAAATAAAAAATACATGGTCTTCGAGACTAAAACATGGTAATTTTGACTTTTTTGTGGTAAAGTGCACAAAAAATTAATGAAGCTCTTCATTTAAATCTCCGTAAAATATCTCAGTCGATGTCTTTTCCAACGAGTAAATTCATGAGAACTATAGCGAAGGGAGCACTTTGTCAGACTCTTATAGCATATTTGTGACAAACTTTCAAATTTGTTCGCAAGAATATTATTTTCAACAAATTTGATGTTACTTCTTTTAGTTGAAATGGGGCAAAAATGGGTCTATTACCACCCCCCACAGTTCCAATACAAGCACGGTGACCCCTATTTTTTATTTCATTTCTGTTTTTTATATGGGTCAGTCCTTATTCAGAAAACGTTTTAGAAAATTCTATCGGCGGGAAGTGTGGATCCCGAACTACCTTAATGTTAAGTTTGCCATACCAAACATTTACTATAAGTTGGTCATAATAATAACTCGAAAACCCCATGAATGAATTTCCCATGAAATTATCACGAAAAAGCCATGTATGTCAAATTATAGAAGTACAGTCACTCCATGGCTTTTCAATACATAAATGCAATGTCGTAACAATTCGGTTGTTGAAGTCTGCCCTTAGTCTTGCCCCAGTAATGAGACAGACATTATTTGGGTATTATCTTAACCACACTGCGAGTGTCATCTGAGATCTCTTCTTTCATTGGTTATTCTTGCTCCTGCGCTGTTACTTTTCTCGTTTGCTCGTCCAGTATTTCCAGACGCTGCTGATCGTGCTGCAAGGTTGGGCACGGAGTAAGTTTTAATGGGTGGAAAACGGACATCTACAGCAACAGAGAAGCATTGGATTTGTACAAGACAGAGTTAGTTGAGAGAAGAAAAAAAGAGTTGAATTGATAACAAATTGTAACACGATTGAATATTTGCATGCATAGTTGTAAAATGATTTAGAGAGAGATTAGTTTTTGTGAAAGACAGCCGACAGGGATAAAGCTATCAACAATTAATATTTTCGTTGTTGTAAATAGATTAAGAGAGATTAGTTTCTGTAAAAGGGAAGGAATTGTCAGCAATTATAACAATTTGCATCGCATAAAATGAAGAGAATTGAATGCAGCACTGACACACATTAGGTACAGTATGCACAATTTATACCTTCAGATATGGATGAATGTCGTCTGGGAGTTGCTTCTTTAGACATTTGTTCTCGGATAAGAGCTGGGCTAGACTAAAAAACAATATAACACCAATAAACAACATCGATCATATTTTTTCATTCAAGCCTCCATTCTCTGGTCGGTTTAACAGTCACAGTTATTACTGGTACCGTTCTCTCCACTTCGAATTACCATTAAAAACTACCAAAATCATCATCAACCACCACAACTGTCACGAAGACTCTTCTTGCCAGACACCGTAGCTTAGGACTCGGGGGAAAATGATTGGGGATCTTGGCTGAATGATGATGGTGATGCTGAATAAATAGTGTGGGAAGGGGTCGTAACAGGAGTTCCCGCCAACAAAAGGGTAGTCAAAGGAAGATATCTTGACCACCACCACTGTCATCATCATCATACTTACTAGCCTCCTCCGCATGCATCTCCTTCGGGTTCCCTGTATCAAGCAAACCTGACTGAGAGCTACTGGAGACTAGTCTAAAAAAGACGATGGGGGAGGGGGCTTGGCGGGTAGGAAGGAAGAGAAAGAGGATCTTGATACAGTCTCTCTCTATCACGTCCACAGCAAACCCAAACGGTACAAGAATGCCATAGAAAGCCCAAATAAAGAAAGGAGTAGCCTGCGGAGGAGGCTACATACTTACCACTAAAGGAACATTTCTCCCTGCAAGCTGTACAGGGTCAAGCTGCGGTAATATAACAGGAGACTTTGATGGTAATGATGCTGCTCTCATTATATTTTTCTTCTGTTTTGTTGGTGTTGTGAAGTCTGGCGTGAAGTCCATGTAGTTGCTTTCCTGGTCTTGATGGACAACACCTTGGCTATGGACCCAACTGTTAAATAAACCATGAAATAATAAATGCAATGTAAAACAGTTTAAACACAAAAAGTAAAAACGCCTGTCTGATTGGGAACAGATTCGTTGTGATTAGATTTGTGTTGTGATTGAGCTATGCAACTACCAGAATTGTTCGCAAAATGCTTATTCATGGTTGTCAAAATGGGAGTAGCAGTATAGTCACGAAATAATGAATGCATTGAAGAACTAAAATAAAACTTTAAACACAAAAAGTAAAAACACCTGAATGATTAGGCAATTTGTGTTGTGATTGATCTATAAAACTACCAGAATTGTTTGCAAAACTCATTTCGTATTCATGGTTATCGGTCACTGTAGTAGTGCAAACATACCTGTAAGTCATCTGTGCCTTCGCTTGCCGTTCTGATACTGGTGTGTTGGCTCCAGATGGCAACTCTCGAGCTGAAAATACACATAATATCAAATACCTTGCAGGCTTATGCCTTTGAAGTGCAGTAAAATGAAGGCTATCACTAGAGATAACCCCCCAGTTCTGTGTAGGGGTATGACATCAAAGCCTGGATAAATGCTATCGATTGCATAGAACTCATATGGTTTGATGTAGCAAAATTAATCAAGAGTCATAGGAGTGTGTTCTACCTGCAAAGTAGTCAATGCGTTGTGGTTGTCGTTTTGGAGGTGGTTTTACGTCTTTAAGTTTATTAGCTTCATCAAGCTTCTTGAAAAGAGCAAGTCTTTTGGTTGGATCTAGTGAAAAGTAGGACAATTGAGAAAACGAGTCTATAATTACAGTAGATTAATAAATGTTGTGATAATGGTACAAATAATATTCAATCAATAATCATCATTGTGATGAAAGCAATTTAAGTAACACAAACTTTAATGGTGAGAAGGAGGGAATTACATAAAGTTTCATACCAAGCATTTTTCGTTTTCTAGCTGGATTATATTTCATTCTGTTGGCTCTTTTCCACATCAATTCCGCTGTTGTAGCATTCTTCAATCCCCTGTTAAAAAAAAACACAATTATTATAATACCACTGATTCTGAAGGTGTGGAGCAAAACATTCTACCATTGGGTTAGTGGCAAGCTTGGCACAAACGTTTCGGTGATAAATCTGATTTTTAATTGCATGTTACATTGAGGGCAAGCATAAACACTTGTCTTTATTTAGCTTTTCATTTTCTGAGCTTTCTACTACTTCAAATCCTCTAAAAAAGTAGATTTTGAGCTCAAATGCACTGAGTTATCAAAATGACAACGTTTTCAGTTCGATTCACTCAAAGGAAGCATGTTAGAAAAAGTATCAAAAAAGCACAAAGAGTTCACGGTTCGAGTGTCGTCACTTTAATTAAAGTGAGGGCTTGGAACTTCACAAATCTGTTCATTGGTCAGTAAAATAAGGAAAGCTTTCAATTGGCGATTTCAAAGTAGTTAAAAGAAAAGCTGCTTTGGTGTCTCACGCGTTTTTCATGGGTTATCAACTAATTTTTAATGGGGCATAAAAATAGCATTTTGTAATTTCCATGGTTTTTCATAGGCTGTGAAAATTACAACATTCAGCCTTCAACTTGTGGAAAGTAAGCATTCATTATTCCAAAACAATTTTTAATGGGGTATGAAAATGGTACTTTGTACTTTCCATGGTTTTTCAAAGGCTGTGAAAATTACAATCTTCAACTTGTAGTAAGTAACCATTCACTGTTCTTACCATTCCACACCCATTTCTTCAGCTCTGTGTGTCAAGTGACTCTGTCCACCTGACGTCACTGACATCAAATCATTCTCAGGACTCCACTGAAGGTTTAATCCAGGAACTTGGTGCTGATTCGCTGGCTGGTGAGGCTCCATGGGAGAGTCTGCTGACCTCCATGCCTGACGTGGTTGGTGAGATTTTGGTTTGCTTTGTATCTGGAGAAACAAGTAAGATGCATCATAATTGTCTGTCAACCGTTCAGGGTTGCCGGGATTTTGAAACAATCACGGATAACACCCCTCAATGAGCCTTTTCTCCTTCAAGTAACATAGTATGTAAAAAGAGAAAATAATAATATCTGTGGAATAACGCTAACAAACAGTGATAAACAAGAACGCAATGAACTATTAAAGGTTGAGCGTGTTCGTTATGAATAACACCAAAATACGCAGATGAATAACAATGAAATGCAAGAGAATGTATTTGATAATTTCAGCAAAAAAAATGTATCATCTTTATTTCTAACAACAATGCAAAGTAGAGCACGATAAACAATAGATTGCCAATTTGAAGGTGAGTTTATAACTGATTTCATAACTAGCAATTAATAACTATTTCATCGATATATATTATTTGCACTCTACTGTTACTTTCCACAATAATTTGTCAATCATAAAATACTTACAATTCCCTGACCAGTCCTAGGCAAGGCAGGTCCCCTGAAAAGATGATCAAATACTGTGGTGTATAATCACTGACAGTCTTGTTATTAAATCATCACCAGTATCATTACCACCATAATTACCATCACCACCATTATCATCATCATTACCATCATCATCAAAATAATCACCATTAACATCACCATCATCATCACCAGCATCATCATGATTACCTTGATGGTAGCTGTGGAATATCCGTTGGTGTCCATCCCTCATCTAATAGACCATTGTCAATATCAAATGCCGACAAGTCTACCTCCTCATCGTAATTGAATTCATCGTCATCATCACTGTTGTACTTAACAGTTTGCATTGCCTGAGCAAGAATACGCCGGACACGATAACCACGGTAACATGCCTGTAGATAAAAAAGGTAAGTGCTAAAGTTTTTATGACCATTTATTGTTATTATTGCTCATTGTCAGCACCATTTTCATCATCATCATGCACCAATATTTCATCATTCATCGCCTTTATCATTTAGTTGTCATCATCATCATCTTCATCATCTTCATTATCAATATAATCATCATCAATAACATCATCATCCAATCACCAACATTTTATCATTCATCGCCTTCATCATTTAGTTGTCATCATCATCATCTTCATCATCTTCATTATCAATATAATCATCATCAATAACATCATCATCCAATCACCAACATTTTATCATTCATCGCCTTCATCATTTAGTTGTCATCATCATCATCTTCATCATCTTCATTATCAATATAATCATCATCAATAACATCATCATCCAATCACCAACATTTTATCATTCATCGCCTTCATCATTTAGTTGTCATCATCATCATCTTCATCATCTTCATTATCAATATAATCATCATCAATAACATCATCATCCAATCACCATCATCATCAACATCATCACCATCGTTATCGTTCATCACCTTCATCATTGTCATTCATAGATCATCATCATCATCACCATCATCAATCATCATCATGCATAAACAATATACCAACCTGTATTGTAGTAGCTGCGGCATCGTGTCGTATACCCCACAATGCTTTGCAAGCTCTTGAGACACTGGGTTTCCGTCTTGCTCTTGACCTTACTTGGTAACCTCTCCATGCAGCTTGAATAGTCACCGCTGCTAACCACTAGAAGTAAAACAAAAACATACACATACAAAAAATTAATATTCCGCTTGAAGGAAAGTTTTTTCTTGTTCTAAATGGACAGAATGTTTTCCACAGTTAAAGTTATTTGTCTTCTTTGAGTTTTATTGTTTTCCTTGCATAAAAGTGTTTTTCCAACTTATTTTTTCGCCGCTATTACTTTTAAGTAGAAAAACTAATTAAAATGGTTTTGTTGCTATCATGGCAACATCGTCAGGTCAATGTCATGATGGCAATGAAACATTGTCTATTTCAATTAGTTTTTCTACTTAATTAGTAGAGTGCACGCACTAAAAGTGTGCAACAGTTGTCATTATTTAGCAGTAAATAGCACTAATCAAACAAAAGAAAACAATAGAGTTAGCATAAAATAGCACTATTTAGTGGTATTTATGTTGCACACTTATAGTGAATGCACTCTACTTTCATCAAGATTATTACTTTTAATTTATTCTCTACATAGCTTACCCTTTTCATCTGGACATCTATCAGATGTCTAATGTGCCATCCTCTCCACAAAGCCTGGATCTTAGTAGCCGCTTCTTTTTGTGTCCTAAGAGTAGAATATGTAAAAAAAACATAATCTGTGATGAATAAAGGAAGAAGAGCTGGAAAAAAGAAAACATGTGAGAAATGGGAAGGAAGTACTAGGATAAAAATGTAAGGGAAAAGCATTGTGAGGAAGGAAGCAAGGAAGTAAGCCATGACAAAATGAAGGAAGATGGAGGGAATTGGATGGCAAACAATGGGAGAAAGGAATTCTTTTGGTAAGCAAATTGGAAGATGGGAAACATGGAGGAACAGAAAAATAATTGGTTAAACAGGAGTGGAAACATAATTTTCTCCTCTTAGCAAGGACAGTCCTACATACATTTTATGTTTTTTTCCTGTTTCTTCGTGCACATTAATTTTCACAATATCACTTTGTTTAGAAGGGTATTTTTCTTGAGCCTCAACTTTCTTAGGTGCTTTTTCATCCTTGTCATTCTTCCTGACCTCCTGAACAGGTTCACTATGATTTCCATCAAATTCCTCCTCATGCTGTAGGAGATGACGGACAGCTTGTTGATGGACTTCATCAAAATGCTGGCTCTAAGAAAGTTAGGAAAACACATGTTAGCATAATAATTTTTTGCGGTGATTTTTAGTAAATGGTTGTTGTATTGCTAAGATTATCAGAACAATAATTTATTAGACAATATGCTTGATACCTTTAGATTCAATCTTTTGATAACTTTTACAGGATCGCTGGTGTTTTCATCAATCAAACTGAAAATTGAGCAAATGATATTGACTGATTATCACTTCATAGATCAGCAAGTCCAGCACTAGACAATGCACCTAGTAAACAAACCTATAAACAAACAAACAGACAAACAGACAGACAGACAGACAAACAAGCAAACCCACCAACCAACCAACCAACTAACAAACAAGCAAAACAAAACAAAAAGACAGGCTGACAAACAAACAAAAACAAAGAATAAACAAACAAAGACAAATAAACAAACAAAAAAGTAAGATAAAAATAACTAAATCGTATCTGGCACTAAATAGTTCAAATTTATTTTGCACCAATGAAGTGTGCATTCTAGATTATTTTGATAAGATGTCAAGTTTTGCAAACCTCAACTCATTCCTGTGTCGTAGTACCAAGTCATCATATTCCCTCAGCTGCTTAGAACACATCCTCACAATTGGTGAAGACGTATTAATTACAATATCTTCAACCTATGAACAAAAAGAATTATTGATATTTCTCTCTCATTTGCTAGCTGCAGACTGCTGCCAAACCATGCTAAAATGATGATTACCAGCAAAGCACTCAGATGAAGAAAGAAGGTCATCTCATGATCGGGAACAGATGGAGGAATTTGGATAAAGAACGGAGAGCTAGGTCATAGAAGATTAGAACAAGAGACTACACCCAAAGCTATAAGAACTTGGACCTCTTGATGAATCTTGGCGAATCCACTTACAATAAATTATTTATGCATTAGTCAGAAACAGGGGTGGCGGAACAATAATAGCCAAATCACAAAACAAATTTTTTGTGTAAGCTAATGCATTAAAGTCTTTTAACCAATAATTTTGTCCGGGGGGGGGGGGGGTGGGGTTGTGCCCCCCAGTTCCGCTGCCCCTGAGAAAATTTCACAGCTAACATATAGCAAAGGAATAGAGAAGAGAACTCTACAATACTGTATTGAACGGGTCAAATAAACATATTGAGAATGATGTCTCAGGCATTCCTGGCCTGCTTTTTGTAGACGACAGAAAATAAAGAACGTCTTTTTATAACTTGTGCCTTCCTATGGAAGCCTAAGTAAAAATGACCCAAGATCTCCTCATTGCTATACAGGGTGGGGGAGGGGGGAGGAGGAGGCTATAAGTCATTTCATAAGCAGCATCAATATTAAAAGACTTACCTTACTCTGAAGAGTATCTTCATCTAGTTGTGTTAGCTGTGGTAGCTTGCTTATAATGGTGTCTCTGCATATCAAACAATAATGAGTTTATGATGATCAGCATTATTTTAGAGATAATTAATGTTCATTGTTGTTGACATCATCATCAAATATATTTATTTAGTGATTCAAATGATGTTGATGGTGGTAATGACCAGCCGGTGATGGGTGATTATGGTGATGATGATAATGATGGTAACATTGATCGATGAAAATGTCAATGATGGTCATAATGATGATGATGATGATAATGGTGAAGGCGATGTTGACCCAAGGATGATGATGATGATGTTGATGGTAATGATGGTGATACCGATCCCTGAGGATGTCGATGATGATCATAATGATGTTGACACAAGGATGATGACGATGATGGTGGTGATATTATGATTAAAATAATCATTAATAATTACCTGCATTGTGGTTCTTCATTCACAGGGTTCCCAATAATTTTAAGGATGCTGAGATGTTTACATCCACAGACACCAGGAACAATACCATCAAGATCTACAAACAAGTCAGATGAGTGAATGAATGAATGAATGAATGGATGAGTGAATGAATGGATGAGTGAATGAATGAATGAATGAACAAGCGAATGAATGGATGAATGAAAGAATAATTGAATGAATGAATGAACAAATGAATGAATAAATGAATGAACAAATGAATGAACAAGCGAATGAATGAATGAATGTATGAATGTATGAATGAATGAATGAATGAACAAGCGAATGAATG
This sequence comes from Diadumene lineata, assembly GCA_918843875.1. Taxonomy (NCBI): domain Eukaryota; kingdom Metazoa; phylum Cnidaria; class Anthozoa; order Actiniaria; family Diadumenidae; genus Diadumene; species Diadumene lineata. The sequence goes on along the minus strand of OU974083.1, from coordinate 11,558,664 downwards.
AATGAATGAATGAATGAATGAATGAACAAGCGAATAAATGAATGAATGAATGAAAGAATGAATGAATGAATGAGCAAACAAATGAACCAAGAGATTCTCTTCAATACATGAACACTTAATGATTAATTCTTGAACACTTATTTAAACAATTTATTAAAACATTTCCTACTTACCAGAGATAAGATTGTTGCTGATATTCAATGTGTGTAACATAACAAGCCCGCTTAGAGAGACAACATTTGATATGCTGAGAAAACAAAAGCATTAATATTAACTGATTAACGTAATAAAAGTATTTTTGCATACAATTACTAAGTAAACTAAATTTACCTGTTTTGACTAACAGACAGTACTCGTAGTGAGGGAAGCCACACATCAGCTAGAGGTTCTAATGTTGAAATGCTGTTATCGTCAAGTATTAACTCTTGTAGCAAAACATGGCTATTTAATAGGGGTGGCTGTCAAAGCAGAACACAAATGTGAAACAAAACCAAATACATAATTATTAGAAAATTAAGATGCCAGTGCATGGCATAAAATTATGGTAGCCATTGATATTTTATGAAGGAGCCACACAGCTGTAATCTGGTCACATATGTTATTAGCACTGGGGTTTTAAGTCAGTTAATGCTTTAAACATTCTAAGTCCCTGGACTGATTCAATTCCAGAAACAAGTCATTGCTGTGGCTATGAGAATTCATTTCTGTAGACTTGAAGTACTGTCCAGTCCTCATAGTTGGTTTGAAATATTACATTAGAGTTGTTGACCACTAAACCACCACAGCACCCACTACATTTACAATAATTGTTAAATTTATTAATTTATTTATTTATTAGAAATCTATCCTAAACATGACAAAAAATGTTTTTGAATAACTAAGGCATTAAATAAATGCAGGTCTACCTTTTTTTTATTTATCCTAATTTCCACCCCTACCTTTTGTAAATTATTTCCTGTTATATCAAGTCTCTGCAATAGTTGACAGCTCTCAATCTCCTTGACATTAGGTAAATGATTATTGGTACAGCTCAATGATTGTAGACAAGGAAGATGGCATAAACCCTAAAGAAAGAAAAAGAGTACTGACTGACTGCCTGACTGACATGATGACTGACTGACCAACTGGCTGGCTGACTGACTGACTACAGAAAGACTGACACGATGACTGACTGACCAACTGGCTGTCTAACTGACAGAAAGACTAACATGATGACTGACTGACCAACTGGCTGGCTGACTGACTGACAGATGGATAAATAGACAGATGGATAAATAGACTTACAAAATGACTGATTGACTGACTGACTGATTGACTGACTGACTGACTGACTGACTGACTGACTGACTGACTGTCTGACTGACTGACTGACTGACTGACTTATTGACAGATTGACTGACTGATGGATATCTCAGGATGGACTGATGAAATGACTGACTGAATGACTGACAGATGGATGAATAGACAGATGGATAAATAGACTTAAGAAATGACTGATTGACTGACTGACTTACTGACATACTGACTGGCTGATTTACTGAAGGATCGATGGACAGACTGATGAACTGACTGACAAAATGACTCACTGACTGTGACTGACTGACTAACTGACTGATTGCTAACCTTGGTCATAATCAGCTGGTTGTTATCCAGGCAGAGATTTTGAAGATTAGGACATGACGATAAATCACCTTGAAAAAAATAAAATTATGATAGATATTCTCAGGACTATAGAAAATACTGACAGCAAAAAGAGACTTATAAAAGGATTAAAAATGTGTATCTGTGGTTCAACATTCTGAAATATTCAAACTTCTGTAAATAATTATTTGACACTTGGCCATATTTTGAACTAACAAAGCTAGATTCAGATCAAACATATTATTATGATACTTCATTGTTTTATTTTGTGGGAGTTTTTTTCTTTCTGATTGCATTTTTGTTATTAAATTTTATCTAAACTTAGAGTGAAGTTTTGGAAGCATAAAGATAAATGATTCTATCGAATTAAGACCTTTCAACCAATTAAGAAGTGTACTGTCGCTACATGTTTCAATCATCATGAGGTTCTGCACCATTCAAGACAATAAATCTAAAACATTATTTCCAAAGTTACCAATTCTTGTGATTTTGTTGTTATTCAGGTCAAGATGTCTAAGTTGATTACAACCAACGAGGCCTTGTACTGAGGTGAGATGATTGCTGGTTAGAGTGAGTTCTTGTAGTTGGCTGAGATCTTTAATGTTAAGGTATTCTATCTTGTTGTTCTGGAGATCAACAAGTTAACCAAAATTAATATGAATTATCATCATCATTTATGTGAGAATAATTTTAAGACTACATTTGAATTGAATTCATAATATACCATCATTTCATTCAGCAGGGCTCTTAACAGAAAATAAAATTGGGCTGACAAAGTTTAGTTTAAAAAAAAAAAACATGGACCAGATTGTAAACTGGTATCAAAATATTAGGTTTTGTTGTTGTTGTTGGTATTGGGTTTTTTGTTTTTGTTTTTGTTTTTGTCATCCCATGTCATCTCCCTCCATCACTGTTATCATCACTGCCATCATCATCACCTATCTTCTTAGTAATACTAACTTGTAATCTAATTTCCTGCAATTCTTTACATTCGTTCAATCCTTCCACAGCTAACAGGCCACAGTCAATCATGGTCAGACTCTTGATACCACGACAACAGTCAAGACCATTCATGTTACATGCAGGACAAGAACTCAACGACACCCTTACAACCTGGGAAGATAAAAGATACAATAAATTACTGACACAGGTAACTTACTAGGGCCAGTTGAATGAAGTCTGAATAGTGCTATCCACCAGATAAGTCCATATTCAGCCAATAAATGTTTTAAGAAATTCTAGAGTGGCTAACTTTTATCCAGTGGATAACTTCGTATAATGTGGCCATGACAGGTATGACAAAGATGATATTGCTGATAAAGACTAATGCTGATGATGATGATGTTTATGATGATGACAATGACTATGATGATGATGGTGATGCTGATGACAATGATGATGATGATACTGATCTTGCTGATGATGGTGATGATGATACTGATGACAATGATTATGATGGTGATGATGTTGCTGATGATATTTAGTGAGATGATATTGGTTATTACAATCATGGTTTTCTGTAATGATGATGATGGCAATTGATGAAGATGACGATGATTACGATGTTGATATTAAATGATGTTTGAAGATGTTTATAACAATCATGATGATGATGGCAATTGATGAATAGTATGATGTTGTTGATGGTGGTGCTCTTGATTATAATGTTGATGGTAATAATGATGATGGTGTTCTTGATGATGATAATAATGTTGATGCTGATGACATTGATGATGTTGATGATGAGAATAGATGATGTTGATGATGTTGATGGTGATCCTGATGATGACATTGATGGTGTTGATAATGATGATGATGTTGCTGATGATGATGATAGTCATGACAACAATGATCACACACCTTATGCAGTGATGTTCCTAATGGTGATGCTTGTAGAATCTGTTCCTTGGTGATTGTTGGAAGACTCTTGCTGGCTGAGAATGGTCTCCTGATAATTAACAAATTCATACTCTTATCGCTGTTTGTTTACTCATTCTAGTACGGGTGCCATTCAATGATCTTCAGAGGCGGTTCCTAGGGGGGGGGGGGGGGGCATGGGCGTACCTCCCTTTTCATTTATTTGTATAGATAATTCTTAATTTTTTTATCCCTCCCCTCTCCCTTCAAAATTTCCAGATCATTTTTTGATTAGTGCCCCCTTCAAAATTTATTATAGATCATTTTTTGAATAACGCCCCCCTTTTCAATAATACGGGATCCGCCCCTGATCTTTCTAATTGATTTATGAGTGTCAAACATTACAGATTACATACAGATTTAATGTTTTTTATATATTGCAGCTGTCATCATGTCAAAAGTCAAAGTAGTTGTACCTTGGTCTGTTTCTTGGTTTTGCCACTGGCTGATTTCTTTCTTCACTGGTTGTTGTACTGGGAAAGAAATCATTGTCATTATCAATGATGGTATTTTTTAATCAATAATCTGACAAAGTCAACATTACTTTCATCAACATTTAATATTCACCTCTAGAAATCCTTCTCAACATACATTTAATATTTTATACCAGATTCATACTCAGTTGTTCCAGTACTATTTAATGATATTAGAGTTTGAGACACATTATTCTCTCTGCTCTTTAAGCTACATACTATACACAAGGAGTGTGCATGGGTCATTGTTACCTCCATGGAGTATGCTCCTTTAACCACTTCTGTCTTCTCTCTTCCAAGCTTTTCACTTCATCTGGTGTGAACTGAGTTGTATCCTCTTGATGCTTCTCTTCTTTTCCATTCCCTGTTTTCTTTATATCAATTGCATCCACATCTCTTCTTTTCATTTCTTGTTCATCGTTTTCCCTTCTCTTTATCTCTTTTTTAAATTCTTCTTTTTTCTTTTCTTCTTCCATTCTTGCTTTTTCTTGTTCTTGTTTTTGCTGCTCCTCTTGTTCCTTTTGTCTTTCTATTTCCTCTAATTTCTTTATTTGCTTTTCTTTTCTCTTCTCTTCTTGAAGTCTCCGTTCTTCTTCTTTCTTGTTATTCTCTTCTACTTTCCTCTGTTCCACTTCTTTCAATTTTTTTTCTTCTTGTACTTTTCTCATTCTTTCTTCCTCTTTCTTCCTTTCTTCTTCTTCTTTTCTTTTCTCTTCTTCTTCTCTTCTTTTCTTTTCATCTTCTCTTTTCTTTATTTCTTCTTCTTCTATTCTTCTTTGCTCTTCCTCTTCTCTTCTTTTCTTTTCATCTTCTATTTTCTTTCTTGCTTCTTCTTCTCGCTTCTTCTTTTCTTCTTCTTGTCTCTTCCTGTCTTCTTCTTCTCTTCTTCTTTTCTCTTCTTCTTCCTTTTTCTTTTCTTCCTCTTCCCTTTTCAACTCATCTTCCTTTCTTTTCTTCTCTTCCATTTCTTTCTTCCACTTTTCTTCTTTTCTTATCCTTTCATTTTCAACTCTCCTCTTCTCTTCAAGTTCTTTCATCTTCTTCTCTTCCTCTTTTTTCTCAATTTCTTCTCTGTATTTCTTTTCTTGGTCTGCTTCTTGTTGGCGAATTCGTTCTTGTTTTTTAACATTCAGGATGTCTTTGTGTTGTTTATAAACTCTGTTTATGAAAAAAATTAAGTAAGACTAAAAGAATCAAGTAACACAAACAAAACATCTCCTACTTACACTTTTTCTCACGGGGGTGGAGGTGGTACATTTTGTACACAACCTAAAAGTAGGTACTTCTGTTTGTGTGTAGTCACAATAAAGATACTTTCTTACCAAATAAATGTGTTTGGAGATAGAACATCATTGTATGAAAATGTTCATGTTCATAAATGAGAAATGGAACTGTCTGGTTATTTAACCATTTCATATAATAACACTGGTGGCCCTTAACATTAATCATTACAATCAATTATATTTTATTAGTCATTTTTCACTTGAGTGGGAAATGGTACGATTATGATACCGCTACGATACAGCAGATGATTTTAACCTTTTCTTAAAAAACCATGGCTACGATACAAATGAATGTTGTACTGTCTCCCACTCATATGAAAACGACTCTATCACCACCATTACTGTCATCATTCAACACCATCATTGCCATAACTCAAGTCATTATTATTTTCACTGTTAAAGTAGTTTTTCCAATACTGCTATGATACAACAGATGATTGGATTGTTTTCTTAGAAAATACAGCTATCAATGATACAATACTGTTTCCCACTCATATAAACATGACTCTATTGTCCCCACCACTATTCTCTACCTGTGTCCTCGGTAGGTCTTCTGTATAGTTAATGCAGCTTTGTTTTGCTTATTCCTTTGATATTCTGCTTCTTGGAGCTAAATTAATATATTAAATTAGAATTAAAATGAATTGCAAAATGTGAAAAACTAAAAGCATAATAAGAAAGTAAGTCAAGTGACATACTTTGATCTGCTCAAAGGCTTTCTTCTCTTTTATGTTTTCTTCCTCTAGCTCTTTGATTTCTTTCTAACAAGTGGAAAAAGTGTATTGTAAGAATAGAGTAAGTGTGAATAAATAAATGCATGGACCGATGGATGAATGAAATTATGAATGAATGAATGAATGAATGAATGAATGAATGAATGAATGAATGAATGAATGAATGAGTGAGCGAGTGAGTGAGGAAATGAATGAATGAATGGATGGATGAATGAATTAATGAATGAATGAATGAATGAATAAATGATAGAATATATGGATCATAAATGAAATGAAGTCTTACCTGGAACTTCTTTTCTAACAGACTTAGTTCCTGTTCTTCTTCTTTCTTTTCATGTTCAATCTTCTCCTGTGCCATCTTCTGGTTCTCATTCAAACGTTTCTGTGCCTCTTCTAATTCCTTTTGTCTTATTTTTCTTTCGCGCTGTTCCTGTTCAACTCTTTCATTTTCTTCTCTTTTCATTTTCTCATACATTTCCATTCGTTCCTGCATTTTTCTGTTCTGTTTTTCCTCAAGGTCTTGTAACTGCTTGGCAGCTGTTTCTTCTAGTAATTGTATTGCATCTGATACATCTGTTGAAACAATGCACCACATAAAATGATAAACATGATGTATCAGTCAACTGCTATTCCATTGTACCCAGAGGATAGGCATGTCTGCCCGAAAGCTTGGTCATTAAAAAGTACCGTTTGGTTGAATATACTAGTTTTGTATTTAATACTATGCCAACCAATGAAATTCTAAAGTTAATGATCAACATAGTTGGCAGGTTAGATCAGAGCATTGGACTGTCAATCACAATGCCAGAAAACTAACAATGTTCTAGCATTGGAATTATTTTAGTCTCTAAATATTTGTTGGGTTTTGTGTCTTCCCTGAAATAGAAAATCAATTGGAGGAGTCGTTTTCATAAATACAGACTGATTTACAATCAAAATTCATGAAACATGAAGATATCAACTTGAAGATCATTAAATTCATTCTTGGAAATATCATTTTTACATTTTGGACTTGTTTTCAAATTTGAGCATTGGAATTGAATAATAAAACCAATTTTGGATTAAAGGAATCATAAAAACTCACAGTATTTATGTGTTCAACTGTAAAATGGGACATGTACATAATAAACTTGCATTGAGTGCACTTACTGGTTCTAACAATATCAATAGCCATAGTGTTTTCATGTGATGCTTTTTGTAATTTCTCTTTCTCTTCTTGTCCTTCTGATTCTTCAATCTCAGTCAAAACCTACATGTACATAACAATACAGTCAAGCAACCATCCAACTCTCAGCCAGTAAATAGATTGCAAACAATAGAGTTCACAAAAAATGCTGGTAGTGATAGTAAAATGATGCAAGAGTGCATGCACTAAAAGTGTGTGCCATAAATACCACTAAATAGGGCTATTTTATGCTAATTCTATTTTTTTCTTTTGTTTAATTAGTGCTATCTACTGATAAAGAGTGACAACTGTTGCACACATTTAGCATTTGCACTCTATAATGCAAATTGTCTATTTGCCAACTAAAGTGCTTTTAAAAGCTTTGGTGTGCTGCACCTTGTTTCTGATCTCCAAAGGATTGTCATGGCAATCATCGCCAAGGACCTCTTTAATTTTGTTTGCAATAATTTGGTCTTCATTTTTCTGCTGATCTACAATGACAATAATCATTGATTATTATTATTAAGCATTACTCAATGAGCATATTGTGGCTATGAAATGAGTGTCAGAAGTTGTAAATCATTTTTTTTTTTCAAAAGCTGAATAATAATCATCATATGAGATGATGGTGATGATATTGATGATGATGATGATAACAATGATCATGATGGTACTGATGAATATGATCTTGATGATGGTGATGTTGATGATGGTGATGATGATATTGATTAAGATCATGATGATGATGGCAATGTTGATGATGATGATGATGATAATGATGATGATATTGATGATGTTGATGACATTGATGGTGAAGATGACATTGATGATGATATAGTAATAATATAACTAACATGTCTCAATATCCTGTAAGACAATGTCACATTCATTGACTTCATGCTGGATGTTTTCAGTTCTTGACTGGACAGATCTGAGGTACTCTGCAATAGACTCTGGCAAAAGATGATCATCCTATGACAAAAAAAATAATAACAATAACATGAAAAAAGAGAATTAATAATAATAATTGATGTTTATTCTACATCGTAATACATTAAAATATCTCAATATGCTTAATAGTTTTAGGGAATTTTTTTCCAGTCTGTGAAACAAAAAAAGTTTTAAGTTTCTTCTTGAACAGTTCCAACAATGATTAAGATTACTAGGATACCTCAATGGATAAATCTAAATTTTAAAAGACATGATTTAAAAGTGCATTAATGTCAAAAGTTATAAATTTTAAAAGAACTTTTGATTTTGGTGTACAACGTTGCTTAGGCAACGAAGCAGCGATACCCATTTGCAGTGTCAAATTAGATTATTTACACATTATAAACCAAGATAATAATTCTACTTTTTCGAGATTAGAAAAGAAATCGCCTATTAATGATTCGCGCACTTAAGAAGCTATCTAGATACGATGCTTACTTTGTTGTTAATTTCAAGTGAGCTCAGTTCATCTTCCAAATCTTCAACTTGCAAACTTTCCGCCGAAAGCGCGTCAAGCTCTTTCTGAATTTCAGCCTCAATTTCTGCATCATCGTCGTCCACAATTCGAGTCATTGCTATATCATATTCTCTGCTATTTGTTTACGCTGTTTAAGCGATGATCACCCATGTCGATCATCTACAAAAACCACAAATAACATCAACAACATCGAGAAGCTATCATTCACGCCGCCATCTTTGATACCCAGAATGCAATGCAACACGCACTAAAGACTGAAAATGACAGAAAAACTGGCTCAATATTGTTTATATTTTTTGTGAAAAATTATTCGTCTGTCAAGTTTATATGTACCTGCCTTCCTTAATGGCGCGGAGTCCTTTTCGCTTGTTTAATTATTGATTAGTTTTGGGTCTGAGATTAATTTTTTTACATCGCCGACACTTACAGGCTCCCCAAATACACATTTTTTTGCAAAAAGATGTTTAAAATCAAATGTGATTTAAAAAATCCATACTTTAAATTTTCATAATTGCAAATTTTCATTTTGCTTTGCTTTGCATTCACTATTTCCCATTTCAATTAATCCGAACAAACCGGCCGGTCGATATATAAAGAGAAAGCGCTCGTTCCGAAAACGGGTTAATTTTGGCGCGTACAAACGAGCCCCTAAAGTCCCGTATGTTCAATCAGGGGCCATATCGGGCTTTCGTCATTGTGTGCTGTGCCATCTGTTTTCATGGCATGTCATGGAAGGTATTTGTAGCTTCTTATTATTCGGCTATTTTTTCGGTTAATCGGAACTTACTCCGCACTAAATATACTGCCAAAATCTAAATTGTTTATTCCTCTATGTCCTTAGATATTCGTTCATGGTGGGAAGTGCCTAGCATCGCACATTTTTGTTCGTTATTCAGGACCGCTTTTGGATTGACTGACTTTGAAATCGAGGTAAGGGGCCGTGAAAGTTTTACGAAAAATCTTTGAACTTTTAAAATCTTTTTTGAAGCTCCAAATAAGATTTTAGGGACGTATTTTATCAGCTTTCTCGTATGAGAATACGTCAAGGTTATGAATATGGACAGGTCTTCGTGAATTTTTACAACGATCTTTTGGTTAATATTTGAATAAATTTTCATGGTGATGTATGTTCCATGTAGATTTCAATTGGTGGCTTGTTTTTACCCGACTGTTTTTGTACAAGATCAAGGTTTATCATAGTAGATCAGATTTTATTTTTTTAAATTCTTTAGGATCTTGAGGAAGCTTTATTGTCTCACGGGACTGTTGATGGTGGATCAAGTCTAAGCAGCACGTTTTTGGCCGACCTTCACGCGCGCTTATTGAAAGGTCTTTTTGAGACCAACGACATTGAGTAAGTATTTTTTTATTTTTGTTTTATTAACCAAGAGATAAAATGCAAATTGTATCTTTTCTTTGTGTTGTAATTATAATTAAAAGCTGACCTTAGCGCTAAGTAGAGTGGCACAAAGATCGTTGATCAATGTTTCAGTGTTGCCATTAATATTTGACTGTTTCTGCTTTTCAACGTGAAAATTCTTGTTAGAGTCCTTTTTGTGTAATCCTTCCATTGTCTTGGTACTGTCGTTTATGTCTCTGAAAATTGTACAGAAGGATTTAGAAAGTCAATTCATCAAACTAAGCTCACAAAACAGCAAAGATATAACCAGTTTAGAGGTAAATTTTGGCACGAGATGATGTTGACAGTTAGGTGCTGGCGAATAACTCGTTGTCTCATATCGTATGCTTTCTAATTTTCGCTTGTACGTTGAACTACTTTACTCATTAATTGTTATATTATTTTTCAAGCTGTTTCTCATCGAAGTTGTTCAATTTTCAAGTGATAATTTTAGCTTACAAAGTGATTATGCGGGACAAAAGTTTCTGTTCGTCCGTACCTTCGTGCTCGTCTTCACGAAGAACAAACTAGCACAATAAGATCACCGTTTACCTCTATGAAAAAAAACTCTATTTCTTATTTACTTTTTTCAACCCCATAAAATTTCAAGATGTTATCTTTGTTTTATTGTCATCGATTAGAAAATTGTTTACAGTTTCAAACGAAATTATAGATGTAATTTTGAAATTGCCATTAATTGTCATATTTCCTAAGTTAAAATGTGTTTATCTTCCCTGCTTTGTGTGTTTTGCGATCTTTGTCACATATCTTGTGACAAGGTTTTTCAATGTGTACACGAGTTTTGTTTGTTTGTTGTATGCAATATTTGTCCCTTCAGTGGACCAACACATGTGGTGTCTTTTTATTATCTTTTTGTTGAATATCTCTTCTTTTTTTGCACTGCAGCGCTGATAATTTTGAACCGTTTTTATCACAAGTGCTGAAAATTAGATGGGAAGACGAACTTAATAAAGAAAATCCACTAAAAGAAAATTCTTACAGGTACGTAGAGGAAATTTGTCTTGCTTAATATGCAGTTATTGGTTACCAAAATGTCTTTGTTTGGTAAGAATGAATTAGAATATGTAATGTTGATTTCTCACATCACTTTGTTGCAAACAAATTTGATCTTCCTTATCATCGAAAAACTTTTTTTATATTCAAAAACAATATTCATGCTTATCAGTTATATTTGTTTTGTTTCCTTCTCTTGAATGAGACAGCTTTTCTTTTGATATAATTCTATTTTTGTTGTGTTTCATTGTCTATTGAATTGATACAAATTTTTGAATTCTGTGACTGGTTATTTTCGTGTTTAATCGAATAAATACTTTGTTGATTGCCTGTCATTGTTTTGGATATCATTCAATCCCCATACCAAACTCTCATTGAAATTACAATGAATTGTTATTATGACTAGTCCAAATCAGTGGCAATTTAGACCCCCACTACTTGACCGTCTTTATTTTTCCCTAACAACGTTAACAAAATTGCTCTAAAATAACATTGTAATAGGTCATTGGTGTCTTTGACAAATAATATTGTTATTAATGCGTTGTGTTCAATGAATGTCTGACTTCTCAACAAGTGTCAATTCTAATAATAGCTCTTAAATGATTTCTAAATTGATAGTATATGGTCTGAAGTATGCGTCGCAATGTGATTAATGCACTTTTAGTTTGACCTTTCAAAGCAACATTGCTTTTCATAAAGTTATAATCGATTAATGTATTTCAATGGCACCTGAAATGTAATAAATACCGATGTTTAGAAATTTTGTCTTTTCTTGATCGATGTTAGTAGTGATGATTATTATTAATAATAATCAATAATAATTACAGGTTTTTTGTAGTTATTGAATATCACAGTGTAAGCTTTATTTTTGAGAAGGAAAGCGAGCATGCATGAAATTTCAACATTTTCTGTTATGCTTGCATCAAAACTCCATAACCAACACTTAAGATGACAAAGTTTTAAGCAAACTTTGTTCTGTATTTAAAAAAAAAGCCTGAGATATTATTTTCATTCCGAAGTTCAAAATTTGTTATTGCATGTTACTTTTATTAAATACTCTTCGATTTAAATTCACAATAAATTGACAAGCAACCCTTTTGCTTGGGAAATAACCAAGATTTAGCCGTATACAAATGTTTTTTTAATACTAGAATTCCATATTTGAACTAATTTTTAAATTTTGAAATAGTAATTTTAATTGTGATTTATTGCTGATAAAATTAAAATTCTGTTGCAAAAAATTCTGAGAGATGTTTTAACTTTTGGTAAAACAATTTTGTTCATGTCATTATTATGTGTTGATTGCAAATTAAAATTTGGTTACAATTGTTGCTTCAACACACCAAAGTCCCCCAATTGTTTTACTCCAATAACATCACATATATTAGTTGAAAATCCTCAATTATTGATCTCATTTATTCCTGATTTTGTTTTATAAAACAAATACTTTTATCAATTTATATTTCTTCTTCAAAGTTGTACTTTTAGTCTTGTTTACATAAAATAAATGCAATATCAACACCATGGTTGCCCTTGACATTCAATTTATTAAAGATATAATAACAAAACTTGAAACTCCTTAATCCTGAGAGAAGAAATCATAATTTTAGTTTTTTGTTTGGCTAAACTGGTAGCAAAGTATGCAGATGTATTTATTCAATAACCAGGTAAACTGTGGGAGCGTTGAAATAAGTTTTACATTACATGAAAAACATTTTTTTAATTTTTTTAATGTTACGTTTTAAAAAGTAAATGAACATAAATGAATAGATAATTGCAAAAATATACTTTAAACATCAAAGAAAAAAATAACTTAATCAATTTGCACTGATTATGATATTAGAAATTAATGTAATTAAATTTATTGCACTTTAAGAAGACTGAATAATATTTTAGTCAATATTGATAACGATCAGCAAGAAAACTTTCTTTCTTGACTTTTTCTGTCCTTTCTTTACTCAATAAAATACTAATAATGTTAAATATCAAACCTCCTTTGTGATCTCTTTAATATGCAACAAAATTCTGTAGAGAATATTTGATTTCTAGGTAGTGTCAATTCTTTTTAATTGTGAGGGTATTTTATTCTTTTTTATCGTGAGGGTATTTTATTTTATGAATTCATGTAATTTCTTAGTTCATGAAATAACTTTATATTATTATTATTTCTTCAATTAAATTCATAATTTCGAAATCTTTCCCTTCTTTTTGCCTGTTCAGGTAAAAGCAATAACCTATACAATCCCTGATTTGTTCATTAAAGATCATTTTCATTATTGTAATGTGCACATTTTTTTCAGCTCTTTACCAGTTCAACAAAAAGTTGAAATCCTTCACAATCTCTGTGATTTCCGCCTTGACGTAGCAGACGTTCAAGATTTGCTTAAAGGTTTAGACGCAGACAGCTTACGGGTGGAACCACTCGGCAAGGATTCCAACAGTAACATCTACTGGTATTTCTACGGTACACGACTATATAGAGAAACGCCTGTCGTAACTGCAGAGGAAAAAGAAAAAAAGAAATCAAAGAAAAAGAAAAAACTAGCAGCCAAAAAGAAGAAACTAAGGAAAAAGAAAGGAAAGGGGAAAAGAAAACAGAAAAAGAGGAATTCTTCAGATTCAGAATCTGACTTTGTTACAAGGTACCTGAAATTGTTTGGAATTATTCAATATAACTGATTATAAATTACAGTAATATGTCTCACAGTAATGCTTATTGTAAAAAAACTAATATATATCATTGATTATAAAGCAATCTTTATTTAACAATTCATAAACAGTTTTCCATGTTTGACACTCTCATCAAAACAAGCGGGAGGTTGAGAGAACACGAGAGGGGCGTAGGAAACCATGACACGTAGCGGAGTGGTTTCCAGCTTCTCAAGTGTTCTCTCAACATCCCAGATGTTTTGATCAGAGTATCAAACACAGAAAAAAACTGTTTTTGAATTGTTTTATAAAATAAAAAACGTACAAAAAGACCAAAAAAAGTGAATTTAAAATGAAAGTAAAATCTCCCTATGTTCTGTTTTATTCAAACTGTCCAATAAGCATGCACATAAGATTAGAATCTGGCGGTTGAAATGCTCGGACACCCTAAAATGATGACAGCATGTTTTGATACTCTCATCAAACATGGTTTTTGACCAATCATAGCGCGCGTACTATCCCAATTATTTTATTATACACAATCTGCCATACTGTATTTGGCCATTTGGTAAAGCAGATTTTGTACTATGTTTCATGCAAAGAATTACTTTATTTCTTTTGCAAACAATGTAATTCTTTTCATAATGTTAACTTGAGTTAACAACAAGAGAGTTTCATGTGATCTGCGTCTTGTAGCAACTCTCTTTGTTATCATTATATAATTATTAATTTGTATAATTTTCTTGAAGTTCTAGTAGTGAGGACATCTCAAGCGAAGAGGAAGAAGACTTTGACAGTGACCAAGAAGACGAAAACTCAGATACACCCAAGTGGTGTCTTGTTTGTTCAACAGCAGCTGAGTGGGAAGAATTAGCAGAATCATTTAAGAAGTCAAAACACCGAGATGAAAAGCTGCTCTATCAAACTCTTTCAGAGGACTTTGTCCCTGAAATTGAGAAAATGATAGATGCAAAGGTTAGTAATGATGATGGTGATTATTTTGTCATGGAAATTGATTATTGGTCAGTGAAGCAGCAGTTGTGATCATAATAATTTTAAAATAAGCACTACACAATTTAGATGCCTAAACATTTCAAGAACATCGCTGAAACACGTTCAAGCTAAATAGTGTTGTGCTTATTCTAAAATTGATTATTCAGATATATTATATTATTAGTATTAATTAATTAATTATTTTTATTTTGCTGAGAAAATTGTAGCAGCAAAAATAAGTAATCTAGTGATTGTGATGATGATTGACATGATTGAATGATGATGATGATGATGATGATGATGATGATGATGATGATGATGATGATGATGATGATGATGGTGCTGCCTTGGTGAAGCATGCATTTTTAACAAAGTTTCTTGATGGTAATATAGAAATGAATTATAAAGATGTTGTAAAAATATGTAAAGTTTTGTGACTGACTTATTGTGATAATAAGACATTTCGCCCATACTGTTTTGTTAATGAATCCTGGCTGCAACTTCAACATCAAGATGTTGTGTTGAGATAATCCTATTATATTGTTGACTTGATTTGCACAAGTGTTTGTATTTCCTTTCTTTTTTAAGCAAAATGTTTTTTCTCATTTCCAGGAGAAGGCTTATCAAAAGAAGTTACTAGAATTAGCACCACGCAGAGCATCAACAAGAATAGCAATCAAAATGAGTCTAAAAGACGACACAGAAACCAAGGAATTTGAAGAGGATGAGGACAACCTGAACGAAAGAGATCGCCGTGAAGAGGAGAAACGTTTGCAAGAAGAGGAGAAGCAAAAGGAGAGAGATAAACAAGCAGAAAAGAGACAACAAGGTTACTTAATGTTGTGCCATCTAAATAACATGTTCAAGTTTGACAATTTAAAACTGTACTTTTTAAAAGAGTTACAAGTGACGAAGTACCCTTTAAATCTGTACAAATGTGAACATTTAAAACTGCTGCCATTGTACAAGAAAAATATTGTATAAATATAATATATACATGTTGTAGTGAATTTTTTTCTTATAATACACATTTTCTCAATGGTACAAAGCTATGCCGCATTAATGTCAATAAAAAAATTCATTATTTTTGTTTCAACCTTGCAGAAAGAGCAGAAAGAGCAAGATTAAGAGAAGAAAGACAATGGATGAGAATGAATGGAGAAATGTCAGAAGAATCACAGAGTTTGCCAGAGTTTGACACAGATTCACCAAAGCCAGAGAAGAAACAGAAGAAAGCTGTTACAGATTTTGATGAAGATGATGATCGTGATGAAGACTTATACACAGGGATGTACAAGATCTTAGATTATCTCAAGAAACATAATAATGCCTGGCCATTCTTGGAGCCAGTTGACGAGTCGTATGCTCCCCAGTATCATGAAATTATTGAGGTAATTGGTGGTGGGGTCATGAAAATTTCCTGGAACTGTAATCATGTACACAATTTTGTTTTACATTGAAATATTAACATCAGCATCTGCAGTGGCTCATGTTTTTAAAAGTTCAAAAGTTTTATGGTCTGATAGTTTACTGTTTAACTTAAGAAAATGATAGTTGTCAGTGACATCTCATTTGTCTGTTTGTTCCCTTACAGTGCAGGCACCTACATGTACAACTACGACCACATTGTATTTTTGGTACTTTGTCATACATCCCTTTTGTAAATTGATTAGGAATCTGTTTGGGTTTTAATTGATCACTCTTTGGATTTGAATTGAATTTTGCTTTTTTTAAACGTTAAAAAGACATTAAAAGCTCAGAAAATAATTGCAGTTGGGACACTCTCTCTTTATTTGGCTTTTCATCTGAGTTTTCAAATCAATTCACTAAAAGCACAAAATGTTCACGGTTCAAGTGTCATCACTGTAAAAGCTCTAAATAAAGCCAAGTTGTTTTAGCCATATTACTCAGATGAAGGACTAACATCCGAAACATCAGTTTTCTTGACCATCATTCTATGGTGTCCAACTTACCGTTACATTTACAACTATTAGCTGTAGAGTGTTCAGCCTCATATCACAATCAATCCTGAATTCCTACTTCCTCATTTCTTGCAGCATCCAATGGATCTGTCCACCATAGAAGAGAAGCTAGACAAGGGTTCATATAAAAAACTTGATGAGTTCTCTGAAGATATGCAACTAATGTTTGACAACTGTGATGAATACAACGGGCCGGATAGCAGTAAGTACATATTATAATACATATTATTTTGTAATTTTAAGAATTAATTTATTCTTGTTCAGAAAAATTAGCGACTGTTGTCTCAAGATGCTTTTTCAGCAAACTAGCCACCATTAGGCAGAGTGCTTGACACAGTGGGCTCAAATACCCACAGCAGTGTTACCCTTTTTGTCATGCTTATATGATGAGTGTGTTATCAGCATATATAAATACAGGACAAAGCGGTGTGTCTATAAAGCTGATAAAACACAAATTTCATAAATTACTAAAACTTCAACATTTATATCTTTCCATCAAAAACTCAGCAATGTTTTACTTATATTGTGCAAAAATAGAGTTTAAAGTTTATGTAAATTAGGATAAATTTGTATCCGCAATTATAGAATTCATTAATTATTCACAAGCTTAAGAATCAAAATAAAAGGAATCCAGTCCCCTGAGGACTTGCTAGTTATTATTTTTGCCATCATTTGGTTTGAATATTCAACATTCAAGATGTGTCTTTCTTTATATTACAGTGTACACTAAAATGGCCAACACACTAAAAGCTGCCTTTGAACGACAAGTCAAAAAACATTTCCCAGATGATGAAGATAACAGTGATGAGGACTATGAAGAAGAGCTGCGAAAGGGAAGGAGGAAAGAACGCGAGAGAGAAATGAAAGGGAAACAAAAGGGCGTGTTCTCAGTCAACGACTTCATGATGAATCGACAAGAAAACCAACCACCAACTCAGGGTATGGGTCCTGGTGGAATGCCATTCCCATTCATGAATGAAATGGGCATGAATCGAGGTCCAAATCCCATGATGGCAGCAAGACCACCACAGGATTTCCAGTTCCCGCCTGGTGGTGTTCCACCTGGTTTTGGTCCTGATGGACGACCGGTGTACCCCCCACAGTTTTACCAGAACTACTACAATGCAGCAATGGCCAGATTCAATATGCAACAACAACGACAATTCAACCCTTACCAATTCCAGCCCCCTCCACTAACAAGAGCACCCATGGGGGACCCTCAAGGGATGCGATTTCCCCAGCAAGGAATGGAGGCCAGAATGCCTTTTCAGAGGCCGCCTAATGGCATGACTCCCCCTGGGTTGTCTAGAATGCAGGCTCCCCCCAGGATGGGATTACCCCCTGGTGCAACACCAGGTCAAGGTAAGAACACTAACAATTATTCTGCGACATTGATAGAGTCTAGTTATAATAATATAATAATTATAAATAATGTCTTGTTTACAAATGTTATCGCATGGTCACTCGCCTAGGATTTTTGAATTTCAAGTGATCCCAAGTGAAGTCAAATTTATCAACATGTTAGACAATTTCATTGTTAAAGTTGTTGTTTATGAAGTAATTTTTGAAAATGACTTTCTTTTCTTTTTTATTTTAATCTATTTGCCAAAAGTGGCAGGAGTACTGACACAGGGCAAAGCCCCAGTTGCTAGTCAGTATCCTCTGACTTTCCATCGTTTTCCAATTTTGCATTTAAATAGGAAATGCAAAAAGGATTCTGTAAATGGTGAAATTTTGTTGTAACCAAGTAACAATATTTCCAGGTGGTATGCCACAAATGACGCCAGGATCACAGGGAATGTCTGAAAATTCCCCACAACAGCAACAGCAGCAGCCGCCATCAAACCAGTCTGAACCTTCCCCGACCTCTCAACCTGGACCAACAGGACAGCCACAACAAGGCACTTTCCCAGAACAGTTCAGACCAAGTGGAGCTGTAATGCCTCAACGTCCTGGTTTCCCTCTTCAAATGCAGGGAAACCATCCAGGAGCAGTACCTGGACAATTTCCTGGCTACCCAAACATGAATGGTCCTCCAAGGCTCCAACGAGCCCCAATGGACCAAATGGCTCAACACAGAATGGGTATGTATGGTGGCAGTATGCCCCCTGGCTTTGGTATGCGACCAGGAAATCAGCTTCCCCCTGGTTTTATGCCCAGTTCTCAAGGTCCTCCTGGTTCCCAAGCACCACCTAAGAGCCAGGCAGCACCTATAACATCTGCACCATCATCGACACCACGGACAGGGGGGTCAGGCTCTGCTTTAACATCACCAGCACCTAGTGATGCTAGTGGAGACGAGAAGAAGTCGTCAGATAAGGAAGGAGGAACGCCATCACCTGCTCCAAGAACAACTCCTGTATCAACATCAGGTATGCTGATGATGATAATGATGATGGTGGTGATGAAGTTGATGATATGATAGTGATATGGTGTAAATGATGATGCTTGTGATGATTGTTGATCAAGATGATAGTAATTTGGACAAAAAAAATGAAAAATGAAAATGGGCATTGAGTAGCAAAAACAACATTATCTGGAAGGTGAATGATCAAAAATGCCATATCACTAAGATTTGGTCAATTCCATGTCACTGTAAAGGAAAACAGCACTGGTTAATTTGAAAAATGAGAAGTCCTGTGTTACGGAGGGGAAAATACTTATTTTGAATTAGAAAATCTGTATATTACAAAAAAGCAATATAATATAGGTGGACATAACCTACCACTCACCCTTTATAGCTACATGAAAAAAAATTATTGCAAAACTTTTTTTGCATGATGTGAGATTGCAGTCTATAAGGTGTTTTCCCCTCCGTAACATTTTTAGGCCAATAAGTTAGCTTTACATTTAAAAGAATGATCCAAACTTTTTGTTACTTGAAATCCTCCCAATTTAGCATGTCAGCCTACACTTGAGATAGATTTAAGCTGACAGCAATTTTGAATTATTTTTATTTTTGTGTAGAAAAAAGTGTTACGGAGGGGAAAATATGTTACGGAGGGGAAGAACCCAATTCCTAATTTTTGTTAATTTATCAATAATGTCAACTGTCAGTAAAGCCTAGCTGTAAGTAAGCAATTTACCAGGATTGTAGATTGTTTTCTGTACATGTATGACATGCTTTTATTGTTTATTTGATTATTTGGGGGATTTTTTGTCGGGGGTATTACCACTCCAACTTGGGTAGGGGTGTGCTGCCAGGGTGTCAAAACCCAGACCCTATTCCACACCTAAAATTTTCATTTTTAATACCCTATCACAGACTAAAAGACTAGACTTTTTGATGAAATTGACATTTCTTTGGTGCCTGCAAAAAGCATAGTCCACTTATCACTAAAATGGCAAAATCTTTCCAATCCCAGACTGAAACAACCAAATCGCTACCCTTTATCAGTCAAAAAGCCATACCCTTTCCCAGACAAAGTATCACTGAAGAAATGATACCCTATCCCAGACCTAAAAGCTGAAAAACCATACCCTATCAGACGGCACATACCCGTAAAGCAAATAAAGGGGAATACCCTCCCCACACACACGCACCCACAAAAAAAGTCAATTTTGTTATGTAAAGTATTTACACTATGAGTCTAAAATCTAGTCCGGCTCATGTCCCTTTACTGTTCTTGAGCTGAGTGAAATTGAAACAGTTCACCTGTGTCTAAAAAAGATCATCAAGTATTACAAGCTTACCTTATATACAGTAAGAGCTTAGTATACATAACATATAATGTCAGCTTATATTTAATGTTGTTGGTGTTATTTTGTTGGCAAGAATCTTTTGTGATTTACACTTTTAGCTCAATACATATTCAGATCTAAGAACTGTAACAAAGTGTTATGATTGTAGGTTTGATGTCATAAAAATATTCTAGCAGAAGAAGAAAAAGTATTCTCTATAAAAATGCAGTTTTGTGGTGGTTTTATCTATGGTCACCAAACCCCACCCTAAAACCATTCTCTAAAACCATTTCATTCCATTAAGTGTCTTAAAATGATATGCACTCATGTCCCAGCTGATTAAAAGAACTAGGAATACAATAAGCATGGTGTTTTGTCATCTTACTGTTAAATTGTTGATAATGGACAAAACATTCCCCTCCGTAACTTCCCCTCCGTAACACTACCACCTGCGTTTAAAAGCTACATCACTTATTAATAAAGGAATTTAATATATTCAATCCCCACTCTTAGAACTCCTGGTTCAATGTATAATGTCTTATAAGTACAGATGATGCTTGGGGTTAAGCAACTTCAGAGAGTTTTCAATCTAAAAATGAAGTTTAAAAAATGTCATTTTTCTGTTCCCCTCCGTAACACTTCACATATTTTCATCTGACCAATAAATAAAAGTTTTAATATTTGTTTACTCTTCATGTAGCAGTAGTACTAGTAGGTGTCTGTAATGTGACAAAATACTATAGTAAGAAATGCTATTATTACAGAGATACAAGCAATGAAATTCTCTGATTTTCCCCTCCGTAACATACCAAATACCGTGAAATGACCCCCTGAGTATTATTTGATAAATATTTCTTTCAATAGGATCAATTTTTTTCGAATTTTGTATTGGCAATTTCATCCTTCACGTAAACAAGAGGTGACGTCATATTGAACTAGGGAGATTAAATTTAAAAGCCAAAAGTGACAGCAATCATTTTGACAAATGTTTTGTCGTTTAGGAGAACCAACACCATCCTCTCTAACAGCTGAAAAAGAAAAAAGAGAATCTGAACAAGCAGTACCCATGTCTCGACCTCAATCATTTGGCCAACCCTTTCCTCAACAACCTTATTATGGACGTCCTATAGCACCATATCCACAAGGCATGACACAAGGTATGAGATTAATGCCCCAGGAACGTAAGACTACTATCCTAGCTGGCCCTGGTGCTTCTTCCCCAGCCCCTGCTGAACAAGGAAGTAAACCAACAGAACAGCTACAGAATGAGCAAGGTGATCATGTGTTTGTATTGTGTAATAATCTTTGTCGTCTTTATATGTTGTAGACGTGCAACACTGTATTGGATTTGCTTGTTTGTCTGGGTTTGGTTTGGTTTGGTGTTGGTGTTGGTGGTCCATTTGCTTAGTTTAATTTATTTCTGTTATTACAGTTGTGGACATCGAACCATGGTCTGACAACTTGACTAATAACTAACCATACAACATTGATGGCCTAGTGGTGAGAGCATTGGCTTTTCACCAACATGTCCCAGGTTCTATCCCAGATTGGGTCAAATGTGAACTGAATAGCTTACTTTCAATATTCTGGTTGAGAGGCCATACACAAAACAACTGAAGCGAGGCTCCGGGGAAATAAAAGAATATCATAAGGAATATTGATTGTTTCCCCGGAGACTCGTCTTTAATTGTTTTGTGCATGGCCGCTCAACCAGAATATCAAATGTGAGCTTTTTGTTTAAGGTGTTGATCTCTCTCATGTCATGAGGGATTTGAGTCAAGTGTAAAGAGTTTGTAAATAGGAATGTAGTAAAATGTGAATGCAGATGGGGAGGGGGGGGGGGTACATTAATACGGTGGCTGGTGCCCTGTTAGTATCTCATGGCCTTAGCTGTAAAAAAAGTTACAATTTCTCGATTTTTTTAAGTACAGAAAAACGAATTG
Organism: Diadumene lineata; assembly: GCA_918843875.1. Classification (NCBI taxonomy): domain Eukaryota; kingdom Metazoa; phylum Cnidaria; class Anthozoa; order Actiniaria; family Diadumenidae; genus Diadumene; species Diadumene lineata. The sequence continues at coordinate 11,536,322 of OU974083.1, read as the reverse complement.
TGTTTAGTATTTTCAGATGCGACAAGATGGTTTTGGAGGACATTTTTGATTTGTCGTAGCATGTTTTCACTTGTCATTGTCAAAAGTCTATAGTGCTTTGAACCATTCACCACCCTGATTCCAGAAACTTCATGATGACCCAATATTTCCCTCTCTTGATCATTGTATATTTCTCTTTTTCAAATCTAACATTGTTTATCTCACAACAGCAAATAAAGCTCCACCATCACAGCCATCGCAGATCAAACAAGAAATGCCTACAGGCCAAAAATCCCCACTGCCCCAAGGAGCACCAACTCCACCAACTGCAGTACCACGAGAGCAAACAGAACAACCTAAAACCAAAGGACTTGGTCTCTCCATTAGTCACATATTAGGTTCCCCATCTAGGGACACTACTTCACCTCGCTCATCAGAAAACAGAGCACCAGTCATAACGACATTACGACGCTCACCACCCCCATTAGTATCAGACATCAGGCGTCAATCTGATAAAACTAAAAGTGATTCCAATCGGTCATCACCGTTAGTAGAGGGGAATAACCAAGCACCCCCAGAACGTCCCCCACCTGGGTACAAAAGTTGGCCACAGGATCAAGGCCCTCCGAGACAGGGCAGCCCCAGTTTGAGCGGTGCTCATCCAAAAGGTTTTCTTGAGGAGCTTTTCAACGGAAAACCACCTTCTAAAGATGTGAATATGCCAGAAGATCAAATAGGTGTCCAGGGCGCACAGAGACTGCCATTTACATCGCTACTCAAGGAAATAGCTCCTCAACGAGAGAGCCCAGGTAAAGAAGGGTCACCAATGGGCGGTGAATCAACAGGTGCCGAACCACACGCTCTTGGATCAATGAACCAAGCTCATAAAGAGTTCATGACAAGAAACTACCTCCAGGGACGTGGAGATCCACAACGGTATGGCATTCCCAAACAAATGGGACCCTATGGAATGTTCCCTGGAAAAATGGGACCTGAGGGAATGACTCCACTAGGATATAGGGCCCAGGGGCCAGATATGGCTAGTCTGGAGAGAGAACGAGCTATGCAGCAACTTGCTGGTAAGAGAACCGCAGAAGGTCAGTTTGTAGACTTGGATGCAATGCAGTACAGGGAACAACCGGGGTATCCGACTCGTGAACAGTTATTCTTGATGGAGCAGAGACGACAGCAAGAAAGAATGGGGTCATCACGCAGCTCCGTGATTGGTGGAGAGGGTATGATGCACATGATGCGTTTCCCTGACAACATGATGTTACGTCAACAGCAAGAACAACAATTTTTGCAAGCTATGTACAGCAATCGAATGAGAAATGGAAATTATACCAGTGGCACTAGTGGCTCAGACGGTAAGCTTTTAGTAGTTCTTCTTTCGCGTTTTTCATCTATCCATTCGGTCATTCATTCACCCATTCATTCGTCCATCTATTCATTCATCCATTCATTCACTCACTCACTTATTCATCCATCCATTCATTCACCAATTCATTCATTCATCTATCCATTTGCATTTTAATTTATCTATTCACAAATTTGTTCCATTTTGGCTATTCATTCATTTGTTTATCCATTTTCCAATTTTTTATGCAACTATAGCGTATATAGCGTATATGTCGTAAGCTTTTGTCATTCGTGTGCCAACCAGACAGTGAGAAATAACCAAACACTTTCTAATCTTTCACAGAACCTCCAAGTTCCAAAGTTCCTCGATTTAGTTAACCAGAAAAGACAAAAAGTAATCAAGATAATATTTATTGACAACTAAGTTTTAGAACAGCGTGTATCCATTAAGAAGTGTATATCATTAGATAGTATAACATAGAGAACAAATCTCTAGTCCAATAAGCAATTATCAGATCCTAGTGATTGTAAATCTTTTTTTGCTGTTGTTATTAGTTGATTAGAAAAATATTGAATTGTCCCCCTGGGGAGTGGGGTATGGGCGGCAATTCGACCAACACCACTCCTCTTGAGACATTTTCTTTCAACATTGGAGAATGCTTTTGTACGAGGTAAATTACATCGACGGCATTGTTCAAACGACAAAGATTGATTCCGTTGAGTTCGAATACTTAAGTTAGAAAATATTATTCAGTAAGTGCACAGTCTTGAAAGAACATTTTTTGACTCATTAAATTGGATTGTTAGCTTGAAAATAACTAAAAAGATAAACGAGTGCAAGAAAAAAGGGGAGAAGAAACAGAAAAGAAATGAACAATAGATGGAAGAGAACTAAAATAATCCATAGAGCCGAAAGGAAGAAAGAAACGATAGAACAAGAATGAGGGACAATATTTTTTTTTCTTTTCTTTTTTGGCATTTATTCAACTGACCCGCGTTTGTAGACTTCAGTCTTCTTGCAAATGAGAAGTTTGAATTTCTCCAAAAAGCAAATAATGAAACTTGTATATAAGCTTTTCGTTTCATGTTCAAATCTCAATGCATGTATGTAGCTGCGATGATATATTGAAAACAGAATTTATTTTAGCCGAGGACGATGCGAACCATTTGTATCATTTTAAACAAGACTAGGCCATGTTATATTTCACGGTAATGTTTTGCGTGCCATGGACAAACAAGACAGTATCATAAAAATTTCCAGAACTTCACATATTTTGACGCGCTTTTTTCTTATTGCATTTAGGCGCACTTTCCCACATTTCGGCGCGCGCTCACAAATGCCACTAATTGTAAGTTTGATGCCCGCGCTCCAAAGATCAATTTTTGCGCCGTTTCCGGAGTTCGCATTGTCTTCTTTGCATTTATCTAGTTGATCTTAAATGAGAAAGCTCTTGGAAAAGAAGACGATTTTGTGATAAAATTTGAATTAGGGATACTTCACTGTTTAGATTAGTTTTTTTTTCTACATTCATACGAGATAATTTGATAAGAATATGTCCTTTTGATATTTATTTTCTATCTTTTTAAAGTATTTAACATTTCGTATATACAAGTCTGGAGCTCCAAAGTCGTCTTTGATGACCCTAACAAGAGTTATATGAAAAAATAATCAAACGATTTTATTAATAAAATGAGCTTACGTATTAACTACTGCGTCCTGTGTTTATATTTAACTTCTATATACGTATACTAGCTTTTTTGACCACGAGAAGATTTTAGAGCGAAGACAATTCGTTATCTCACATATACTGATTTGCTATAGAGTCGTTTTCGTATGAGTGGGAAACAGTACTGTGTCGTATCGTAGCCGTAGTTTCTAAGAAAACATTCGATTTATCTACCGTATCGTAGCGATATCGCCACCGTACCGTTCCCAATCATGCGAAAACGACTCTACGTGAACGACAAGTTTTTAGGTTTTTGTGTTGCAGCTCGAAGCTTCACTTGTCTAGGCATACGGCCGGCTATCGAGGCCAGCAAAGAACATGTCTCGTTCCCAATGATGTCCTGGATTGGTAATGATGAGTATATCCCCAACAGAAGCAGATCTCTGAACTGGTTGAATTTCCTTTCACTGCCCAGTCGAATGCTTTGCAGCCTTCCCATCTGTTTCGACAGTGTCTTTCACATTCTACAAAAGTGGAGAATATTGAATACAGTAGCATGCATGTAGGAGCCCATCAGCGGTTTGGATGAAGCGGAATATTTTGTACAATGAGTATTCTGTATCCCGGCCCCGATTTTGAGAGGATCTAGCAATTATTTGTGAGACAAGAAAATGATCACAATCATTCATCGGCATTGGCCCTCCATGACCCACCCCTTCCCCCGTGGATCCGACTATGCTTCAAGCCCCAAAAGCCTTTACTATGTAAAACCACTCTTTCCGTTCGCTAATAGATTCGTTTTCACTTGAGTGGAAAACGGTACGCAGATATTTCGAATGTTTCCTCAAAAAATACGGCTACGAAACGATACGGTGCTGTTTCCCACTCATACGAAAATGACTCTAACGTAACGCGGACGTACGCTATTAGTGTTTGCGATGATCAGTAATAGGCGATCTGCATTATGGCGTCATTTTACTACGACTACCAGCATTCTTTGCGAATTTTCTTTCATATTCAAATTCTCAATCCTTTTGGTGATTAACAGGACATTTAGTGCTAGTTGCACTACAAAAGAAAGTGAGCAAAGCATTCTGGTAGTTGTAGTATATGACCATAATGTAAATCGCCGATTATGACGATGGTAATGATGCATATGGCGATCGAGGGATGAATGACGAGGATGATAACGGTGTTGGTGATTATGCAATATACTAGAGACATCCATTATGACGGCTAATCCAAGAAAGGGGTTTGGGTGTGATGTTGCTTGACGTTGAACGGCTAAGAATGTCTGTGTTAATTATAAGGGGTAACTAACCATTAGAACATGTTGAGCCTTCGTGAACTTTCATCAGACCATGTGGGTCTTCATCTACAAAATCTGCTTTCTCCATAGTGGCTTGGTCAATAATTGGCTTGTCTGAATCACACCAATCGACCCAGTTCCCTCCGGTATTCCCACGATTGACATATAGGAGCGTGATCAATAGGGACGTTAGTAGACAACGAAACATTGTCACACAAACTGTAGAACAACATAAAAAACGTGATCATTGATGGATTGTAATGAATGATGCGTGATCAGTTTAGAGTGAGTACGTTAAAAATATACGGAGGAAACTCAGGGAAGAGAAGAGAAGAGAAGAGAAGAGAAGAGAAGAGAAGAGAAGAGAAGAGAAGAGAAGAGAAGAGAAGAGATGTAACATTGATATTAGCTCAACAAAATACAAGAATTTGATACACTTGCATTTTGATTTATCGGTCAAGATTTTTTCGATTGATACGATGCAAAACAAATTTTCATCAAAACCTAAATTATAACTACAGATCAGTACAGAATATTGCATTTATTGATGAGCATGGATTTTATATGTGAATATTATAATCCACACCATGAAATTAAGTCCTTTTTTTTTTTTTTTTTTTTTTTTCAATTGCATGTTTGAAGTAAAGTAGTGCGATTTTTAAATTAACTGAATATAGATTTAGCTGCTATATTATCTGCAGTTTCACACCAACTATCATTTGTCATTATTATTTATTATTATTAACGTCTATGTTGTGTTTACCTTTTAAGGTTGTTTATAGGCTCTTCAAGTTATTTGATTGTTGTGAGTCTAAAGTGATTTTACTTGAACAGATGCAGGTTTTCTAGTGAATGATTTAGTAGAGGGGAGGGGAGCCAAGCAAAATCGCAAACAGAATAGAATATATCATTCAATGAGTATGAAACACCCCCACTCCACCACTGACAACAAATCGTACTAGTTGGATCACTAATAAAATGACGACTTTTTAAAACGTAAAAATGCGACTTTCCTGTTCTATGCCAGCCAGCAGCCGAGATATCTTCCGGAGCGCAACCAAATTTCCACCCCACCCTAGAGAGGATAATTTTGCAACAGGGAGTATATTGTGTGCATGTCATTGGTACCTGTTCAAAATTTGGTAAGGTATTGAGTATCTAGTTAAAAATATTTAAATGGAATATGAAAATAAGTTTTGTTTATGTTGTATTTGACAATTTATGATTTCATTATTAAATTTTGTAGAGAAAAAATTTAAAATGCAAAATATTTAATTTTTCCAAAAATCATAAACCCAAAGTTTCTTTTCTGTTTGTATTTATTGCAGCTTTATTCATATAATATATAATAAATTCATATCAATAATAAAGGTTCGAGATGTCTGAACAGTTGAAGTAGCCAATAGATTACTTAACACATTAAATAAAACAAAGTGTCTCCCATTATCTCAGAAGTCGCGATGGCCGAGTGGTTAAGGCGTTAGACTAGAAATCTAATGGGGTCTCCCCGCGCAGGTTCAAATCCTGCTCGCGACGTATATTTTTTTTTTTTTTCTTACTTCGCCTCTTCTTCTTCTTCTTCGGTTATAATATAGATAATCTCTAATTGTGCTCGACTGGAATTCATTCATCATTCATCATATTCATTCATTACAAAGAAAAATTGGAAATACTTTGAAACATTTTTTCAATTTGTCACCATCAGAAAAGACCGTAAATGCCATATTTTATCCCCACAAACAGAAAATAATATAATATCAAATTACTTTTTAGTAAATTAAAAATATATTTAAGTTCAATAAATGATTATTAATATTATTTATAAGACATTTTACCCGCCCCGTGAGTCACGTGGTTCTTTCCGCTGACAAGAAGCGTGGGCGCATCACTTGGCGCGCCATATTTCTGCAAAACCTCGTGGTTGATAAGCGAGGAAAAACTTAGCTAAAACCTCTGATTAGGAATAACAGTTCTTTTTCTCACTGACATCCATCAAAAGGTAAGTAAGCCGTTTTTTGTTTGCACCTTTAGGTAATTGTTGAGCTCTGAAAGTCCGCCGATTCTCAAAAATTTAGCTGATGCAAGTTTCGAAATTTATTTGCACGTTTTGCGTTCAAATGATCGGATTACTACAGTGAATTTTGCTTCAATTTTAAACTAAAGCTAATGTATTGCTTAGTGTCTCGGATATATAGTTATGTTACTTGATTGATCTGTTGAATCAGTAAAATATTATTTTTTTTAGCGAAAAGTCACTTTAGTTAGTAAATAAGATATATTTCTCGAGCAACTTCTTGTCAATCGAAGCAAATGATCATTACAATTAACTTAAAACACTACATTTTCGCTTTCATTATTTCATTTCAACAAACCTACCTCATTGTCGCAATGAATATGAATATTTTTTATCGCTATCATCAAATCAACGCGCCATTTTGTCCTTTGAATTTTTTTTTCGTGCGTAACCTATATTTTCAGTCCCAATCGACCATGCCTAAAAATTGTACATGGAATACAATTTAAGTACATTTTCATAAGTGGTGTACTTATTTGGACGTGAAATTTTCCACGTTTCATCAAGAACCTAGATTTTATTAACTAATATTTATTAGCTATTTAAACTGCGTTATATATATTTTTTCAAAATTAACTTTGAACACATTTTTAAATATTTTGTTTGTGCAACTTCAAATTACTAAAATTTGATGAAAATTTTCTTGCAATTCGTTAGTGATTTCTTTGTTCAACTAATAGTGGTCAAGTATAAACAAGTTGGTCTTCATGTTTAATTAATTATGTTTTTTTTTTTTAATTTTTGGTTTATTTTGAAATGGAACTTTTATGAGCTTGTTCTAATAATCGGTCAGTTTTCATAACGAGAAAAGCCAAACTTTAACTAGGAAGTAATGTTGGGCATATATATTTTGATGTTAGAATCACTGTAAGAAAAAAAATATGAGACGATTTCAATATTACTTAACTTTCTAATAAAAGAACAACTCATAGCAAAGACAAGCTGTCAGATATTTGTATGTATGGATTAATATCAGAAAGGAAAGTTACTATTGTTCTTTGACTCCAGGTTAATTATTGCTTGTGTTACTATACCAGTTTTAGTACAATATTACCATTTGCAGGTGGATATTTTGCAATTTGCAAATGTTTTACTTCAATATGTGAGCATTGAGCAATATTGCAACTCCTATTACATGAAAAACCAACTAATGAGTGATTTATTTTACAACAAAAAGTTTGGGTGGGTACTTTGCAAGTAGTGAATGAAAATGCAAGCGGCAAAGGAAGCAGTCTGAACTGGTCTTCTCCGTTATCTCTAGTAATTTTCACATATGCAGAAGTGCCTTTACATATGTGTCTCCTTCTCTATCTCTGCTTATTTCACTCGTGCAAATCAGACTGTGATAGTGAGAGCAAAATGTGTGAACCTCTGAGGATAATCCAACTTAATCCAAACCATTATCATGCAAAGCCCAACTGTCTGGTTTAAAAATTTGCTGTGAGATAAAAAATAACAGTAAAGTTCACACTTCTGAGAACAATTTAATCGCAGTGCACACAATGAGAAAGCATTATATTTAATATAGTGACATTTAGTCTTCGCTAAGATAGCCTATAATTTTTTTTTCTATGTCTGTTGTGTCTACATATGTAAAATTTTGATCTCTCTTTCGTTGTATCTATTATTTTGTATCTTAATTTTTAGAAGATACCAACTAGCAACTGGGGCTTTGTCCTGTGTCAGTACTCCTGACACTTTTGGCGGATAGATTAAAATAAAATAAAAATAAAATACAGTAATTATCAGTGAATAATCAATGTTGTGCACTTTTTAAAATAGACCAACAAAAAATGTAGTTTATTACTTTATATAAGAGAGGCATTTTGATGTCAACAACTAAGCTTAGTTTTCTCATTTTTAACAAATATATAGATTTTTAGATTTTTTTTTCAGTTTGTTTTATCTTGGCCTAAGTGTTTATTTTTATTATTATTTTTATAGTCTTTTATTACTGAACTTGTAAATAAAGGCACTATATAGATTTACCTTTATTGTTGTTTATTATGTTTTACAATAGTAGATGTTACAGTTATTTTTATCAACTCAAAATCATGTAATTTACTCTGTACAATTTGATAAAACTTGATTATCCATGTAAAATACAAATTCAAATGGTTCATTAAACTCTATCAAGATTGGATTCGATCCACAAGAAATGATCTATAGTAAACAAGCTGAATTCCTTCAGCTAAAAAATGATCTTTATTACAACTGGTCTGCATAAATATTTATTTATTATTTCTTTATTGATTTATATTGCGCTGATCTCAATTTACATTTTCATTAACCTTATGTTATCATCAATATGTGTGGTCAAATGGCAAATGTCAAGAGAAAACGCGTGGGCAGCAGGCAATATAGGTACCCCTTTGGTCTGCTGCAGATTGAATCAAATTTTTTTTACAGTGATTTTGACATTTTTAAATTTTGATTTGGGATATTAATGATAATGATAAAGTATAATTGTGTCCCTCATAGCATTGTCTGCACACTTGATTGCTCCGCTTTGTCAGGAATGACCGTACTTGCGTCACAAATAAACAATATCCCCTCCAAAAGTCAAGTTAATGTAGTATTTAACTTGAATGGATTTTTCAAACACAACCAATAGTTTGTTGTGTGGCTACTGTATCCAATATTTATCGCTTTTTCAACACTATTGATTGTTTTTAGCAAGATGTCAGGAGCAGGAGATGAAGTTTCAACTAGTGAAGGAGAGCTTGGCAGTTCACCGCCTGCAGGTAATTGGCATTCATCTGTCTGTACATGTCTGACCATCTGTCTCTTTCTGTAGTCATTTTTCTATGAGCTGGAAACAGTACCATATCATATCATTACCATAATTTCTAAGAAAACATTTGATTCATCTGCCGTATCGTAGCGGTATCATAACCCTACCATTTCCCACTCATACGAAAACTACACTATCTTTTAGGACTGAAACTATGTTCAGCTCAGACAAGAGAAAATGCAAGTCCAGCAATAGGTTTTTTATGGAATATGAATGTTCATTTGTCAGGGGTTTCAATAATAGGCGGGTACCAGCGGTATAGTACTACCTATTTTACCTCTTACCACCTGTTATTCTGTGTCTTACTTAATGAATATGCCCCCAGACCACCTAGAAAATGTTTAGGACACAGACAATTACTTCAATTACCCAGACGCTTATTCAAGAAGATAATGAAACCCCCTGATTTGTTTGTTTTATTTTCAGGTCATACACCAACTGTTAGAGAGTTAATGCAGAATCCTGGTCTCCTTGCTGCTGTACAAGTAAGTAATGAAATTCTGAATCATGAAATACATACATTACATATTCAAATAGTGATAATGTTATAATAATTGTTTGCTTAGGATGGTTTATCAGGACTTGTTGGTCGACAGAGTGGATATATTCAAAGGTACATTACTTGTTTATTCGTTCATCCATTCATTAAGTCATTCACTTGCTCATTGATTCATTTATGATTCATTCATTTATTCATCCATTTATTCATTTGTCTAAATATTTTTTGTCCATTCATTTGTGTACTTAGCCATTTATTCATTTGTGGATTCCTGAAGTCATTCACTCATTTTTCAATTTTCGTTAGTCTTCCAAAGTGTGTAAAAAGAAGATTAAAAGCCCTGAAGAAACTGCAAGCAGAGTGTTGTAAGCTGGAGGGAAAATTTTATGAGGAAGTACACGAACTGGAATGCAAATATGCAGAGAAATTTAAACCACTTTATGATAAGGTATGATGTTTATAATTGTATTCGTCAACACTATTGTCATCATCATCAACACTATTGTCATCATCATCAACACTATTGTCATCATCATCAACACTATTGTCATCATCATCAACATAATTACCATCATTATCAACACTGTCACCGTTATCATCATCATCAACACTGTTGTCATCATCATCAACACTATTGTCATCATCATCAACACTATTGCCATCATTATCAACACTGTCACCAGTATCATCATCATTAGTATCATTCATTGCAATCAGTCTTAAGAATCGTCACCACTATCACCATCATCACCACCACCAATATTGTCATCTTGTTCATCATCACAATCTTTTATATTGGTGTTGTCAAGCTGTCTTTTAAACACGAGCTTAGACTCATCTTTTTAAAGTAACTTTTGATTTGTAATTGTTTTGTATATGTAAACCTTTTTCCCCCGTTCATTTACAGCGCTCAGAATGAGCATATTGTATATTTTATTATTATTTGTGTCATTATTATTCAGCGTAAAAGTATAACCAATGGAAATATTGAACCCACTGATGAAGAATGTGATTGGCCATCAGACGAGGAACATGAAGGAGAAGAGGAGGAGGACGATGAAGAAAAGAAAGCCAAAGAAGAAAAGGAAAAGACGGAGGTAGATCAATTATCGGTATGTTAATCGGACATACTGTTTTAACCTGATGATGGTGGTGATTATGATGTCTGATGAGATCTGTTGTTAGTAAAGTTCAACAATTGGTGTGTTCATTACACATTACCTTATTAGTATGGTGTTGATATCGATGATGATCATGGTGAAAACTTAATGGCGATAACAGATAGAACCTACATAGCACACATTCAAAACACCCAATGTGTTTTTTGTTTTACCCTGTTATTGTATTGTGTGTATTGTATTGTCGCTTTATGAATTGTATTCCATCAACTGAGTAGACTGATGTTGATGGTGGTAACAATGGTCATAACAATGATGATGTTACAACAATTGATGATTATGGAGATAATTACAATGGTTGTCTTGGTGATGATAGTTATGGTGGTGATGTTGATGGCAGTGATGTTGCAGTTAATAATGTGCTAGTGTTTGTCATGATGATAATGAAGACAGTGATAAGGTAGATCAGCGATGTAGAAATGTTATAACAACATACTATGTTAACAATGACTGTGGCTCTGGTTATTTTGAAATGAAAATGTTGTCCTCTACTGACTTGACTGTGCTCCTGTAACGTTTTCATTTTATTTTATTAGAAATGAGCTCTCATAGCTTTGTTGGCTTTTTTTTTCAAATTACATTCTGATAATTTTACAGGGCGAAGTAAAAGACAAAGTAAAATTAGACGACACAGAAACATTATCAGGTAAGATAATAGACCAGTTTGAAGTTCTTCGTTGCTCAGACTAAGCCTTAATTGTAGGTGAATTAACAAGAGTCAGGACAAAACAATTGGTATTTATATTGTTTTTGGATTGGTGGATTCCCACGGGATGTACCTCATACAAAAGAATATCACACATACTAAAATAGTATTGAAATAGAAACTACATGCAATAATTCTGGTGTAGGGTCTATAGTAACATGGTATCTGTTTGTTTGCATTCCAGAGGACACAAAAGGCATACCAGAGTTCTGGTTAACAACAATGAAGAATGTAGATATGATCAGTGAAATGATTCAGGTATATATATTCGTACTTTCTGTGTGTCTGTTTTGTTTGTCTGCTTGTCAGTTTGTCTCTCTGTCATTTCGTTTTATTGCCTGTCTGCCTGACATCTGGCTGTCTGGCCTGTTTTTTTTTTTTGTGTGTGTGTGTGTGTGTTTTTTTTTGTGTTTTTTTTTTTTTTTTTTTTGTCCTGCTGGTTGTCTGGCCAGTCTTTTTTCTGTGTGCCTGCCACCTGTTTGTCTTTCTGTGTCATTGATACAATATCAAAGCAAATATTTGTCACTAAACTCATATAATTATCTGTCAATGAGTGCCTTTCACTCTGTTAACCTTTGTTAGCACTTTACCGTATATACCGGTGTATAAGTCAACTTGGTGTATAAGTCGACCCCTAAAAAAAATGGTTAAAATTCCCGATTTTGTCCATATCCTTTGTATAAGTGGACCTTATTTATATTAGTGTTCAACACTTCGATTTTTCTTCAAAACTTTCAAATTTGAGCTAAAATAGAGCAAAAATTGATGGATTTCTAACAAAAAACATCGAGCAGCCGCCATTTTGAACATTTCGAGAAGAGAGAGCCTGGTGAAGACAAACAACATGTGCTTCAACAAGATGGCGTCCTGTCAAACACATCGAGTGTTTGCAGTTTTTTGAGTAAGGGTTTGTGTCTCTATTCGGTTTCTTTATAAAATAAAGTCATGTAATTCAACTAAGAAGTATTAATTGTTTGTTTTGATGCAAGTTTTTCTTCATTTATACGCATTTCTATCGATTTTAAAGTTCAATAGCTATTTTGCATTCTGTTTGCGATTGCCTTTGCTTGCATGGTTACTTGGTTCTACTGCGAAATTAGTTGAAAATGTTCAACAAGACATCTTCAGAGATTACTTAAAAGTAAGAAAAATGGTTCAATACATTATTTTCTTCAGTTTTGAGTGATTTCTAGAAAGTTAAATTTCTTGACTTGGTGTATAAGTCGAGGTCGAATTTTTGAGGTAAAATTTTGATGACAAAATGTCGATTTATACACCGGTATATATGGTAATTATTGTGAGATTGATGCCAGATATAACATACAAATATCATGTTTTTTTACAGGAACATGATGAACCAATCTTAAAGCACCTCACAGATATCAAAGTAATATTTGTTAGCCCAAACAGTTCTGTTGAAAGCTCTCCTTATCCCCTCCCTACCCCTATGGGGTTTGTTTTGGAGTTTCATTTCTCTTCAAACCAACACTTCACTAACACAGTACTGACGAAGAGTTACAAGATGAAATGCGAGCCAGATGAGGACGACCCTTTCTCGTTTGAAGGACCAGAGATTATACAAACAACTGGGTAAGAGATTATTATTGTTATCAATGAATTATTCTCATTATTATTTTATTTTGGCAAGTATATCTGATGTTCGATTATTTTCTCTCAAAACTTTGAAATTTTTTGATGGACAACTAGGGTTGACTACATTAGTGTTTCTTCAGCTCTTATATATTAAAGAAGAATATTCTTTCTGTAAATGTTAAATGTTATCCTTGCTGTGGTGATTATTATTAATTAACTGTGTTCATTTGTTTTCAGATGTAAAATTGATTGGAAAAAGGGCAAAAACATAACTCAGAAAGTGGTCAAGAAGAAGCAACGACATAAGGGTAAGAACACTAGTCAAAAATATTGCTTGTACTTACTGCCCTGTTGTGCACATCATTCTTTTCTTCTTCATTCAAACATAAGCTGTTCATTGGTAAACTGTTTTATCACCTGTTCACTGGTATACTGTTTTATATCACCTGTTCACTGGTATACTGTGTTGTATCACCTGTTCACTGGTATACTGTGTTGTATCACCTGTTCACTGGTACACTGTTTTGTATCACCTGTTCACTGGTATACTGTTTTATATCTTCTGTTCACTGGTATACTGTTTTATATCACCTGTTCACTGGTATACTGTTTTATATCACCTGTTCACTGGTATACTGTTTTGTATCACCTGTTCACTGGTATACTGTTTTGTATCACCTGTTCACTGGTATACTGTTTTATATCACCTGTTCACTGGTATATTGTTTTATATCACCTGTTCACTGGTATACTGTGTTGTATCACCTGTTCACTGGTATACTGTGTTGTATCACCTGTTCACTGGTACACTGTTTTGTATCACCTGTTCACTGGTATACTGTTTTATATCTTCTGTTCACTGGTATACTGTTTTATATCACCTGTTCACTGGTATACTGTTTTATATCACCTGTTCACTGGTATACTGTTTTATATAACCTGTTCACTGGTATACTGTTTTATATCACCTGTTCACTGGTATACTGTTTTATATAACCTGTTCACTGGTATACTGTTTTATATCACCTGTTCACTGGTATACTGTTTTATATCACCTGTTCACTGGTATACTGTTTTATATCACCTGTTCACTGGTATACTGTTTTATATAACCTGTTCACTGGTATACTGTTTTATATCACCTGTTCACTGGTATACTGTTTTATATAACCTGTTCACTGGTATACTGTTTTATATCACCTGTTCACTGGTATACTGTTTTATATCACCTGTTCACTGGTATACTGTTTTTCTTCTACTGATGTAGGTAGAGGCCAAACAAGATTTGTAAACAAGACTGTTAAAAATGATTCATTCTTTAACTTCTTCGCACCACCCGAAGGTAAAAATTTATTACAAAGATTACAATATTACAATACAATATTAAATAGCACTTGTGGCTTTCCCACTCAAATGTTTATACCTTTTGGTAACAGTCCACATTTACACTGTTCATGAAGGGATGAGATAAAAGATGCCCACACATTGGGTATCTTATGCTGTGCAACTGTTTTCATTGTGAAATTTCAAAAAGCATGGAATAAAAATATTTTGCTTATAACTATTCAAATGTTTCACTAATATTTCATTTTTGCACTATTTTTGCTTTTGCAGTGACAGAAGATGAGATGGTAAGTACAAGGATTTATTGATTGATTGGCTGATTGATCGATTGAGTGAGTGATTGATCGACTGATTGAATGATTGATTGACTGACTCATTGGCTGATTGATTGGTTGGCTGACAGAATGATTGATTGATTGATTGCTTTATCAATTAGGATGAAGACACAGAGACATTATTGGCTGCCGACTTTGAGATAGGACACTTCTTTAGAGAAAGACTTATTCCTAAGGTAAACATGAACCATGTGGTGGTGATCATCTGGTCAACTAGCAAACTTTAAGGGACATTGTCCCTTGACCTGCTCTTATTTCGAACCCTGTTATGTTATTTGTTTGAATTCAGTGGTGTTAATAAATGCACTGATTTTGAGGAGAACCATTGTTGCCAAGATTTAAAATATTCCAATCAAGAGGTATTGTGTCAAAGTACAAGAGTAATGTAATGAACTTCACTCTAACATAATCCATTGTCATGCATGTGCCCACCTGACAGTGATTGACATTATATTGCATGTATAAAAACTGTTTTATTTTATTTTAATTTATTTTATTCATTTATTCATTCATTCATCCATTCATTCATTCATTTATTCATTCATTCATTCATTTATTTGTTTATTTATTTATTTATTTATTTATTTTTCTTTGAAAGCTAGTGACAGTGTGATTTAGAATGCTCATATTAAATGGCTGTGACTTTTTTTCAGGCTGTGTTATATTTCACTGGTGAAGCAAGTGATGATGACGTATGTATTTGACTTTGATAGCTAGTTTTTTTTATTTTTTATTTTATTGATTATTTTTGTCTTATTTTACTTGTTAAGTGTTCTTGCTTTTGTTATTTTGTTTTCGTGTGTCAAAATAAATAATAACCATTGGTTTACATTTAAATATATGTTTACTATCTAATGAATAATCAAGTTATTGTATGCTATCTAAGACATATATTTCAAGAAATGTTTTAAAAAATGTGTGTTTTATGCTACAATAACTTTTCAGTCTCCTTTTTTATGACAAACCCAACAAGCTCTGCAGCTTCTAATAAGACATCTCATAAAAAAAGAATTCTCATCAACTGAATGTAATATTAATCTTATGGGGATTTTGATTTTTTTTTTAGTTTGATGAAGATGAAGAAGATGAAGATGAAGTAAGTTTTCCTGTCATTGCAGCAAGTTGCTAAAAATGTTTTCAATTTTAATTTTCCTTCTTGTCATTCCAGGAAGCTATGCATGGTGATGATGACGAGGATGATGAAGATCCTGATTACAAGCCCCCTCCTGTAAGACAGCCTTTCTTTTTAATGATGGACCATTAGAAGTGAGAGGGTGGGGGAGGTTAATGATGGACTATTAAAAGTGAGAGGGTGGAGGAGGTTAATGATGGACCATTAGAAGTGAGAGGGGGGAGGAGGAGGTTAATGATGGACCATTAGAAGTGACAGGGAGAGGGGAAGGTTAATGATGGTCCATTAGAAGTGAGAGAGGGGAGGTTAATGATGGACCACTAGAAGTGAGAGGGTGGGGGAGGTTAATGATGGACCATTGGAAGTGACAGAGGGAGGGGGGGTTTTCTCTGTACAAAGGATGTTTTTGTCTTTTCTTGGGGCTGGTTGCATGAATCTTAGGTGGCAATATATATAAATAGAGAATAATACATGGGTGCACGGAGATATGAAATTTATCTTCGAGTGTTCAACTCGATATCTTCAACTCGAAATATCGAGTTGAACACAAGAAGTAAATTTCATATCTCCAAGCGACCATGTATTATTCTATTTATTATATAACTTAAAAAGTAAATCTCGCTTTGTGATTGGCTGAACAAAAATCCAAATTGATAAATAGGAATATCACCACTGAACACATGTGTTGATACGATTTTTATCACATCGGAGAAACACTGTATGTTATATAATAAAAGAAATTCTATGATGCAAAACGTTTATCTTTTTTTATTCATTATTTTTTTTTTTCTTTTTTTTTCAGGGAGAGAATCCTCAAGAATGCAAACAACAATAAGTCCCCCAAGTCCTCCCTAGAAGGGAATAAATTACCTCAATCAAACAGAGCCTTATTTTTATTGGCTTTAGTACATTGATCAGGAGACAATGACTGCCTGACCTCTGATCATTTCAGAAAATTCATTTTTGCCTAAAAGTATTGATAAATTACAAACAATCAGGTTATTGATTTGCTAGTAGAACTTGGTGTTTTCATGGTGATGAAGATGTCACAATAAAACAAAACATTTCCAGTGTTACTTGTGTTGGTATTTTTAGATGTATTTACTGTTATCCTTTAACCATGGGCTTTGATTTGTCTTGAGACGTTTGCTAACAAGTCAAATAAACCTCTCAAACACTCTCATCTTTCTTTTTGGTTCCCAATTTATGTAATCTATTCAGTCTTGATGTCAGCCCTAGTTTTACTCCTAGAGGTTTTTGGAGTTATGTTCAAAGCTTCAATTTTAAATCGTTCTTTCTTGCGTAAGTGTTTAGTCTCCCTTGGTTCCTATTAAGTTCCAACAATTTGAAACCTGTTTACAGTGAGGACACTCCAACCAGGACCACATTGTGTTTTTTTCAATACTTTTAAAACTTGAATCCTCTAACGGAATCAGTTGGAAATATTATTTCGGAGCACTCAATGTATTTAAATTGAATCCTTTTTTTAGAGGGTTTGAAGCTGCCAGTAGAAATTAAGCTCAGAAAATGTAAATATAAATAATGCCAAGTGGTACCGGTTGGAGTGTCTGCATTGTAACACCAACTCCCTATTTATTTATGTGTAGTAATTAGTGCGACGATTGCAACAACAGGATGACAGTATTGTGTGGAAGATATAATTATCTGACTTGAAACGCATCTTTAGCTTGATAAATTGCACTTCAACTTGCATTCGCTTTTGATCCCCACAAGCTCTCTCAACCTGCTAGCAATCATGGACTTCCACAGGAAGCACTTTCTCTTCATTACAAGTATAACAAATCTCTTTAGTATTGAATTGATCACTGAATACAAGATCTGGTACAATGTATTTAACATGTAGTAGTGGGGTAGTGGGGTCAGTGTCTTGGAATTACTACTGTGGATTGTTGAGAGGTGGAAAACACTTAATTTATCCCTTCCAAGTCAACGTTTCCCCAGACTCATTTTGAAACAAAGCTTACCACAGGGGCGCATCCAGACATTTTGAAAAGGGGGCACTAATCAAAAAAATGATCTGGAAAGTTTGAAAGGTGGGGGGCACAAGTAAAAAAATTGCTTATTATCAATTGCAAATTAAAAGAATTATCTATAAAGATAGATCAAAAGGGGACCCCCCTCTGTACCACCATTTGTTTTTTTGTTTTTTTTATACTCTTGTCAATCAAAACTTTGCTTAAATCCATCTACTAATACCAACATTTATAGAGCTTGATAACTATGAATCATGATTCATTAGCTATTAATTAATCAGTTTTGATTGACAGGAGGAAAAAAATCATTAAATAGTGGTGAGCTGTGTCTTAGTGATTTTCATGTGACCGTGGAAGAAAATAGGCCATTTAGTTTGTGGTAGTTGATAAACAATGAAAGAAAAAAAATGACTAGTTTGAACTATTATTAGTTTGCCTGTTCTTTTGCGGTCACACAAAAATGACTCCAGTTATGCAGGAATCAATGGAAAGCTTTAGTAAAACAATAGATTGTTTTCATGTGACATCAAAGTGCAACAGGGTACTTCAACCAAGTCCATCTTGTATTCACTAAAATATAATCCACTTTCAGTGTAACTAACAATGAATTTCAATTTGATTAAATATTCTTCTATAAATAACTTTCTCAATATCTTTCATACATTAGACTCTGTAAAAATATAAATTCTCTAATATATCAGTGAATATAGTATATTGCATTCTATCCAACCTTTTCATAAGAGCAAAATAAGCTATTGATTCCTTGCACCTTATGCCATCTGGTGGATCCAAGATTCTAATTTAGTCTGTTTTGTTTGGTCCGAAAATACAGAGGTTTTCAAAAACCTCTGAAACAAGGTGTAACAACTAAAGCTTGACAACTAAAGTGTAGCAACCAAAGTGTAACAACTAAAGTGTAACAAATAAAGTGTAACAACTAAAGTGTAACAACTAAAGTGTAACAACTAAACTGTAACAACTAAAGTGTGACAACTAAAGTGTAACAACTAAAGTGTAACAACTAAAGTGTAACAACTAAAGTGTAACAACTAAAGTGTAACAACTAAAGTGTAACAACTAAAGTGTAAAAACTAAAGCATAAAAATTAAAGCATAAAAACTAATATGAAAAAACTAAAGTGCAACAACTAAAGTGTAACAACTAAAGTGTAACAACTAAAGTGTAACAACTAAAGTGTAACAACTAAAGTGTAAAAACTAAAGCATAAAAATTAAAGCATAAAAACTAATATGAAAAAACTAAAGTGCAACAACTAAAGTGTAACAACTAAAGTGTAACAACTAAAGTGTAACAAATAAAGTGTAACAACTAAAGTGTAACAACTAAAGTTTGACAACTAAAGTTTGACAACTAAAGTGTGACAACTAAAGTGTAACAACTAAAGTGTAACAACTAAAGTGCAACAATGAAGGTGTAATATGCCACAAACAAAAAAATAAGCCAAACATGAAAACCAAAGAAATTGTGGACAGTAAAGCATGATACAATCTAGTAATAAAATGTTTTAACACTAAAGTGTATTTCACAGCTTTTTGAACACAACTCCTGGCTCTTGTAAATGACTGAAAACTTATAAATAAATGAAAAGACTGACTCAAAAGAATGACCAGCACATCATGATATCACAGAGGTGCTTTCAGATTCTCTCACCCCTCCAGTCAATCTTGTATAAGAGCCTTCATTTCTCTTGACCAGCATCAAGATCGAGGAATGAAGGCTCTGGATACAAGATTCCCCTCCAGTGATACAGTTGGTAATAATTTGCATAGACATACATCTACAGACATGGTGCTGATTGGTTGCAAATAGAAATAATAAATGGAAATGCTTTTAAGTATCAGCAAAAGAAAATGAGCAGAGAACCTATCCCCTATACTGGGCTTTGCACACATCATCAGCCACGTTAAGTCTATTTATTGGCGTCGAGTTATTTTAAGAACTGGACGTGATAATTTGGTAAGACCAGAGAGGAAATAGACAATTTTTGTGCTGGTGTTCTTCAAATTTGCAAAAGAAAATGTAACAATGTTGGATATATTAACATGATTGGTAACAGACTAAAAATAGCCTGGTTTCTAAAAATAGCACTAGCAGGGTTTCTGATGGTGTCCAGGGATAGGTTCTCTTAGCTCATTTTCTCTTGGTATTTGGTGTACATCATCGATCTTAACACTTCTTTCGATTTAAATATCTCCTGTAAGCACTTTGTATGATTTCAACTGCATTTGTAACTTCTCTGATTTTTTTGGCTCTTTCAAGTTGCTGCCTTCTGGCTCTTAACACTGAAGGTGGTACATTATGCTTGATATTTGCTGCCTTGGGAACTAAATCATTCTGGGTCTCTGACAGGGGGTCAGGATGAGGCCTACTACCACCTGCACCAGAGGTTTGTGGCACCTCTGCGTTCTCTTGAAATACAGTCCCTTCTGAATCAGATTCATATTTCTTATTGTCAACCTCCCCATCAGGAGATGAGTTGCATCGTTGAGGTTCTCCAGTACTACCATCAGAGGATGAATTAAAGTCATCTTCATCTCTACTTTGTCGAGTCGAATTTAAACTAGGGTTATCCATTCCACCTTCACCATGTGAAAGACTGTCCACTGCCAATGACTCATAGCTACCACTTTCAAATGAGGAATTGCTTGCCCACCTATCCCTCTCAGGGGATAAAGTGTCACTTTGTTGACATTCCTCAACAAGTCCCCCTGGGGATAAGTTTTGAAGCCTCCGAGCTTTTCTGGTACCCACCGGAGAAGCTGGGACCTGTCTAACACCATGGGAGAAATTATAAGCATCTCTACCACACCCTGGGGGTCTGCGGAAGGTCCTCTGCACCACTCTACCACCCCCAGGAGACTTTTGGAAAATTCTTGGCACCTCTCTACCACCCTGTGCAGATGACGTTCGTGGGCCTCTTTGGCTGGGCAACTTGAATTCATCATTTTTAAAGCTGGAACTTCTATACACTTTACTGTTTGTCCTCAAAATAAACCCATTTACTGGTTCTAAATCATAGCTGTTAACATGTGACCCACTTCTTGACTGTGGCCGGGATGACTGATTCTTTGTCATCAGAACTGTTGAACACAATGCTTGACGACGAGTTCTTGAAGGACAAGCAAATTTTCTCATCGAAGAAAGTTGCCCAGACGCTTTGTCTGCCATCAATGAATTTGAGCTGATACTGGCTCTCTTCATTGTTTTTCCTTCAAATGCTTTAGGTGTTTTGGACTCATTCAGATTGTTTGGCTGAAGTGTGCTTCTTCTGCGTAACAGCATCTGAGTTTTGCTCAATAACGTGCTCCCACTTTGCTTATTGTTTAAAGATGAATTTGAATCTCGAGTAAAAGACTGTGGAAAGCTGAGCTGTATATGTGACTTCCGGGATCCTCGTACAGTGTTCTTCCTTTTAACTTCTGGTGAGGAACCACTTCTCAAACCTGCAGACAAAACTCGGGATATCCTCTTTTTCTCTGGTTTTGCTTCTTGAGGGATTTCTACGGCCAAGAGCTTCTGGTCTTGCTTCTCAAAATCATTGTTTTTTTCTTCAAATTCAAATTGATTATTGGATGCCTTTGTGTTAGCTTTTTTCAGGGATGGCAATCTTGGAGTAGCAGAAGAGGGTGAATGTGATGGCAAAGAACCTGGAGATGGACATGGAGAGTGGGAAGAGTCGGATGATCTTGTATCTTCTGGTATTTTAAGTAAACCAGGAATGAGTTTTTCTCTGCAGGCAAGTAGCTTTTGTCTTGTGGACTGTTCTTGGAGTTCTAATTCTCGCAATTTCAAAACCTTTTTGTCATCAGTTATGTTTTCATGTTCAAAAGGAATCTGGAATGATAGAAATTACATAATTAGTAATTAATTTAGTAATAATAAAATAAACAGTAGAGTGCATGCACTAAAAGTGTGCAACAGTTGTCACTTTTTAGTAGTTAATAGCAATTAAACAAAAGAAAACAATACAATTAGCATAAAATAGCACTATTTAGTGGTATCTATGTTCCACAGTTTTAGTGCATGCTCTCTAGTCTACTAAAATTACAAGCTTCAAACAAATTGATTTAAATTACTCATCTCACCAAATGTTATTGTTTACATACAAAATAACAAAATAGCATCAGAAAATAAATGAATGATAAATAATAATAAATAAAATTTAGAATTTGAAGTGAATATAACATAAACACTTGGTAAGTTTAGTTGACTCAACTGTTTAGCTTTATCAAGGTTGCATTTGTGCACAAATGTTATCATTAACAAATGAAATTACACCAGAAAATAAATAAATATAATAGATAAAGTTTAGAATTTGAAGTTAAACATATTAAACACATGGTAAGTTTACTCAATTCAACTGTTTCACTTTATCCAATTTCAACTGGAGTTTGCTGGATATTTGTCTTACTTGTTTAAAACTCATAAAAGTTGGATTTGAATATTTCATCTGACCTATTCCCACACTAAAATTAATTATTATCAACAGTAACAAAAAAGACAAATAAACAGTGATGATAATTTTTAAACATATACCTTCGCTGATTCATTTAATCTGGTACTGTTAACTGATGTTGTTTGCACAATTTTCTTGATCACCACAGAGAGCCTTTGTTCAATCTCAACCTACAACATAACAACATAAAACACTGACCATTTGAACCTGTACACCATTTTATGTTTATGTTTTAACATGTTTATTTGTTTGTTTGCTTCTTTGTTTGATTGTTTGTTTATTTGTTTGCTTCTTTGTTTTGTTTGTTTGCTTCTTTGTCTGTTTTGTTTGTTTGCTTGCTAACTTTGTTGTTTGCTTGTTTGATTATTTTTTTGCTTCTTTGTTTTGTTTGTTTGCTTCTTTGACTGTTTTGTTTGTTGGTTTGTATGTTTGTTTGCTTCTTTGTTTGTTTCTTTGTCTGCCTGCCTGCCTGTCTGTCTGTCTGTCTGTTTGTTTGTTCTTTAGTTCGTTCTTTAATTTTTTTGTTTGCTGTTGTATTTTTTCGTTTGTTTGTTAGTTTTTTTTTTGTTTTTTTTTTGTTTTTTTTTGTTTTGTTTTTTTTCTATTTTTCAAAAGATGCAATATTATGAAATATTATTCCTCTACAAAAAAAGCTATAAGTCTGTGGCCAGTTGTACGAACCCTAAAAAATCTATATGCACCGGATAACTTTTAATCCATGGAATAACATTATCCCAGACTTTGTACAACAGACCTGTTTTCTCCTAAGTTGTTGCTCAGCAAGTCTTTCATTGTCAATCTCATCGGGCAAACAGCCATGTTTCTCCATCACCATTATACGGGCTTTTTGATTGGACAGTGCTGTACTCAACAGCTTGCTTTTATGTCTTGAAAAGCAACAACCAAGAATAGGAATTGATGGATTGATGGATTGATGCATTGATGGATTGATGATTGGATGGATGGATGGATGGATGGATGGATGGATGGATGGATGGATGGATGGATGGATGGATGGATGGATGGATGGATGGATGGATGGATGGATGGATGGGGGATAAATGGATGATATAATTTGTCAATGTGTGGGTCAATAAATGAATGAATGATTTAATGATCAAACGAATTAACAAACAGAAACATGAATGAATAATGAAGTGAATAAAATGGCATGAAGGAATAAATGAATGAATATTCTGTATGAATTAAGAAATGAATAAATACAGAGACAGATGGATGGATGAATGTCAGAACAGACAAAAAAAAATGAATGGCAGATATTAAAGCTGAGCCCGCAGTGAAAAAATCTTTTCTTCTAAAAATAATTCAGTTGAAACGTGTAGTACTCAGACAAATGCCTCACTATTATGATGCTTAAACAAAAGAATTTTCTATTGCAGGCTCGGGTATATATCTCCTATTAATGAAATATAGCAACAAATATACTTCAGTGTCTTACATTAGTTTCTCCTTTTTCAATTCTAACTCCAACAGGATCACCTTCATCTGAGATTCGTCCACAACAACATGTCCTATAGCAGTCTCGCTACAATTATCCTCCATTATATGTGTTTGATTTTGTACCACAACACTATGACGAGAGGAAATAGGAGCACTAGTGATACTGGTTGGATTAGAGCGAGGTGAATCAATTTGTTCAGCTTTGTTTAGTGTAAAGGAAGGGAAGAATCGTTGACTAGATGTTGGCGCACTGTGGATACTTCTTTCTGATGTTGGCGGCTGGTTTGTTTGTGGTGGTTCATTACCGGTCAGTGTTATGGTTGATGTGTTGCTGGTAATGTTGCTATTCATGGGCCTGCGGCATGTGAAGAAATATATCACAATATCAGAAAACAAGAAAAATAAGTATATATTATCTAATGGTGAGGACACTTGACACACTTTTTACATCAACTATATACGCTTGCTCAGGCTCGCTTTGCTGCAGTAGCAAGATCATGGGACTGAAATACAATCCCACAACATCGTGTAATACAATCCCTCAAAGAAACTTACAAAGGATCCTGGAGGGCTCAAAATTTTGATTTCAGCTCCCTAACTACTCAATTATAATGCTGCCTTGCTACGCTTGTCCAGGCTCGCTTCGCTGCAGCAGCAATACTAAACAATACAACGTTTCTTAGCCAGCTACACTATGCCGGATAAATTTGAAAATGCAACTTTTATTCCGAAACAAAAATTGCTTGTTAGACAATGCGTTTTAGTGTGGATGGAAGGCTTGTTTTCAAATTTATCTGGGTTAGTGAGGACGTACCCTTAAGGCAAATTATGAAAAAAAATCCAATGTAGACTAACCCACTATTCTCTGTAAGTGTTGGACTACACGGTTCATCCTCACTGTTCTGTGTTGGCACAGAATTTGTTCCCACACCACTGTCATGTTCTTCATGAGTGCAGACTGTAGGGCCACCAGTTAATTTCTTCTGAACGACAAGGTCTTTAAGGTACGCTAAACAGGTGCGGATTTTTTGTGAGTCATTGATACCTGGAACAAAAGAAAGTAAATGACAAGGTAAATAAATGAATGAAATGACATACAGACAGATGGATGGATTGTGAATGAATGAATAAATGCATGAATCAATGAATGAATCAATGAATGAGCGAGTGAGTTACTGCATGAGTGAGTGAGTGAGTGAGTGAGTGAGTGAGTGAGTGAGTGAGTGAGTGAGTGTGTGAGTGAGTGAGTGTGAGTGAGTGAGTGAGTGAGTGAGTGTGAGTGAGTGAGTGAGTGAGTGAGTGTGAGTGAGTGTGAGTGAGTGAGTGTGAGTGAGTGAGTGTGAGTGAGTGAGTGTGAGTGAGTGAGTGAGTGAGTGAGTGAGTGAGTGAGTGAGTGTGAGTGAGTGAGTGAGTGAGTGAGTGAGTGAGTGAGTGAGTGTGAGTGAGTGAGTGTGAGTGAGTGAGTGAGTGTGAGTGAGTGAGTGAGTGTGAGTGAGTGAGTGTGAGTGAGTGAGTGTGAGTGAGTGAGTGTGAGTGAGTGAGTGAGTGAGTGAGTGTGAGTGAGTGTGAGTGAGTGAGTGAGTGTGAGTGAGTGAGTGAGTGAGTGAGTGTGAGTGAGTGAGTGTGAGTGAGTGAGTGAGTGTGAGTGAGTGAGTGTGAGTGAATGAGTGAGTGAGTGAGTGAGTGAGTGTGAGTGAGTGAGTGAGTGAGTGTGAGTGAGTGAGTGTGAGTGAGTGAGTGAGTGTGAGTGAGTGAGTGAGTGTGAGTGAGTGTGAGTGAGTGAGTGAGTGAGTGAGTGAGTGTGAGTGAGTGAGTGAGTGTGAGTGAGTGAGTGTGAGTGAGTGTGAGTGAGTGAGTGAGTGTGAGTGAGTGAGTGAGTGAGTGAGTGTGAGTGAGTGAGTGAGTGTGAGTGAGTGTGAGTGAGTGAGTGAGTGAGTGAGTGAGTGAGTGTGAGTGAGTGAGTGTGAGTGAGTGAGTGAGTGAGTGTGAGTGAGTGAGTGAGTGTGAGTGAGTGAGTGTGAGTGAGTGAGTGAGTGAGTGAGTGTGAGTGAGTGAGTGTGAGTGAGTGAGCGAGTGTGAGTGAGTGAGTGAGTGAGTGTGAGGAGTGAGTGAGTGAGTGTGAGTGAGTGAGTGAGTGTGAGTGAGTGTGAGTGAGTGAGTGTGAGTGAGTGAGTGAGTGAGTGAGTGAGTGAGTGTGTGAGTGAGTGTGAGTGAGTGTGAGTGAGTGAGTGTGAGTCAGTGAGTCAGTGAGTGAGTCAGTGAGTGAGTGTGAGTGAGTGAGTGAGTGAGTGTGAGTGAGTGAGTGTGAGCGAGTGAGTGAGTTAGTGAGCGAGTGAGTGAGTGAGTGAGTGAGTGTGTGAGTGAGTGAGTGAGTGAGTGTGAGTGAGTGAGTGTGAGTGAGTGAGTGAGTGAGTGTGAGTGAGTGTGAGTGAGTGAGTGAGTGAGTGAGTGAGTGAGTGAGTGAGTGTGAGTGAGTGAGTGAGTGAGTGTGTGAGTGAGTGAGTGTGAGTGAGTGTGAGTGAGTGAGTGAGTGTGAGTGAGTGTGAGTGAGTGAGTGTGAGTGAGTGAGTGAGTGAGTGTGAGTGAGTGAGTGTGAGTGAGTGAGTGAGTGAGTGAGTGAGTGTGAGTGAGTGAGTGAGTGTGAGTGAGTGAGTGTGAGTGAGTGAGTGAGTGTGAGTGAGTGAGTGTGAGTGAGTGTGAGTGAGTGAGTGAGTGAGTGAGTGTGAGTGAGTGAGTGAGTGTGAGTGAGTGAGTGTGAGTGAGTGTGAGTGAGTGAGTGAGTGTGAGTGAGTGAGTGAGTGAGTGAGTGTGAGTGAGTGAGTGAGTGAGTGTGTGAGTGAGTGTGAGTGAGTGTGAGTGAGTGAGTGTGAGTCAGTGAGTCAGTGAGTGAGTCAGTGAGTGAGTGTGAGTGAGTGAGTGAGTGAGTGAGTGTGAGTGAGTGAGTGTGAGCGAGTGAGTGAGTTAGTGAGTGAGTGAGTGAGTGAGTGTGTGAGTGAGTGAGTGAGTGTGAGTGAGTGAGTGAGTGTGAGTGAGTGAGTGAGTGAGTGTGAGTGAGTGTGAGTGAGTGAGTGAGTGAGTGAGTGAGTGAGTGTGAGTGAGTGAGTGAGTGAGTGAGTGTGTGAGTGAGTGAGTGTGAGTGAGTGTGAGTGAGTGTGAGTCAGTGAGTGAGTCAGTGAGTGAGTGTGAGTGAGTGAGTGTGAGCGAGTGAGTGAGTTAGTGAGTGAGTGAGTGAGTGAGTGAGTTAGTGAGTGAGTGAGTAAGTGAGTCAGTGAGTGAGTGTGAGTGAGTGAGTGTGAGCGAGTGAGCGAGTGAGTGAGTTAGTGAGTGAGTGAGTGAGTGAGTTAGTGAGTGAGTGAGTGAGTAAGTGAGTCAGTGAGTGAGTGTGAGTGAGTGAGTGAGTGAGTGTGAGCGAGTGAGTGAGTTAGTGAGTGAGTGAGTGAGTGAGTGAGTGAGTGAGTGAGTGAGTGAGTGAGTGAGTGAGGGAGGGAGGGAGGGAGGGAGGGAGGGAGGGAGGGAGGGAGGGAGGGAGGGAGGCAGGGAGGGAGGGAGGGAGGAAGTGAGTGAGAGAATGAGTGAGTGAGTGAGTGACTGAGTCAGTGAGTGAGGGAGGGAGGGAGGGAGCAAGTGAGTGAGTGAATTAATCAATAATCAATAGATAAAGTCATTATGTACCCTGATCAATTGGATCCTCAATGCTTCCCTCTAAATAACCATCCACAATATCAATCACCACAGATTTGTCTTCTGTTGTGATTGATTGGTTGTTGTTCTATTGGAGAGGAAAAAATATTATGAGGTAGCACTGCAATGAGCTGAAATAGTCCAACGTAAGAGCAAAACAATAGATCTACAATCTTGGACAGAACACATGAGACGAAATACAAATTTTTGTATGTTCTTTGGTCTTCTGGCTGTTACTGCCCCCCTCCCCCCAGAACAATGTTGTTTTAGTCTAGAAATGATGATTGGGATAGCTGCTATCCGGGCCACAAATGGGGTGAGGGGGATCACATGTCTGGAAAATACACATGAATGTTTAAAATGCATATAATAAAAAAAATCTAGCCTTTTCATGCACTCAGTCTCAAGTCATGCTGTCCAAGATTGTAGCACAAACTTGTGTTTAACATTGTGACTTATTTACCTTGTCAATACCGTTTTGTTTTAAAGTAACCAGTTCTTTGGATAGCTTATTCACTTTATTTTGTAGTTGTTTGATTAAAGCTTCCTCGTTTACTGCTTTGTTGATACTAAAACAGAATTAAATACATCACGTTAACATAATCGAAATAAATCAATCCTTGATTATCACAACTGGTATCATCATATTTTTAATGCTATCATGGTCATGATTGTTATCAACAGCAAATAATCATTATATGGCCCCTCTCACTTATTGCCCTTGGTTCTGGTACTACAATTATATTGATATCTATGTCATCACCATCACCATCACCATTCATCATCATCATAACAGCCTGATATACATAGGTCAAGATGATCTTTCAAATGCATTTTTGGAAGGTCATTACCCCATTTTGAAAGATCAAAATTTGTAATAATAATTCTTTTTTAAAAATACATCGACAAGATAGGTTTTTCATTTGAAAATATGGAGGTCAACTAGTACTTTCAAACTCTGATTTGACATGCAGGTCAAGAAGCAAATTAGGAGGGACACAGTCCTTTAACCTGCCCTTATTTTGAGCCCTGATCTCTGCATGTCTATATTTTAACCAACAAACCCGATATATACATTATGACTCTATAGGTCCTGAAAAGAGGATATTATTAATTGGCTAAAAGTAGATTAAAAAATATGCAAATACATTGTCACTTTTGTTCATTCCTGACAAGGATTAATAACAGTACTATAGTTAACTTACACTGGGTTGTTAGTGACTCTTGCTACTCTCTGGGCAAACCGACATGTTAGAATAGACTCATTGAGATTGTGTGACTCCAACGACAGAGTAGCAATCATAGCCGTATTGCAGTTACCTCCTGGAATAGAATAAAGATAAGTGGATGAATGGATAGACAGATGGATGGATGCACGGGTGGACTGGCAGATGGATGGATGTATAGATGAATAGATATTGAAATTGGTATTTAAATGAATGAATGAATGAATGAATGAATCAATCAATCAATCAATGAATCAATCAATGAATGAATCAATGAATCAATGAATGAATCAATGAATGAGTGAGTGAATGAATGAATGAATGAATGAATGAATGAATGAATGAATGAATGAATGAATGAATGAATGAATGAGTGAATGAATCAATGAATGAATCAATAAATGAATGAATGAATGAATGAATGAATGAATGAATGAATGAATGAATGAATGAATGAATGAATGAATGAATGAATGAATGAATGAATGAATGGATGAATGGATGAACAAGTAATGAATGAATGAATAAATACATGAATGAACAAGTAATGAACAAATGAATCAATAAATTAAGGCAAGAACAGAAATGGCTGACAGAATGAATGACTTAATGGATGAATGTAAATACAAATTCAAGATAAACTAAATTCAAACCAATTAATTCTTGAATGAGAATACATTATGACAGCTGTTTTCACCTAAGCTGTCCTGGAGCATCATAGTCAGTAGGGAGTTTCTGTAAGATATATAAGGACTGGTTGTTGAGTTGATAGAGGAACCTTTCCTCCTCATTTCAGTAAATCCCATTGCACTAGCACACTTCAAACCACCTGCAATGCACAAGAAATAAAATCACGACCTTTGATTAAAACAATCATCATCATATTTAATCATATTTACACCACTTAGAATTGACAATATTATATTTACTACTGCAATAATTGTTATTTGACAGTATTTTTGTACAATTGCACAACAATGAAGAGTTAGAGGAGCAGTCTTGTCCTCAACACAACTTTTCAACATATTATAGTGTACATTCCACCAAAATTATAAATTGACCTTTAATGTTTCAGGAATGCAACATGCAGCTATGTTTTGATATTTTGATGGTTATTCCCTGCTGGGAATGTGACATTCACAGTAAGAGAAACAATTAATGAGAAGCTATTAATACTCACTGGGAACTTGTGACAAGCTATGTCTCTGCTGTGTTGGTGGGATGTAAGCACTTTGACATCGCTTGCCAGTGAACCTGAGATCTTCTCTACTTGCTGAACGAGATCTCATCCCTAATGGTAATGAAATCAACAGAGATTAATATTAATCAACTATAGTCTCAATCATCACTGTCATCATCATCATAATCATTACAATCATCATCATTACTATCACTGTCATCATCATCATTGTCATCATCATCAGTATCATCAACATCATCATTACATTATCACCACTATCATCATCATTACCATCATCACCATCACTGTCATCATTATCATCATTACCATCATCATTATCATCACAATTATCATAATCACTACCATTATCATCATCACTGTCATCATTACCATTGTCATCATCATTGTCATTATTGAAATCATAATCATTACCATTACCATCATCAATATCATTTTATTATCACCATTATCTTAATCGCTACCATTATCATCATCACTATCATCATCATCATCGTCATCATCATCATTATCATCATTACCAACATCATCACCACATTATCCCATCACCATTATCATCATCATTACCATCATCATCATTACCATCATTGTCATCATCGTCATCATTGAAATCATAATCAAATATTACCATCATCATCATTACCATCACCATCATTACCATCATCATCATCATTACCATCATCATCATTATCATCATTGTCATCATCACTATCATCATTGAAATCATAATCATTACCATCATCATCATTACCATCATCATCATCATCATCATTACCATCATCATCATCATTACCATCATCATCATTACCATCCTTGTCATCATTACCATCATCATCATCATGACCATCATCATCATCATGACCATCAATCACCTTGTACATGTATTCTCTGCAATGCAATTATGACTGTCTCTAGATAATGGAGTGACAAGTTGATGTGTTTTGTTTCAGTGTTTAATGTAGTTGATGTGACGCTGTCTTTCTTGATAGACAAACTCTCAGATCCTGCTAGATCAACCAAATTGAGTTTTGACCTACAAAGAGGAAGTTATCACACATGTTACCTATGCTCTACTTGAATTGAGTCAGTGTCAACTTTGAGATGGACATTCTCTATAGCTAGTTATTGAGAATCTTTTGAAGCTGAACGCATATCCAGAGTTCATGCTACAATTTTAGCATGAATTTCAAGTGCTTTTTAAGAACTTTTCAAGCTCAAAATGTGGTATTTCAAGAAGTACTATTTTTCTATAAATTTGATTACTAACAACCTAACTTCAACAATGTTTTTTTTTTTCTTGTTTTACCACAGTCTGAAAAGAAAACTTGTGTCTGCAATAAATTCAAGGAGATTTCCAGGAGTTTTTAGATCATTTCGATTTTCAAGGGCTTTTCAAGTGCACTTGAAAATGTTTTTCCTTTCAAGGGCTTTTCAAGGATGTCAAGGAGTAGCAGCAGCCTTGCTATTATCTCCACTGACATCATTACAACTAGTGGCATCATCACAATCATTATCATTATCGCCACTAGCATCAGTATCACCATGACTACCACTAGACTTACTTTACAACCAGTTCTGAGTCCTGTTTCTGTCTGGTTAAGTATATGGTAAAGATGGCATGTGACCGTGATGACCTGTCATTACTGGATGTCCAGGCAACAGCACGATTACTTCTTCCATTCATGTGCAACTTACGAGCTTCATACTCAGTGCATACATTGTGAATCGACAAACCATGCAAATTGCATGTGCCGCTGGTACCTTGTGACACTAAAACCTACAAATGATTATTGAGTTTGTTTAGTTTGTTGCAGTTCGGTAAGCAATTTTTTTAAATTAATTTTCTTATAATATTGTCATTATAATAGAGTGCATGCACTAAAAGTGTGCAACTTAAATACGACTAAATAGTGCTATTTTATGCTAATTCTATTGTTTTCTTTTGTTTAATTAGTGCTATTTACTACTAAATAGTGACAACTGTTACCACTTTTAGTGTGTGCACTCTACAATATAATTGTCTTATATATGTTGTCTTCAGTGTTAGGCTAGTAAAATG
Organism: Diadumene lineata; assembly: GCA_918843875.1. Lineage (NCBI taxonomy): Eukaryota > Metazoa > Cnidaria > Anthozoa > Actiniaria > Diadumenidae > Diadumene > Diadumene lineata. Next base: position 11,504,257 of record OU974083.1, on the reverse strand, counting down.
GATCTTGGAACTTATTAATTATTTTTTTATTTGCTTTGATTAACCTCCTAGGGATCAATGTACTTTTTTTTCTTTTTGTTCCATAAATATCTTCATTGTCAGGTAAAGTTATTGTAAAAATAATATGTTTGTTGATAAAGTAATATTTTATTCAAAAATCTTTGTACTCAATGACTTTACAATACTTACCATGACAACAACAACCAAAATATAGTATTTATCACACATACGCAGTGCATGCAACATTGTAGATGCTTTATTCTACACTATAATATTAAAGGTGCAATAAAAGGAACTTGAACTATTTAAGTCCTATACAAATAATGTACCTTGGGAAGGTCTCTAACATTTTTTGTCCCATACATTAAAGGTCCCAGTAAGTCATAAGCAGTTTCATTGTACATCTCCAAGAAGGATACTTTAATTGTAGCACATTCATCTTTGATGTCTTGTAGTTTTTTGAAGATAAAAGCGAGTGTTTGTGGAATGAGGCCATGCTTTGAAGAACTGTAAAGAAAGAAATCGTGAAGAAATACTCTAAAAGTAAGGACATGCTCAAATGATTCTCTGTGAAAGAAAATTTACAGCATGAAAAGAATGCAAAAGAAATGAAAAATTAATGGAGAGAAAAGAGGAAAGAAACAAAGGTCAAAAGAATGAAAAAAGGAAGGAAGAAATTCAAAGGAAGGAAAGAATTCAATGGAAAAAAAACTGGAAGGAAGAAGGAAAAAGATGAGTACCCGGTATACCAAAAACAAATATATGTTACAGCTAAATTTTAATTTCTAAAGTAAACGAATTATAATTGAATATCCATGCTTGATTATTTTATAAATCAATATTCACTGTTTGCAAACGAATTTTTTAAATTAACTCACGACGTAGACATCACAATTATAGAGTAATTAACCTCAACTATTACTTAAATTACGACTCTTCATATCAACAGTAACCAAGAAATTATTTCCAATGAAGACAAATACGGAACGAAAAAAGGCAATTTTGAACACGCACAAGACAACAGCTACATAAATCCCATAGCAACTATTAATATACAGAATAAATAATAAATGTACTATATAGTATAAGATTGTCAAACAGTAGAACATTCACAAAACAATAGAACACACAAGTTTGAAAAGTAAAATCTGATTTCAAATATCGTAGTTTTTAACTTTAAATTTGATGTGTAATTCTATCTTCGCTCGAGTTTAGTTTAGTCTTCGACATCATCTCACCTTTCTTTACTCAACTCTTCGCCTTCGATCGTGTAAGTCTTTCCACAACCAGTCTGCCCGTAAGCAAAAATCGTCCCATTGTAACCCTCTATAAACTTTCCAACTATATCTTTCGCCGCGTTTTCAAAAACTTCACTCTGCGTTGACTCCGAGTCAAAAATCCGATCAAATGTGAACCCAATTTCAGAAGCATTGCGAGGAATAGCACTACGAAGAGTCTTTGGAACTAACAGTCGCCTCTCTTGAACCTCCACCAAAGTTGTCGGGCAAAGACATGGATGAATTCTTCCGTAGACTTTTATAGTGGCCATTAAACTGTGACAGTTTGAGTTTCGAGCGGAGAATTCGGTGAAAAATCCTTCATTTTTGACCGAATTTTGGTCATCCTGTACGACAGTCAGACATGACCTAGAGACTAAAATCTACTCCAATGTCATCCGATTTGCGCTTTCCTTGAAGATAGGAGAGTTACTGGACAAACGAGGATTTTTCACGGTACTTAGGTCATATTGTTCCTACAATAACAAGCAAATTATTCCTTTTGTGTCATAAAGTGGAAATTACTTTGAAATCAACCGCTCGAGACCGTGAAATATGTTGAGCGTGACGCACGTGACGTCACTGGCTCGACGGGGGTCTGTCATGCAATCCATTTGAACAAGACAGAAGTACGTAGTGTGGGGTCAGGGAAATTCACCCATATAGAATCCTTTTACGTAAAAAAGCAGCCAAGCCGCAAAGCAGTATTTCAATTGTATGGATATTTCCATAAGCCCGAAGATGAAGTCTAGAACCTAAAATGACTAGAACCTAATAAAAAGACGAGCAAAAAAATCTGGAACTATTTTCACGTTTTATACTACTGGCTGACGAGGCTAATTTCCTCTGGCTTATTTATGGCACCAATATACGACTTGGAAATAAATATGCGCACAGGAAATTAACCTGGTCTGCCTGCCAGCCGATCCCAGCAGAGGAGATTTACTGGGTTAATTCCAGTCCCACTCGGTCACTTCTTTCATTCACAAATTATATATTCAAAATGGCGGCCAATTTGCTTCGTGTCAAAATATTCGAATCTACCATTAAAATGTTATTTCTACATACCTAAGCAACAAAATAATTCAATATCAGCTGTGGTATATTTTTATTAGTATCTCCAACGATCAATCAATTCGTTTTTTTGTGGAAAAGACAAAAAGATCGAAGAAAAATGGAGAAAGTTTCGACCTACACTGGTGCTATGTTTGACAAATTGGACAAACTGAAAACAGCGGCTATAGGAGCAACTGTGACCGCTTATTGTGCTACAAAAAGTGCCGTGGGAGCCGTGAGTGCCTTGATTGGCAATCCGTTGACGAAAGATTACGAAGTTGGCCGCCATATTGCGAGTTTTGGACCTAACTTGGCGTGGAAAGTTCTAGAGGGTAAACGAAAAACAACTGGACAGGTTTGTTTGATCACACGATATAAAATCAAATGCGCACGAGATAATGTATTTTTATATTATTTGGTGCTTTATTATATTGCTATTTTCCCAAGAAAGAAATGTATAATATCTTTGATGTACGTTAATAGTTAGAAATTTGAAGTCGATCAAATTTTGTGTTGTCAATAAAATGAGTGCTATAAAATCAATGATGGATTTCATACTTGATTTCACTTCACCACGTAAATTGAATGTTCAGTTAAGTCTGATAAGATTGATATTTACTCTCTCAAAACGGCTTAACAAAAAAAGTTAACATAAAACGGTAAGAATGCATGGGAGATCAGCTCTTTAAGTAAAAGGGATGTAGTAAGATGTACGAATATTGAGAATAAGTTCTAAATTAGTTAACATTGTTAATTACGTTAATTGATTATACTTGAGATAACTTGATCTTGCTGATTTTATTCAATCTTGGGTAATTCCATTTTTAAATATCATGAATGTGAGCAACATCCCATTTTTTTTTTATTTTGATCTCATTCATTTTTCTATTTACTCCTTCATTGATTCATACATTTGAAAGGTCCTCCATCTGTTCATTCATTAATTCATTCATGTCATTCATTCAATCATTCACTCATTCATTCATTCATTCATTCATTTATTCATTCATTCATCCATTAATTTATTTATTCATTCATTCATTCATGTCATTCATTCATTCATTCACTCATTCATTCATTCATTCATTCATTCATTCATTCATTCATTCATTCATTCATTCTTTCATTCATTCATTTATTCTTCTTTCCATTCATTCATCCATTTATTCCTCTTTCCATTTTATTCATCTTTCCATTCATTCTTTAAAAAGTTATCTGTTGTTTCTTCTTACATCTTCATTTTTTTCATTAATTTTTATTCTTTCTTTGTTGTTTCTATAGGAAGCATCAATCTTTGTATTTGAAAAGAGACTTCTTGATACAGTAGACAAACATGACAGGCAGACAGTATTAGAATGTATGAAAAAAGGAGCAGTACAACTAACAAGGCTACGGCATCCCAGAATACTAATGATACAACATGCCATGGAAGAATCCAAGTAAGAATATCATTGCAATAATATTGGTTAAGGAATTTCAATACTGCTTTAGTTAATATAATATAGAATGTGAACTATATTCTGTTCGAGCTGCAATAGTCCAGGTTGAGTCTTGGCTGCATTTGTCTACTTTGTTGATATGTCAGGTGCATGATTCATGATTGTTTTTGTTGTTGTTATGCAATAACTCGCCATTTTATTAACTCGCCATTTGAATACATATTGTATACCAGTTTTTATTAAGGATGGGTTTGAACCTGAAAGCTTACTTGAATAAATCATTCTTTTGGAGAGACCGGGCGATCACGTTGTGTCCTTAGGCAAGATACTTTGCTCTCTCAGTGCCTCTCTCCACCCAGGTGTATAAATGGGTACCGGCATTTGCTGGGGGTAAATATAGTCACAGTATATATATCGTCCAACCCCTGGTAGACCAGCGCTGGTTTCCAGATGCTGAAGGGACTTATGACGCTAAACATGACATTTTTTTTTTTAATATGCAGACAAAACAAGAATTATTATGTGACAACTCAACATCTGTTTTTTTTTATTGTAGGGACTGTTTAGCCTTTGCTACAGAGCCCGTGTTTGCTAGCTTAGCTAACCTACTTGGAAAACATGATCACATGCCAACACCACCTCCCCCTGAATTTGCTGTAAGTTTTCAATGGATATCTTTAGAACTACATTTACCAAGGGGGTTAATTTAGGTGTACAAGTCAACATAATCTCTAGATGATAACTTGTATTGATGTTAAAAGCACTCCTGGAGGGTTTAGGTTGAATTTTACATTTTTTTTAAATGCAGTATTGCACAATACATTCCAAATTAGATTGATGAACTTTTGTTTCTAAAACTTTTTTTTTCAGAGTTTTGAACTGTATGAAGTAGAAAGAGTTTATGGCCTTTATCAAGTAAAAACAAGACTTGTATTATTTATTTTTACTCAGTATTATTTTGCTGATATTATAGTCAGTATTGCAGTCATAATCATAATCACTACAATAAATATCTTCTTTGTGTCATTTTGTTTTTGGTATTTCTGTATTTCAGCTTGCTGAAGGTATTATATTCCTCATTGTCATAATCATAATCACTACAATAAATATCTTCTTTATGTCACTTGTTTTGGGTATTTCTGTATGTCAGCTTGTTGAAGGTCTCATGTTTCTGCACAATGATGCCAAGATATTACAAGGCTGTCTTAACCCAGAGAACATCATGGTCACCAAGAATGGTCACTGGAAGATTGCTGGTCTTTTCTTTAGCTCTACACCATCAGTCATTGATGGACAGGTGAGCTGTTTGTTTGTAGTTCATTTTTTTGGTTTTTCATTCGTTTGGTTGTTTGTTTGTTTGTTTTATTCATTTGTTTGTTCGTTGGTTTGTCCATTTGTTCATTTACAAGTTTGTTCATTCACTTCATTTTTCACTCAATTTTTTCCTCCTTTTGTCCTTCAATTTATTTCTGTTATTGGTATTTTGGATCAGTTTATCCAATGATTGATTGATTCACACATTCATTCATTCATTCATTCATTCGTTCATTCATTCACTCACTTACTCATTCGTTCATTCATTCATTTATTTATTCATTCATTCATTCATTCTTTTATTCATTCCTTCATTCATTCATTCAATCATTTGTTCATTTATTCATTCATCCATTCATTCATTCATCCGATTCTTTTATCAATCCACCCATTAATAAGTTTCGACATTATTATCAAGCATTTTCATTCATTCATTTATAATTTCATTAATAAGAAAGTAAAAGACATGAGCAATCTATGACATTCAAGTATTTCCTTTTCTTCATTCAACAGTCTTCATACAATGGATGTCAGTGGGAACCACGCCTCTACCCCTTGGCCCAACCTGACCTTAACTATGCTGCACCAGAGTATATCCTCTCCAGGTCATGTGATGTGTCAAGTGATATGTATTCATTTGGCGTACTTATATATGCTATATTCAACAAGGGCAAAACGCCATACACGTGTGATAATAATATGACAGCATTTAAGAGGAATGTGGAACAGGTACTAGCTGTTGTTATTGTTTTGATTATTATTTATAATTATAATATATTATTATTAATAAGATATTATTATGAATTATTGTCATCACCGCCACTGTCATCACCATCATCATCACCACCACCATCATCACTACCATCATCACCACTATCATTATACATTAAACCAGTCTTCTCTGTTTTCTGTAGATGTCTAAACACAGTATAACCAGTCTTGGCGATGTACCAGAAGAACTACGTAGTCATGTCACTAGACTGATAAGCATGACTCCATCACTCAGACCTGACGTACATGAAATGACCAAGGTAAATTTCTTATCTTACTCTACACAGTAAAATGAAGAGATCAATAAAATTCTGTTTTATAGCCTCAAGGTTATTTAGCTAGGGATTATGCCCTGCTGATTGGGAAGACTTTCTCTCTCTCATACACTACTTATAACTACATTTACTTTTTAGTTTTTTACATCTTTGTCGAACAGAATCTACATTTACTATTTAGTTTTTACATCTTGAAATGTGATGTTTTTACTGGGGGAGGAAAACCAGAGGACCTGGAGAAAAATCTTGGTGGCAAGAGAGGGAACAATACTTCAAAAAACAAACCTTGTTCTATCTTTTGTTTATTTTAGATATCTTATTTTGGGAAGACTTTTTCTCTCATACACTTCTTATAACTACATTTACTTTTTAGTTTTTTACATCTTTGTAGAACAGTATCTACATTTACTATAATTTAGTTTTTACATCTTTGTATGTTAAAACCTTGTTTTATCATTTTTTTATTTTAGATATCTTATTTTGAGAATGTAGCAGCACTTACTCTGCAATACCTTGACTCCCTGATGCAAAGAGATGACATGGCAAAAGCACAGTTTTTTAAGAGTCTTTACAAGATAATGTCTAAATTACCAAAGGTGTGATTGTTATCTCAATACTAGATTCATCCTGATGATTACAATACATCAATATCACTTACAACTGGGTTCAACCCATTCAAATATCAGACACTAACACCAACAGTCTTTCTCAAGACTACACACACCCAGATGATCACAACACATCAACATCACTCACACCTGGGTACAAAACATTCAAACATTAGACACTAACACCAACAGTCTTTCTCAAGACTACACACACCCAGATGATCACAACACATCAACATCACTCACACCTGGGTACAAAACATTCAAACATCAGACACTAACACCAACAGTCTTTCTCAAGACTACACACACCCAGATGATCACAACACATCAACATCACTCACACCTGGGTACAAAACATTCAAACATTAGACACTAACACCAACAGTCTTTCTCAAGACTACACACACCCAGATGATCACAACACATCAACATCACTCACACCTGGGTACGAAACATTCAAACATCAGACACTAACACCAACAGTCTTTCCCAAGACTACACACGCCCAGATGATCACAACATATCAACATCATTTACAACTATGTTCGAAAAAACACCAGACACTAGCACCAACAGTCTTTCTCTAGAACACATGACATTCTAATGATTCAGTAACAGCAAAGTCACAAGTCAAGACTCTACTCAGTCATACACATTAAAATCATTTATTAATCAATGTACAATGTTTTGACGATAAATAACTATCTTATGTATCTACAGTATTTCAAATTGTTGTAAAATAATTATAGCATCTCCAATATGTTCTGTATACTATTTATGAATTGTATAGTATTTCAAATATTTTTTTCTATAATAGATGATTTATAACCGGGGCTACTAATTAGATTAAATCTATAGCAGCCCAGTCTCCTAACTCTTTACTTATATATATATATTTATGTATTTAAAGATAAGGAGAAAATTTTTTTTTTAAAAGGTACAATCAATATGTTTTTGTTTTTCTAGCGTGTAATTGTTCAGCGTGTTCTACCTCAACTATGCCTTCAGTTCAGTAATCATAAACTGGTTCCCTTTGTTCTTCCTAATGTGTTACTAATAACAGAAGACTGTACCACAGAGGAATATGTCAAACTGGTTTTACCAGAATTGAAACCTGTTTTCAAAATACAGGAGCCAATACAGGTGTGATATTTTTAAAACTTCCACTACATATAAGAAGTAGAAATTTAGTTTTACCCTTCAAGATACTGTAAACATTATACCATATAAAGTCTGTAAGTAGAATGAATGTGTGGCAGGAATGTCCCAAAATTTAGAAACAAATTCACTCTTTGAAATACTTCTAACTTAGTTTGTACCTCCATTAATGTCTGCGAGAGTAAATTTGTGAGAGGAAATCCTATAACTTGGCAACAAATTCACTCTTCAAAGTACTGCTAACTTTGTTGGTATTAAAGTGGGAGTGAATGTGTGGCAAGAGGTCTGCCAAACCAATACTCTGGTCACTTGACCATTCTCCCTCCTACAAAGTAATTGTCTATGGTTGTATATAGTACTATTAAATTGATAAAAACAATTGTCTATGGTCGTTAATGTTTCTGTTTTTCATTGGAGGTGACTATCATATTCCTGAAGAAGCTGGATCTCCTACTAAGCAAAACACCCCATGACTCAATCAGAGATGATGTGTTGCCAATGGTGTTCAGAGCATTGGAAGCTTCATCTACTGATATCCAGGTCAGACTTGAATTGGTTCTATCCTCACAAACAGATAACAAATAATTCATTATAAGCAATGTCATTGTCTCAATCATCACCAGCATCATAATATTCCACATCACTATTATCAGCATTTTCATCATCATCATTGTCATCATCATTATCACCATTATCAACATCATCATTGGCATCATTGTTGTCATCATCATCATCTCTGTCATCATCAACATTGTCATTGTCATCATCACCACCATTATCAACACTATCATAGTCATCATTGTCATCATCATCATTACCATTATCAACACTATAATCATCATCATTACCATTATCAACACTATGATTATCATCATCATTTTCAATCATCATCATCTTGCCTAATGATTTATTATGTTTTTGGTCATCCAGGAAATGGTATTAAATGTAATTCCCAACTTTGCTTCAATGGTGGACTACACTCTTATGAAGAACTCTGTCATCCCCCGCATCAAGACGCTTTGTCTACAGACTTCTTCTCTAGCTGTAAGTCTAACATCAACTGTAAAGAGCATATCAAATTGGATGTCTTAATTATCATTTTCTTGTGCTCTGTCAAGGACGAATCCAATCGCATAGTGTTAGACTTGTTGCAGCATCCATTGAATGTTCTTGTGATGTTTAATTTCAGGTCCGTGTGAATTCCCTGGTCTGTATTGGTAAAATATTGGAGAATTTAGATAAGTATTACGTGATGGAAGATATCTTACCATTCCTGTCTCAGATACCATCTAGAGAAGCCCCAACACTCATGGGAATATTAGGTGAGAAATAGAAAATCACTGAGTGCTGTTCTTTTTCTTTCCCCTGTAACAGGAATGTATGTGAGTGTTGTGAGTTGGGTTCTCCAGTAGTACGCTGGAAAAAAACACTTTCCAAGATGCTGCCGCAAATTAAACTTTTCAACCTCCAACAGTACGATCAACCACATTTAAAGATTCCTTCAATCCTGCATTTGTATCTGATATTTGGTATTTTCAAAAGATTTCTCCAATGCTGTTCCATGGATGATTTTTATCTCCTATTTATAGTAATAAACAGAAATAATTTCATTTCAATTGTACCTGATGTTTGAAATTTACAAAAGACTTCTCCAAAGCTGGCCCATGAATGATATCTCGTATAATTTAGAATAACAAACCGAAATGTCATTGAATTTTCAGGTATATACAAACAAACCATGTCTCATACCAAACTAGGGATGGACAAAGACTATTTAGCAATGAAAGCTATTCCTTTCTTGTTCCCTTTATCAGTTGAACCATCACTCAATCTAAAACAGGTTAGTAATGTGACTGTCTATCACTTTTAATGACCAATATTTCATACTCACACACTTAAAAAACCCTTGAAAAAGAATGCATGAGTATGACATGTTTTTGCATCGACTAGGTCATGAAACTTGTTGTCTTAGTGGTTGGTGTTCATTATAACTACAGTAATGTTGCCTCTGTTGATTTGATGATATTGAATCAGAATCAGATGTTAAAATAATAGTAATGTTCAACTTTGTTTTGTTTTGTGCTTTACTCATTCATTCGTTTGTGTATTTATTTGTTTTTACTTGTTTGTCTGTCTGTCTGTTTGTTTGATTTGTTTGTTTATTTGCTTTTGTTTGTGTGTCTGTGTGACTGTTTGTTTGTTTGCTTGTTTTTTGTTTTTGTTTGTTTGTTTGTTTGCTTGTTTTTTGTTTGTTTGTTTGTTTGTTTGTTTGTCTGTTTGTTTGTCTGTTTGTTTATTTGTTTGTTTATTTGTTTGTTTGTTTATTTGTTTGTTTATTTGTTTGTCTGTCTGATTGTTTGTTTGTTTGTTTGTTTATTTATTTGTTTTTGTCTTTGTTTCTTCATTTATCCATTTCTTGATTTATCCAACAGTTCTCTCAGTTCATGAATATTATCAATGACATGATCAAGCAAGTCCAGGTTGAACACAAAGCAAAACTGGAACAGCTAAACAAAATGCAAGAACAAACACAGTAAGTAATGGTGATGCTGATGACAGTGATAATGATAATTAGAGTCAAGATCCAAGTCTTTCTTGCTTTCTTTCTTTTTTTAATCTCTCCCAAATGATGGCTGCTATTTCCAATGTTCAATTTTTGTCTGTTAAAGAGGTTTTCCATTTACGCCTTTCATTTACACAGGACTATTTTATCAGGACGGAAATTTGTATGGCAAGTTGCTTGAATTTGGCACTTAGGATCTGTGTTAACTGTTTTCCACAAAACGTTTTGTGGTACTGTGTAATTAGGGTATAAATGTTTTGCTAACTAGTCAATTGGTTAGATAATTATAATCATAGTCTTTGAGGGTTTTTTTACATTTTTTTTTTAATTTCAGGACAGCATTAAAGTTTGCACAAGAAGCTGAAGATGCAAAAGCACTGGACAATCTCACATCAATAATAGATAAAGCATTCAATGAAAGAACATCTAGTTCTACAGGTAACTGAATGAAAGAATGAAAGAACAAATAAATGAATGAATGGATGGATAAATGAATGAATAAATGGATGAATGAATGAATGAATAAATGAATGAATAAATGAATGAATGAATGAATGGATGAATGAATAAATGAATGAATGGATGGATAAATGAATGAATGAATGAATGAATGAATGAATGGATGGATGAATGAATGGATGAATGAATAAATGAATGAATGGATGGATAAATGAAGAAATGACTGAAGGGATGAATGAAAGGATGAATGAATGAGTGAGTAAATGGACAGATGGATGGATTAATGAATGGATGAATGAATGAGTGAATGAATGAATGGATGAGTTAATGGATGGATGAATGAAAAAATGACTGAATGAATGGATGGATGAATGAATGAATAGATGAATGAATGAGTGAATGAATGGATGGATGGATGGATAATGGATGGATGGATGGATGAATGGATGGATGAATGAATCAATGAATGAATGAGTGAATGGATGAATGAATGAATAAATGAAGTCACTGATAGACACTACATCTAATTAACAGGGAAAACCATGAGTAAATAACAAGGTTTATTAAATTCTATTTCAGTTGAAGAGAAAAAGTCAACAGGTTCTCCTGCGAAAAGTGCTGCCACAAAGAATGCTGAAGTACATAATACCTTGAAATAAATATGTTATCAACCAACATATGCAATGAGTTTGAATAATCCAGAGCACAATGCAGCAGTTACACATCCCCTCATGAGTTTCGGATACCATCGTCATCAATATCTCGCAGGATGCTCATGATTTTTTTAGGCCTTTTTCGTGCTCTCCCAACATCCCGCGTGGTTTATTTCAACGATAAACCACGGAAATCAATTGTTTATTGCTCAAATCATCATCAGTATCATTATTATAATCACCATCATCATCATCATCGTCATCATAAATATCATCATCATTGTCATCATCATCATCACACTCATCATCATCATCATCATCAATGTCATCACATCAGCAGCATTACTACAATGTTGATTGTGATACAGTGCCCTGGCGATATACCTTCTCTGCAAGCTTTGTTAATATTGTTTTCTTTCTTTTTGCATTGTAGTTCAACAAATTGTTTGGGTTGTCCGACAGTAGAGGAGGTTTGAACGAAGACATACTGGATGCATTTGATATGTCAGCATCACTTTCATCAGCTAACAAGGTGAAGGATTAAATATCAGTATTGTAATCACATCGTTATCGTCATCATCATCATCATCACTACCAGCATCAATGATATCATAATGATCACAATCATCATCACCATTATCATCACCATCATTACCATCTTCACCATCATCATTACCATCATCATCACCACCATCATCACCATCATCATCACCACCATCATCACCATCATCATCACCATTACCATCACCATCATTACCATCTTCACCGTCATCATCACATCACCATCACCATTATCATCACCATTATTACCATCTTCACCATCATCATCACCATTATCATCACCATCAGCATCACCATTATCATCATCATCACCACCATCATCACCATTAGCATCAACATTGTCATCAACATCATCACAATTATCATCATCATCATCATCATCACCCTTGTCATTAGCACCAGCATCAAATCTAGTAGAATATTGAGCATCACGATTACATATTATCTCTTATCTGCATCACTAAAAATTATCATCATTGCAATGATCATCAAGGCCATCATCAGTAGATATCATCAATCATTTTCATCAACTGACAATATTTTCTCTTCCACAGCCCAGTAAACCATCACCATCACCATCGTTCTCACCAACACTTAGTCCACAAACCAACCGCAGCACATCTCTACAAAACCTCTCCCCTAATCGCTCAGTATCCTCATCAAACCAGACATCTAAGCCTTCAAACTATGGAAGCTCAAATAGTCTCAACTCTTCCAGTAGTCCAATGACTGGTTCGAATAGCTTGGGCTCCCTGTCTAATTCTAACAGTGCAGGCTACAAGGCTACTGGAGGAATGGGTACTAATGCTCCTATGGGATCTGGTACAAGTACAAGTATGTCATCGATGTCAAGAAATTCAGTGTCTGGATCAAGTGGAGCTGGGACCGGGACTTTCAGCTCAATGCCTTCGAATCTAACTGGAATGGGATCTATGTCTAGTAACTATGGAAACATGTCTACTAATCGTAACAATGCGCCAAGTAACCTTGGCAACAAAAACAGTAACTATGGTAACATGTCTAGCAACTTTGGCAACATGTCGAGTAACTATGGAAACTCATCTGGTAACTATGGAAACACATCTGGTGGCCTTGGAAATATGTCTAGTAACTATGGCAACATGACAAGTTCCTATGGTAACATGTCTAATAACTATGGCAACATGTCCAGTAGTTATAGCAACGCTGGATCATCCAATCAGATGAATTCCCGATCTATAAGCGGTAGCATGTTGACTCCCTCCAACCCGTCAGGACCTTCATCTGGCAATAACATGTGGAGTCCTGCAAGCACTGCCAGTCGAACAGAGCAGAATAAAAAGACAAATGCTCTTGATTCGCTGTATTCACCAGAGATGAGCCATCTACAGAATAGAAGCAAACCTTCACTGAGCGCTCTACAGACACAAAAACAGAACACTGGGCCAACGCAACACAATAGTATGGGTGAGTTAATCATGATGATGGTTACGGTGATGGTGATGATGATGACGGTAGTGACGATGATGATAATGGTGATGATGATAATAGTGATGATGATAATAGTGATGATGATGATTATGATGATTATAATAGTGGAAATGATGATTGTAGTGATGATGATGATAGTGATGATAATGGGGTGATAGTGGTAGTAGTGATAGCTCAACAGCACCCTAGGAGTGAGTAGTTTATCATGGCGTTAATTATGGTTGCTGATGCTGTGATCATAATAATAGTGATGATATGATGCTGATGATTATGTGGCGGTGGTGATAATGATGATGATGGTGATGATGATGGTGGTGGTGATGATGATGATGATAAAAATGGTGATGATGGTGATGATGATGATGATTGTGATGAAGATAATAGTGGTGATGCTAATGATAGTCTTGACGTTAGTGGTGATGATGGTAGTTGTGCTGGTGGTTGAAGGGATGTTGGTTGTCATGGTGATTATGGAATGGTATTATAAATGATAGTAATGACGATAGTGCTAACAATCTTTTCAGGAATGGCTCCTATGCGACCGCCCTTCAGTCAACCATCCATGACGCCATCAGGAATGTTTCCCATACAGCAGCAAAGCATGATGGGAAATATGATGACCCCTATGACTCCTCAAAATCAGTCCAGCAGCAGTTCAGGAAATGACTTAAAGGACATTTTTGGCTGACACAAAATCTATTTACCGAAACAAGACATCGGGATTGTATAAGCAAGTTTAATTCAATCAAGAACGTGCAATACAACTTTGTTATGACTTCATGTTCTCAACATGGAGACTTTACCCCAAGGGGAATGGGAACTGACAAAGAAAAAACACTGAACATAGGAAGCCTGATATAGAGGAATTTATTTAGAACAACACTAGAATTCCTGTGAAAGTCTTTACAGCCAACATATAAAATGTTAAAGCAGATTTATGCAGACAATTACGTAGAAAAAGATACCATCTTTTATTCAGAGAAGAAGTCGACGGTAACATTACGTAGTGAATATTTAGTTGGGGTTTCTGATGAATTACAGTAAGGACACTCGAACCGTGAACACTTTGAAGAGACGTGGTGGCCTAGTGGTTAAGGCATCGGACTTTGGGTCCAAAGACCTGGGTTCGATTCCCAGACCGGGCGATCACGTTGTGTCCTTGGGCAAGATACTTTACTCTTTCAGTGCCTCGTCTTCTCGGATAAGGACGTAAAGCCGGAGGTCCCGTCTGCCTTCACTCTAACCTTGTCATAAAGTGGACATAAAAGATCCTGTTGTATCTGTCGCAAAGAGTAGGGGATCGTCTCCCGGTACAACAGTCTGGTCTCGGAGGCACATATCACTAACAATACTCAAGATTGTAAAACTGCTTGGCTGCGATTCGCGCCGACTTGATAGCAGTCCGACAAGTCCTCCACTGCAAACAATTGTAAATCTGAGACGTTTGTTCTCAGAACATGCAGTTCCCGCTTAGGGAAGACTCATTATTATTATTATTATTTGTGCTTTTTTTATACTTTTCTTAACATACATCCTTTGAGTGAATCGATTTGAAAACGTTTTCATTTTGATAATTAAATGCATTTGAGTTCAGTCTTACTTTTGTAGAGGAATTGAAGCAATAGAAAGCTCAGAATACCAAAAGGTACATAAAGGAAGTGTTCATGGTTCGAGTGTAACGACTCTTTCTATGAATGAAACAACTAATAAGCCCAACACAATCTTGCAGAAAACGATTGGTACGTCTTGCAACTATTAGACATACTCTGCCTTTTCCTCATAAATCCCAGCTCACTTTTCTTTTGGGAAAAATCAGGAAGAATAGCTACGTTGCATAACAGAATTTTATAAAACTGTATGCATACAATAATCGTGAATAATATGACAACATTTCTGTTACTGTTCTTCGAGACGGTAACAATTAACAAGGCGACCAATCAAGAGCTAACAAACTATAAATTGACTCGAAGTACATGGAATTGGGTAAAATATTCGATCAAATAAAGCGAAAGCAAAAAATTACATTTGAAACATTGTGTTCGTTCCATTTATTCATTTATTTATTCATCTATTAATCAATAGAGTGCAAACAATATATCCCTGAAACACTAATTACTAAATAGTACAAAATAGTGCTAATTAAACAAAAGAAAACAATAGAATTTGCATAAAATAGCACTATTTAGTATTACTAACATCCATGATTTAACACGTCGCTCAATCCAAACTTAAAACCCTCGTACAATATCAGGTTTCATAACTTCTTAAAATATCATAAATAATTCAACGCAAAACCGTGCTAATAAAAACAGTACCTTGCCCACAATGCACTCAAAGCAGTGTGTTAAAAAAAACAAATGACCAAAAATAAACAAAAAACGTGCTTTAAAACCAAAATACATCCACCATCACCCTCCAAATTGACCAAAAAACCGCGTTTTCGACGAAAATACACGGACTATAGCCCACCAAAATGACCAAAAATGTGCGTTTTTCGACCAAAATGCATGGACTATAGCCCACCATAATGACCAAAAATGTGCGTTTTTCGACCAAAATGCATGGACTAAAGCCCACCAAAATGACCAAAAATGTGCGTTTTTCGACCAAAATGCATGGACTATAGCCCACCAAAATCAACAAAAATGTGCGTTTTT
This sequence comes from Diadumene lineata, assembly GCA_918843875.1. Taxonomy (NCBI): domain Eukaryota; kingdom Metazoa; phylum Cnidaria; class Anthozoa; order Actiniaria; family Diadumenidae; genus Diadumene; species Diadumene lineata. The sequence goes on along the minus strand of OU974083.1, from coordinate 11,487,993 downwards.
CCATAGCACACCAAAATGACCAAAAAACCGTGTTTTTCGACCACAATGCATGGACTATAGCCCACCAAAATGAACGAAAATGTGCGTTTTTCGACCAAAATGCATGGACTATAGCCCACCAAAATGACCAAAAATGTGCGTTTTTCGACCAAAATGCATGGACTATAGCCCACCATAATGACCAAAAATGTGCGTTTTTCGACCAAAATGCATGGAATAAAGCCCACCAAAATGACCAAAAATGTGCGTTTTTCGACCAAAATGCATGGACTATAGCCCACCAAAATCAACAAAAATGTGCGTTTTTCCATAGCACACCAAAATGACCAAAAAACCGTGTTTTTCGACCACAATGCATGGACTATAGCCCACCAAAATGAACGAAAATGTGCGTTTTTCGACCAAAATGCGTGGACTATAACCCACCAAAATCAACAAAAATGTGCGTTTTTCGACCAAAATGCATGGACTATAGCCAACCAAAATGACCAAAAATGTGCGTTTTTCGACCAAATTGCATGGATTATAGCCCACCAAAATGACCAAAAATGTGCGTTTTTCGACCAAAATGCATGGACTATAGCCCACCAAAATCAACAAAAAACCGCGTCTTTTGAAAAAAAAGCATGTACTATAGCTCACCAAAATGACCAAAAATACGCGTTTTTCGACCAAAATGCATGGACTGTAGCCCACCAAAATAACCGAAAATGTGCGTTTTTCGACCCAAATGCATGGACTATAGCCCACCAAAACGTCCAAAAATGTGCGTTTTTCGACCAAAATGCATGGACTTTAACCCACCAAACTGATCAAAAATGTGCGTTTTTCGACCAAAATGCATGGACTATAGCCCACCAAATTTCCAAAAAAACCGCCTGTTCGACCATTTAGCATGTACTATAGCTCACCAAAATGACCAAAAATGTGCGTTTTTCGACCAAAATGCATGGACTATAGCCCACCAAAATGACCAAAAATGTGCGTTTTTCGACCAAAATGCATGGACTATAGCCCATAGATACATTTTACCGTGTAGTTAAAATAAAGTTGATAACCAACCCACCGAAATGACCAAAAATGTGCGTTTTTCGACAAAAATGCATGGAGTTTAACCCACCAAACTGACCAAAAATGTGCGTTTTTCGACCAAAATGCATGGACTATAGCCCACCAAAATGACCAAAAAACCGCGTCTTTTGAAAAAAAAGCATGTACTATAGCTCACCAAAATGACCAAAAATACGCGTTTTTCGACCAAAATGCATGGACTATAGCCCACCAAAATAACTGAAAATGTGCGTTTTTCGACCCAAATGCATGGACTATAGCCCACCAAAACGTCCAAAAATGTGCGTTTTTCGACCAAAATGCATGGACTTTAACCCACCAAACTGATCAAAAATGTGCGTTTTTCGACCAAAATGCATGGACTATAGCCCACCAAATTTCCAAAAAAACCGCCTGTTCGACCATTTAGCATGTACTATAGCTCACCAAAATGACCAAAAATGTGCGTTTTTCGACCAAAATGCATGGACTATAGCCCACCAAAATGACCAAAAATGTGCGTTTTTCGACCAAAATGCATGGACTATAGCCCATAGATACATTTTACCGTGTAGTTAAAATAAAGTTGACAACCAACCCACCGAAATGACCAAAAATGTGCGTTTTTCGACAAAAATGCATGGAGTTTAACCCACCAAACTGACCAAAAATGTGCGTTTTTCGACCAAAATGCATGGACTATAGCCCACCAAAATGACCAAAAAACCGCGTCTTTTGAAAAAAAAGCATGTACTATAGCTCACCAAAATGACCAAAAATACGCGTTTTTCGACCAAAATGCATGGACTGTAGCCCACCAAAATAACCGAAAATGTGCGTTTTTCGACCCAAATGCATGGACTATAGCCCACCAAAACGTCCAAAAATGTGCGTTTTTCGACCAAAATGCATGGACTTTAACCCACCAAACTGATCAAAAATGTGCGTTTTTCGACCAAAATGCATGGACTATAGCCCACCAAATTTCCAAAAAAACCGCCTGTTCGACCATTTAGCATGTACTATAGCTCACCAAAATGACCAAAAATGTGCGTTTTTCGACCAAAATGCATGGACTATAGCCCACCAAAATGACCAAAAATGTGCGTTTTTCGACCAAAATGCATGGACTATAGCCCATAGATACATTTTACCGTGTAGTTAAAATAAAGTTGACCGAAAATGACCAAAAATGTGCGTTTTTCGACCAAAATGCATGGACTATAGCCCACCAACATGTCCAAATAACCGCGTTTTTTGATCAAAATACAATTGTAAGTATAAATCTATAAATGCGAAAAACGTTTTTACTATAATAAAAAGACACATTGCTGATTGCAAATGTCGAAAGACATTTCGTTGTTTATTGTTTTTCAGCGTCTACATTGGATGGATCTTATGTTCCTGGTTAGATAGACGTGCATGGTGTTCATTTGTCCGGCGTGTTGGAGACACTGTGGAAGAGTTTCTTTCTTGTAAAAATACTGAAAATTATAAGCGAGATAAGCATTAAGGTCGTAGTAATAAAGATGTTATGATGACAATGTTGATGATGTTGATAGTGATGATGGTGATGATAGTGATGGTAGTAATGAAGATGATGGCGGTAGTTATAATGATGTTATGATGGTAATGTTGATGATGTTGATAGTGATGATGGTAATGATAGTGATTGTAGTAATGATGATGATGGCGGTGGTGATGATGATGTTATGATGGCAATGTTGATGATGTTGATAGTGATGATGGTGATGATAATAATGGTAGTAATGATGATGATAGAGGTGGTGATGATGATGTTATGATGATAATGTTGATAGTGATGATAATAGTTCGGATGGTAATGATAGTGATCAGTTGTCATCCATCATGAAAAAGGTCTATTAGTCAGTATCTGCAAGAGAGTATGAGATAAGAGAACTTATCGCCGGACCCCACCAGGGGCTCCACCCGTTGTGCTATTTTTTAAAACTTGTTACCAATCTCTGAACTTTTGTCTTGAGGTGTTTTGACGATGCGACCGCGCCTCCTGCAATTCTGGTCAATCACGTTCCGTTCACGAAATAACTTCAGTTTACAAATAGAATGACAAGATCACCTGATGAGTGTAAAGCCCAATACGGGGGATAAGCTCTCTTATCTCATACTCTCTTGCTAAAGTCTTATTATGTCATTGTTGTTGGTGATTGTGATCGCGGTTGATGATGATAATTAGTGGTACATGTAGAGTACATTTAACAAAGGAGTATCTTCCCCGCCTTGGTATCTGCTGTATTGTGTACCTGGAGAGTTGCAGCCGTTGGATGCTCCAGTCTAGGGCTTTTAAGATCCCCATATGCAGTGAATCCAAACGCTGTTAGCTTGTTGTTGTGATACATGAGAAACAATGGGAAGAAATCATCGCAAGACATGTCAGATGAGATGTCATACCAATAGTGTTGACCTAGAGAGATAAAGCAGAGAGAAGCAAGTCCACAAGTATATCAACTGAGTTATATTAATGTGATGGCGATATCGATGATTGATGATGATGATGATGATGATGATGATGATGATGATGATGATGATGGTGATATCGATGATTGATGATAAAGATGAGGATGATGGTGATTATGATAATGTCAGTGATGAAATTAAGATCACTATTGTGTGAGTAACAACATTATTAATCAAATACTTATCGAATATAAAATGTTTTTGTACAACATTAGAGGACAAGGGAGCGTTTCACCCGTTGAAAAATTGTGATGAGAAACTAAATGAATTCTTATTTTTACAATTTGCAGATGATTATGACAATAAAACCATCCGCGTGTCAGTTTAAGAGATATGTCCTCGTTCACATGTCCTCATTCACTTGTCTATGATATTTTTTCACATTGAATGGTGATGTAGCAGCCGGAATATCGTTAGTTCTTACCCATATTTGGAAAGCATTTCCCAGCCACCCATGTAGTGCCATTCAAGTCATCTTCTTTATAGGGCATTTCAATCGTAGAGTCCTTTCCATTCAAAAGAATGAGTCGGTCACCAAATGAATCACCTATCCCAGGACACTTGCATATGGTCCCTGGCTCCCTAAAGTACACTGTCAAAACGTACATGTCTCCTTCGAGGACCCAAGTAGAAATGGAGTTTTTCACGCCTACTGATTTTGGAACCTGAATGGAGTTGAAAAACACAGGAAGAGACATATCAAACGTGGTTGTAACCATAGTCGCCGTCGCAGTCGCAGTGGCAAATTTGACCAAATTGTATCAAAGTGAACAAACTTCAAATTAATCATACCCCCATTTGCATCCCAGCAACTTTTCCGTTGACGCCAAAGAGAAGCATGACGGCAATATCGCCATTCAAGATATAACGATCTCCAGCAAAATAGTTATTGTCTACGAAATATTGAATATCGTTAATAACATGCTACTGAGCAGGGTAGCAGTAATGCTTGTACCTGAAAACCACATACCGCAACCACTTTTTATCTCGAAATTGCTCCCTTTTGTTAAATTGTTTTATTTTGACACCACGATCAAACACAAATCGAAATAGACCTTAGATTCACACCGAGACTGGGTTGTATAAATCCAGACATTCTCGGTATTTCATACACTCCAGTCCGGATGTACCCAAATCTTTTGTTTTGTGGCTAGTCAAGCCAATGCAGGGAAGGTCTATTTTATTGTATATTGAAGGTCTATTTTATTGTATATTAAAATCTATTTAATGGTATATTGAAGGTCTATTATGGTATATTGAATGTCTATTTCATGGTGCATTGATGAAGGTCTATTATGGTATATTGACAGTCTATTTCATGGTATATTGCTATACTTAGTTGTGTACTGGTTCATAGCTTACCTTTGCATGAGGCAGTGAGGGTCCATCCCTGATCTTTAGCTTCCTGTACTGTTTTCGGCAAAGGGCTGAACCTTCGGAACGTCACTATTTAAGCAATAAATGATTGTAATGATTTCTGTAGTTTGCCGTTGAAAAAAAAAAAAAAAAAAAACATACGGGGATGTTGGGAGCCTGTCAGTGATTTTTGGCCTTTTTGAGTGGTCTACAAACATCCCAAGTGGTTTATAGAAATAAACCAGCAATGCGTGCAGTATTAAATGATGGCAATCATGTTCATATTTGTGATAATGATGGTGGTGATGACGGTGGTGGTGATGATGATGATAATAATCATATTGAAAACAATGACGGTAGAAGTATTAATGATGATGATGATGATGATCATGTCAAAATGATGGTGATGATGATAATGATGGTGGTGACAATGATCATATTGATAACAATGACGGTAGAAGTATTGATGATGATGATGTTGATGATGATCATGTCAAAATGATGGTGATGATGATAATGATGGTGGTGACAATGATCATATTGATAACAATGACGGTAGAAGTATTGATGATGATGATGTTGATGATGATCATGTCAAAATGATGGTGATGATGATGATAATAATAATAATGGTGGTGACAATCATCATATTGAAAACAATGACGGTAGAAGTATTGATGATGTTGATGATAATCATGTCAAAATGATGGTGATAATAATGATCATCTTTATAACGGTAGCAGTGGAAGAAGTGATGATGGTGGTGATGATGATAATAATAATAATGATGATGTTGATAACGGTGATGGTAGAAGTATTGTTAAAGACGGGATGGTAATTGAATATAATAGTGTTGATAATATAATGATGTCAATGATGATGGTTTTAATATTGATGTTGATTATGATGGAGATGATTGCGATTGATGGTAATAAAGAACGTACCTAGACAACCTTTGTTGTATGATGAATAGCAGTAATAACACATTGTGGCTGTTGTGATTTACAGTATAATGTCGATTAACGACTACTATTATCATCATTATGGTGAATGAGAAAATAAGCTAAGAGAAAATATCCCCGGACTCCATCAGGAACCACGCTAATACTATTTTTAGAAACCAGGATATTTTTAAACTATTACCAATCGCGCTAAAACCTTATTCTTAAGAGAAAGACATTGTTAAGTTTTTCTTTTGCAAATTTGAATAGCTCTTCTTTTTCATCTTCTCCACTAGCCTAAAATTCGCTCTATTACCTCTCTGGTCAATCTGACCAATCACGTTCCGTTCTTAAAATAACTCGGAGGCAATAAACAGACTTAACGAGGCTGATGATGTGTGCCAAGCCCAATTTGGGGGATAGGTTCTCTTAGCTCATTTTCTCTTGTTATGGTCGGTGGTAATGATACTTTTGGGTTGTTGAAGTTACCTTACATCTTACCTAGAAGGTCCTTCCAGTTTGGTTCTAATTACACGAGACAACAAAATACATCAGTATGAAGTGTTTGGGGTCATTGGGTTGTTCAAAGCTCTATTGGAACTAATCCTGGGTTAACTTCAAGAAAACTTATAGAGTTAACCCTGGATTACCACTATCGCGGCCATTGGAAGTTTTTTAAAGTAGGTTTTGAAAATTACAGCACCAGGTGTCGCAATTAGAGGCCATTCATTATGTAATTACGCCTATTTAAATGCTCCTCTTTAGAACTCATTAAAGAGATATTGATAAATCAGGGTTTACCGATAGAGTACACGCACTAAAAGTGCGCAACAGTTCTCACTATTTAGTAGTAAATAGCATTAATTAAACAAAAGGAAACAATAGAATTAGCATAAAATAGTACTATTTTGGAGTATTTATGTTCCACACTTTAAGTGCGTTTTAGTTACTCTCAAGTAATATAAAGACTACAATCCTCAATTTGTATTGATGACGTGACCAAAACTATGAAGTTAATTAGGACCAAGATTTAAGACTTACGTGTTTTCATCCTACGTATAGCCTACGAACATTTGATATCTATAGCGCAATTATCAGCATGAAAACGTTCATAACGAGTATCCTGATTTGACTTGTAATGAACTACATTATTCAATTTTGAGAAACTCGCGAATTCTTTTTTCCGTTTTCCAGTGCTTGGAAACTGTTCTTTTTTCTTTCTTGGGCGTATATTTGAACATGCGAAGTAAAAATTGATATGCGGTTTTGTTTGAAGAAAAGGATTTCAAGGTCCCTTCCAGTTCAAATAGAATTTCGTCATTCCTGAGACCCAAAGTTTTACATTTTCTTTAAAAACCACCAAAAATCAAACTTATCAATTTGAACAATCCAGATAAAAGCCTAAGTGCAGTATTTGCACAATGAGCAACCTGAGAGGCCGATGTCGTCGAAGTTTCATCCCGGGCTGGAATCAATCAGTGAATCGAAACGTAATAGAAGGAAAAGTGTTTTCTGTTTGAGTTTGGGAATTAAAAAAACACAAGACTTCTTTGTAATGTTTATGATAACTGGCCCCCAAGGGAATATTGCACGAACTTGCAGTATTTTTTAACAATTTAGGCTTCGGTAAAATAAATTAAATACAGTCATGAATATTCTTTCAAACCCAACACGACAATTAGAAATATCTAGTTATGAAAGTAGAGTAGAATTTTACACTTGTACAAACTTGTGGTCTTGTTTGACAACAAGTCTTGATAAAATTTTAACTGATTACCCTTGGTTTTTATCCATTTCCGTCCCAAAGTCTGACACAATTTGACGCCGGATTAGATACAGTAGACCACATTTTAAAACCGCGAGTATGTCGAATATGAGTCATACTTTAATTTTAAGCTAAAAAATAGCAATTATTTTCATTTTTTTCCTTAAAAAAATAATTAAAGCTTATTTGAGGGAAACGTTTCAGTAAGCGAGTAAAGAAAGTCACGTTTACGACTAAAATCACAATTCTTACTTTCTTGTTGTTGTTGGTCGTCAACAGCGTTTGTAACCAGCTGCAGTTGAGACACAGTAACAAACAGCAAAACAACAGCAAAGAACTTCATCGTGACTGGACTTGAGTCTATGATTAAGTTTGTTCCTAAGTCGGTGCTTTTATAGTCATAGAAATGGCCTAACGGGGAAGGGGTGGGGAATTTGTAACAAGGCGTTATCGCAAAGGAATGACGAAATTATTTTTTATTGGTTAGAAGGCTCTACCCGATTTTACGCTGGAAACAAACCTATAGGGAGTAGGGGAGGGGGAGGAATTTGTTACTAGGAAGGGACACCATAGTAGCAAATAATAAAAGAATCTTAGAACAATGCAAAATGACGGGGTTTGGTGTCCTTGCTAGTAAGTTATGCAAGAATTCAACAATTAAAAACAAATGGGACAAAATTAGTTCTGTCGTGTATATAGAAATTAAACATTTTAAAAGATGGTTTTACTAAGTCTACAGATGACTTCTACAACAAATTTCCCATTTCATAGTGAAAATTTTAATCTTTAATTGAAAATTCCTTTTTCTTTTTACCGCGGTAAGGGCTACAACTTTTGTTTACAATATGATCAGTTTTATCTTATAATTTTTTGCTATCTTATTTCAACTAATTTTTCACGCCAAAATGTGCCCCTAGATTTCCAGCGATTTATTAATAGATGAAGTGTACGAGCATAATCATTTAACTATTAGATAAGAATACAGTTACATTTAGTTATAATGATTCCATTAGTTAGTGAATCATTGGGTTTCCTGTGTGTTTACATGACGTCAATCACTTAGTGCACACTGCGCATGTCAGCTCATAGCCATCGATATATGGTTTACATGGCAATGACTCGCAGGATGCTTGAACGAAGTACAACAATGCACCATTTGTGTTAGCATATGAACCAGTTCTCGCCTGTGCGTTTTCATCCACACAGATAAAGTCACGTGGACGATACGTATAATGCTCTGTCATCAAGTACCCGTAGTACTCGCGGGTCCATCCCGCGGGACACTCGTACGTACCCGGTACCATCAGCTTACTGGTTCGTTTAGTCACGTGACAGACAGCACACGGTGCGTCATGCTGGTAGAGGTTGCTGGGAAGGATGGCGGTATTGTCACTTACTTCATATTCTGCTCCGTAGACTCGTCCACCATTTTGAAAGCCCGCCTTGAAGTTGAGGTATTTTGGTTTTGATGTTAAGCAAAGATAGTTTACTCCACCTCCTTTTTGATTATGCCTTTCACCTCCAGCAAAACCTATGAAAGTGTCAGGATAATAATAAAAATATTCTCTATTCTACAAATAATTAATATATAAGGTAAATAACTTATACCATATTAACGAAAGTTTGAGCCAAACAGGTTCTTAAGATCCCAGGTTTTTATACGCGGGTATTTACTGTATTCGGAAAGTTCTAAGTCTCTCAGGTAAGTTAGAATTACCTTATGACTTCAAGTAAATTGTTGTACGTAGGTTTCATATTAATACAATCTTTGTTTCGACTACGTAAAAATTACATTATTACCAAGCTTTCGGAGAGTATCCTCCATCATCAGAGTTTGAAAATAACAAAATCGAGTGAGATAAATTCAAACTTATGGAACACTGTAACTAAGATAAAAAAACAACACTGAATATAAAACGGTTAAATATGCGCGCACAAAAATTTTCGCGTGCAGAAAGAAAGAAACAAATGATTATTAAGGTAAATAACAATTGAAACAAAAAGAAAAGATGATAACAAACAAATAAATAAATGAATGAACACAGCAAACACCGTGTAGGTCAGTCTCAATAACATTCTAGGTCCGACTGATGTTCCAGACAATCACCGGCAAACAATGCCATATATTACCTTTGTAGACAAGATCAGCACCCCCCGGACATGAGTCTCTGCCCCATCGTACATACGAGACTCCTCCACCGGGAGATCCGGGGGTACCTTGTTTACCGGGTACTCCTCGTGGTCCTTTATCCCCTGAAGGTCCTGCAAATAATCAGTTATAAGACATATATGTCAAGATGATGTTGGTGGTACTCTTGGGAATGATGATGATGGTAACAACGATAAGACAAGTGATGATAATGTTGCTAATGGTAGCGATGGTAATGATAATTAAGATCCAAGAGAGTATGAGATCATAGAGCTTATTCCCGGACCCCATCAGAGGCTTTACTCCTCGTACTATTTTTAGAAACTTGTTACCAATCTCCGCACTTTTGTCTTGACGATACGACCGCGCCTCCTGCAATCTGGCCAATCACGTTCCGTTCCCGAAATAACTTCAGTTTAAAAATAGAATTAAAACTTGGACTATTGCGAAAATACATGTATGTGGTTTACCGCCTTGCACAAAACATCCTTTGAAATCATTGCAAAATATTTCACCATACCTTGTGGTCCTGGATTACCGTCATGACCATCCTTACCATCGCGACCTGCAGTGACGAGAGAAATTTTAATTTCATTCATTCATTCATTCATTCATTCATTCATTCATTCATTCATTCATTCATTCATTCATTCATTCATTCATTCATTCATTCATTCATTCATTCATTCATTCGTTCATTCATTCATCCCTTTGTTTATTCTCTCATTTCATTCATTAAATGATTGATTGAAAGATTGAATTATTTTTACATTCATCATATGTAGGAAGAAGTTTCTGTCTGTGTGTCTGTGCATCTGTCTGTGTGTCTGTGCATCTGTCTGTCTGTCTGTCTATATATCTGTCTGTCTGTTTCTAAGTCTGTCTGTCTGTCTGAAGTTGCATTTTACCCGGCATTCCATCGCGTCCATCTCTCCCTAAAAGTTATAAAAGACAATAAATCAATCAATCTGATAATCTTATCTAGTAATAATTATTAATACCATCATCATCATCATCATCGACAATACCAAAAACCACCGTCATTATCATCACTATTATGGTAATCATCCGAACATCACCGTCATCCCCACCAACCTCCACATTAGCATTATCATCACAATCAACATCACTGTTGACAACCATTTACCTCTCAATGCGGTCAACTGACTGGATTCCATGGAATGAAGTCTGAATTCGGAACAAAGTATCAAATGACAACTGACAAACAATACATGGCAACAAATAACATGGTGTTTCGTGTGATAGTGTACACACAAGCAAACGTGGGCAATTAATCGTAACAAATTGTATTAAAGTTTATCACTTTATTAGTGTTATGAAAACCACTTCCGCGCAATAGCAATTACAAAGCTTTATTTGACCCAGTCCCATGAAAGTCACTCTAGAAACAAGTGACTGCGCGTGAATAAACAGTCAACTGTATATATTTAGTCAATTGCCTGTCGATTATGATCAAATAGGGACTATTTTACTGATAAAAGGAGTACAGAGGTCATTTGCTCCAAGATAACGCGAACTTGTTCACAATACTTCTCATTGCTTACCTTGCCTCAATAGCTATCAGAGCAGCTCTGGTTTTCTTTAGCGATGCAGTCAATGCTGCAAAATCATTTCCTGGTTTATTTGCAGTGTCTACAGCAAGACTTTGGTTAAATCCAGCTGTAAAGCCGACGGTACATAAAAACAATACAAAATTGCGAAAATACATTTTAAGGTAAAACTCCTTCAGTCTGCAATCGCAATCCTGAGTTCAATTTCAAGTAATTTAAGATTGATGATTTATGTATGGCCTTGCGCCAAGCTATTCCAGATGCATTCTGTACCTCCTAACCTTTTGTCAGATGCTTTTCTAATTTCGAAAGTCGTGCCGATATCATTTGAAGTTATATGACCTGCGTGCGTGCTTTTGCAGTGGCCTCACCCAATTTATTACAGTGATTCCATAAGTCGGTCCCAAATACAAAGAGCGAATACTAAGATTTGTGGAAACAGTCTACCAATTCATAGAACTTTTGGCAAAACATTTTTTTTTTTCAGTTTGACAATAAAGCGCAGGTACAATGACAAACAATTAAAGGTTTAGGTATTTTTTTATAGCCAGTATATTATTGATACTTATTTTTACATATATACATTTTTTAAATATTTTATGGCTTTTTTGGGGAATACATATGTACATGTATGTTTGATGGTTAAACAGATAAAGCAATGTTTTTTTCTAATCTGGTTCTTTATTGGGGGACTTTTTACAGACTGTAGTATGCAGTTTAAAAACATGAGAGTGTGTTAGTGCCCCCCGACGTTAGTAAGTAAGTACAGACACCGAGGATGGTCATACCTGCGTCCTCAACTGGATTAGAGTGTAGAGTACACGGGACCTCCTATTTAACGTCGTTATCCGAGAGGTCGTGAAGCTCATACCATTTGCAGATAGAGAAACAAAGGCAGCAACATCTCCTCAATTATTTTGAGACCCTGAGTGTTGGTCCGGCCAGGGCCCAAACCTGTGACCTCCTGCACTAAATTCCGATGCTCTGCCAACTGAGGTAAACGGTCGGTGGTTACATTAAATCGTTCTCAGTCAATATTCAAAGTGCCATAACATCGATATTCAATTATTTAATTATGCATATATTTCGTCAACTCACGTGTAAGAGAAATTATACGTGCAACCAGAAGCCGCGTATCGATCTAAGAGTGAAAATGCTGTAACTTTACCTACAAATAGCAGGTCATTTGCGGATGATGAAGCGAAAATGGTTCGAAAAAAGAAATCAGCTAACATAAAGTATGAAAAAATTATGACATAAAAAGAGAATACTACATGGAAAGTATGTGTGTACGGTTTTTATTCACGAGTCGTGAAGTTTTTAGTCAACATTTTAAGTGCTATAGCATCGATATCTAGTTGTTCATTTTTATTATATATTTTGTAATTAGGAAACAATCCTGATTTGTTCCTTCAATCTTCAGTATGAATAATTGTTTGAAAGCTTACGAGCTCTGATCTAGCACATAATTTAAAGTCCACAATATTCTACAACCCAAAGATAGGCTTTCATTAGCTTTGAACAGTCTAAATATCAATGAGCCTGCGGGTACTCCACCGCCGTATCAGCGTTCATTGTCCTCAAATTATTCGTCCTAAACTCCATATTTGCACTGCTGTGCGAGAGACTAGGATCTATTGTGACGCACTTCCTGCACATCAGTCTTTTCACGGCCACCCGGAAGTCGATATTCAAGCATGTATAAATATAAGGATTCAGCGCGCTGCTTGTGTATTGCAGAAGTTTCAAAATATAGACACCTTCAACTGGGAAGTTCTTGGCACATTTCAAGCAATAGTTCACCGCGAGATTTGTCAATAAAAATGGCGCCCAACAAATTAAGAATGCGCCAACAACAATCCCAATGACCTTTGCGGCCTTCATTTCAGTGACGTAGCTGAATTTCTTCTCATGGCGGTTACCGCTGACTACGTTGATCACACGAACATGTCGTCTTGCGACTGCGAAGATACAAGAATAAGTAAAGAACATCGAAGTGGTTGGAATGAAGAAAGACATCAAAGCAATGAATATGGGATAGATTTTTCGATCAATCCAGAATTTCAAGAGAGCGACAATTAACGCGTACGTCCACGAAAATAGTATCGTTCCCAGGACTCTGACTGGGGAGAGAAGAGTCTGGTAACTAAACGGTTTGGTAATCGCTAAGTAGCGATCGATGCTCACGAAAGTGAGGCTCATAATCGACGCTGTCCCACACGCGATGTCAGACATAGTGTATATAGTATGAAGCGGTGTTCCCTTAATGAGGATTTTCCCACCAAAAGCCATGTGTAGCAACCACGTTGTCATGGCAAATAACGTTACCAGGAGATCAGCCGTTGCTAGGGACACGATGTAGAAGTTAGTAACCTTTTGTAATCGCTTGACAGCAATGAACGCGACCCACACAAGTGTGTTACCGAATAACGCGAATACTATGAGCACCACGAGAACGAAGCAAGCGATTTGCTCGACTGTGGCCAACCAGTCGTCCCTGAATGGAGGAGCTTTGGTGGTTTTGTTGCTAAGAGCTCCAACGTCCGTCATATTCGCTGTTATATTATCCATTTTTAACTTGATACCTTGATTATATACTGTACGATTTACTGTAATTTCTTTTTTGTAGCTGCTAGCTGACCTGCGTCTCCTTTAATTTGGTTATTAGGCCACAATATGATGATTAAACTGATTGATTGTCTGATTGATTGACTGACTAACTGACTGATTGATTGATTGATTCAACTAAAACTTCTTGATTGGCAGCTTGCTATTTGACATTCAAGGTGGCAATGGCAGTGTTTTTGTTATGAGAAATTGTAAAGAAAACGAATGTTTTGTTAAATGTTCTTGGCTTGGACGTGTTTTTATTACAATCGAAAAAATGTCAGTCTGAAGCGTTGATATAATTTTGCTTCATCATCAGAGCCAAAGAAGATTGTTGACAGTGTAATCAATGTTGTCAGTTTTCCTAGAAATGCTGTCTCCTAGCGTTGTTTTAGATGGTTTAAACGATAAACTCCGTGATAGCTAATCATAAGGTGTAGGTATATTGTCGGCCTTTTGGCTATTCAGACCTTCCTGCTGGCTTCCATATGCCTACGCAAATCGAAGATCTCAGTGCTATTGCCTAGAATAATGTCTCTTGTAGGATGTTTAGCTTGATAAAGTTATTGATTGTTTAGCAATAAAAGTCTGATTGCTTTTATCTCGACCTTTCTACTGGTATCTGGTATTATTTCCTAGAACAACAGTGTCTTTGCAAGACGATGCGAACGATTAAACTCTTGATAATTGAAGTCGTTGAACCTGAATCTGTATTTTATTCATCTAATATAGCTATCAGACTTGACTGCTCTTTGCTGTTGGTTATATCTGATTTCGATTGGAAATTTCTTTTGTGAACGATGTTTTGCTTGATGTGAACAATACTGAGAAGCCTGATTGTTTATCAAACTGACCTGGTCTGTCTTTTATCTCGGTTGTGGCTTCTGGTTCGTATTTATCTCTGGCACTCAAGTGTGGCGTTTTATTTTTCTAGAAATCTTTTTGCAAGATGTTTTCAGCTGGACCGATATGATAAAGTTCTTGAAAGCTAATGAAACCAGATCTGCATTTAATCACTCCTTTGGCCTATTAGATTAAAGCGCTGCTGTGTCCCTTATCTACCTGATCTGTTTTAAGGTGGCCTTGCAATGTTTTTCTAGAAATACTACCTCTTGTAACTTGTTTTTTAGATGCATAAGGTTTCTTAAAAGATAATCTAATCGTAACTTTAATACGAATAGCTCTTTGGGCCGTTGTGTCTATATGTTGCTTATCTGTGCAAGGTGGCAATATGATGTTTTAGTTTGGTTTCAAAGAATTGTGTCTCCTGCAAGTCAATTTGCTTTATGTAATCTTAAAAGTTCTTGAAAGCCTAACAATCGTCCTAAATCCTACAACTAATTGGGCTTAGTCATCTATATGTGGTTTATTTGATCTGACTATGGCCGAGGCAATGTTTTTTTGCTTTCCTAGAATTAGTGTATTCTTCGAGTCCCTTTGCTTTACGTAAACGATACGTTATTGATAAGCTGAACGATCGCCTTGAAACATACAACTTCTTTGAGTCTTGTCATCAACATGTAGCTTGATCGTGTCAGATTAAGATCGCAATGCAATTTATTTCGCTTTCCTAGAATTGGTGTCTCCTGCAAGTCGCCTCTGCGTGATATGAGTGAGAAATGTCAATGAAATATTGTCGTTAACAATATTCTATTCAATCTTCCAATTCCTTGGGTCTTCCATTTAAATGTTGCTTATCTCATGATTACGATGACAAAGCAACGCGGTTTTTTGCTTGTTTTCTTAGAAAAGTGTCTCTTTCTTTGTCGTCGTTTTTTCTTGATGTCCACGATAAAGATCTTGAAATGTATAATCAAACTGTATCCAGTATTCAAGCGGCTGTTTGTCTTGTCAGGTTTTGATGCTGGCGTCCATCTCTTGCTGATATCGCACTAGTTCGATTGTAGATAGTCAGAATAGTGAAGTAAGTACTCTTTGATTAAAGTTCCAATTTGACTACAAGAAAATAAACATATTTGGGTTATATGTTGACTTCTCAATTTTGATCTGGTCTTATCAATCAATAAATTGATTGATTGATTATGTACTGAATTATTTGTATATTTGTCGATCCATCCATTCATTTATCTATCCATCTATATCCATCCATCCATCCATCCATCCGTCCATCCATCCATCCATCCATCCATCCATCCATCCATCCATCCATCCATCCATCCATCCATCCATCCATCCATCCATCCATCCATCCATCCATCCATCCATCCATCCATCCATCCATCCATCCGTCCATCCATCCATTCAATAATTTATACATTAATTAATACATTAGTTCATTTCTGTATTTCGTAGTGCGCAAAAGCTGTTTCCTTTTTGAACAGCGACCGTGCAGACTATCTAGAGTCTCTCGATCATTTTCATGTATGGTTTGTATCTTGAGACAAAATCACCGTCATCCTCCAAAAATCAAAGTAGTTTGAGTCAGAACGACTTAATGTCCAAACATAAGCGAATCCTTTCGGCGCTGGTTTCCGCTATAAAGTACTCTAAACGATTGACATTATATTTAATTTGAAAGAGTATATTTGATGGCATGATGGATTTATAGTTCCGATTGATGTTTATGTTATGGGAATTTTGGAAACAGGCGGCAGCACTCGTATGCACTCAGTGTCATTTACCGACAATAAAGGAGATCTGATTGTTGGGGTATAGTATTGATGATGACGACAATAAAGATGATCATTGTTGTTGATGATCTGATGATGGTGGTGTCGATAAAGATGATGGTGGAGGTGATGGTGATGATTATAATTATGATAAAGATGTTGATGATGGTGGTGGTGATGGTGATGATTATAATTATGATAAAGATGTTGATGATGGTGGTGGTGATGGTGATGATTATGATAAAGATGCTGATGCTGATTATGGTGGTGATGATGATGATGATGATAATGATAATTATGATAAAGATGATGATGATGATTATGATAAAGATGATGATGGTGATGATGATAATGATGATGATAATTATGATAAAGATGATGATGGTGGTTAGGGCGATGATGATCAGATGGTTCAATGTTGTGTATCTATAATGCTCCACCTTTTGTAGGTATATTTTCTAGCTATATTTTGACCAGTTGATTTTTCAATATTTTTTTAATTTGCTAAATATAATGACTAACCTAAAGTAGCAACTCTTTTGCCGTATTTTAATTGCATACTTTCTTAAGTATATTCATAGTTCATAGATGTTTTTGCAGCATATTTTGATTTGTTTTTCTGGAGTGTTGTTCTGCAGTTAAGTGCTAAAATAAATCGCGATCGGTCTCTTTGAGAACCGGCTACTTCACTATAACGAAGTGACTTGAAGCACACTTTCGACAGACACACGAAACTGTTTATTTTTAACTTTGTCCTTCTATAGGAAGTTACTGTTTTTCATATTTGTGTTACGACGTTAAATGATATGATACTAATGGGATGCAAGGACTTGATTAATGCAATTTGACATTAGAACAATGTATCAATTACAAACAAGACGTTAACTTTAAAAGCTACTTTGGAGCGTAGGGCATTTTGGTGTTTGATACGCAATGGTCCGTTTTGCATTATTCAAAGTCCGCTTTCTTGTTTTTGTTTGTTTGTTGAATAATAAGTTCGTTTATTCATTTATTCAATTAATCATTTTTTTATATTCATAAAAAAACGACTATCCTTAGTAATTACAATGGGGACAACTAAATCGTGAATACTTGGTGCTTTTTTAAACACTTTTTTCAACATAGATCCTTTGAGTGAATTGATTTGAAAACATTTTTCTTTAAACTCAGTGCATTTGAGTTCAGTTCTACTTTTTTGGAGAATTTGAAGTAATAGAAAGCTTAGAAAATAGAAATCAAGACAAGTGTTCATGGTTCAGTTGAGTGTCCTCTTTGTAATAAGCTATGCTATTTACACTCATCGCATATTGACTACTAGTAACAACTAATAAATCAAAGAGCACTCGTTGAAGTGTAAATGTTGAACATCACATTATGCTTAAATTAACAAGAAATATTTCAATGATAAAGCTGTGTTAATGATCGACATTAAAATTGGCGAAAATTAACTAGAAAAGAAAAGTTTCAAAAAGCAGCACTTACCAATCAGTCAAGATCCTGACGCAAGAAGTTGATCGAAAACAAACTACTGAAAATTGCTTCTTTTATAACTTTCGACAACAACCAATCAAAATGTAAAATACCCTCTATCATTTTAGCCAATCAAATACCATGAAAACACTGACGTCAGTACGACAGATCTTTTTATCCAATCATGGACTGTCAAAAAAGGTGACGTCGTGGTTTCTGTAAGCCAATCAGCTCTGAACAGTTGGAAGCCAAAGATTATAAAAAAGCAATTATTGGGAAAGACAACTTGAAGAAATACTCAATCTTTTTTATGCTTTTCAACTTATTGTTTTAATGCAGTTTGAATTGAATTATTTATTAGAAATAAATCACTGACTAAAAGTGGCAGGTTCGTTCATTTTTTTTCCTCTTATAAATAAGTAAACAACAGCTAATGGTATTCGGGTGTTCTAATAAAGTTTGTGTTTTGCTTTGTTTTTTATTACATGATTAACATTTTTTTTATTTTTTCGGCTATTTAAAAAAAACTCAGAATTTTCAGAAAACCCGACTCAGTTTGATTTCTATTGATTGTTCTTTCAAACGAAGCCGAATGAGATAAAACTATATATTGTGTATTGTTTTTGTTTTCGTTGAAAAGGGAGATAATTTGATAATTCATCTAATCTTGTTCTCAGTTTTTTCATACTTTACACTTCCTTATGAACGGTTCAAAAGCTTTTTTTAGCTATCTAGCTATATTTTAAGTCAAAGTTGTAATATGTTATTACCTTTGTAATTTATTATAGTAAATAGAAGGATTGCGGGAAACTTATTGCCTATTTTTCTGGTTTTTTTTTAAATCCACACATCCATCCTTCCATCCATCCATCCATCCATCCATCCGTCCGTCCGTCCGTCCGTCCGTCCGTCCGTCCGTCCGTCCATCCATCCATCCATCCATCCATCCATCCATTCAATAATTCAAACATTCATTCATTTATCTGTACTCTCATTTCTTGTTTCTTTCGAACAGCGCTCAATCTTATAAACCATGGATACGCTTTGCCGTAGTTTGCATAGATTTTTTTTTCCGGACTCATGCGCTTTTAGTGTGAACACAAAAGCGAACTGCTGAAATAAAGTTGCGTTTTCAAAAATCTATCCGGATTGGCATGGACTAAGCTCTATTTCGAACAGAGCACTTCTCATCTTTTAATAGAGATGTCAAATATTATCTCTATACTTCTTGAGAAACCGACACAGACAGCAGGATCATACGTTATTACCGTTCATCCATTGTATTTTTGCATGTTCTCACCGTTCCAATTAACAAGCACTACAGTGCAATGACAATCTCATGCTGTCATTATGTATAGTATATTCGTCCAATTTGAAATAGAAACCCCTCTACTGATCCAATACTAATTACTGGTTATATCCATATATGAAATTACAATGTATTGTATACAACAATAATCCCGACAACAAATAAAAGTAATCGAAAAAAACTGATATAGAAAACAGGAAGAACATTGATATATACAAGTTTTAAACTTATAAAGTGCCGACTTAGCAAGAAAGTTTAGAAAAACTTTAATTCCGTGAAAAGTGAGGTTTTTCTGAGAATTTTGGAACAATCCACCGAGTTTAACAGCTTTAGTCACCATACATTTCCACTACAATTGTTTTCCAAGAAACGCTTACATACTTGACGCAATCGATAAATTTGGTGGGGAAAAAAGCATTTAATTTTATATAGCTGACTTATAAATTTCGTCAATCTTATAAACTGTCTTTAACAATGTAAACAGGTGGCTCTCGTTTTTATAAGCTTAATAGCTTCTAGAGGCCTACCTGTTTGTGTGTGTTCCTTGTAACTAGATGCTGCTGTAACATATACACGGCGAAATAAATCAAATGAAATCAAATCTGTAGAGATTTATGTCTTTTATGCACTAAAAAATAAAGTACATTCCCTCGCTGTCCCCTGAACTGACGCATCCATTAACGTTTTAAACTGTACTAGTAATTGTACATTTTTGCACAACTGTTTTCGTAAACACGATGACGTTGTCCAAATCCGGGGGAGGTACTTCTCCCGAATGATGGCAAGGGGGGGGGGGGGGGTGTTCCGTCAAACGTTGATCTTTAATTTCTAGTAGGCGAAATAGTCTTTTCGTTCAGCTAACATGTGAGAGAAACAAATCAAAACTACTAGCATGAATGCATTTAACCACGCCTAACGACTACAGGAACCCCAAGTTTATCGAGTTATCTCTACTCTTTCTTTTGGCTCGGTGTTTGGCTCGGTGTTTGTCACGGGTGAAACACAACCCCAGTATTAACTATCAGACATATTAATCCTAGTACTATAGGAAGATCCGACAACCCGAACAAAAAACAAATGCCCATATAAACACAATAACGTATGCTTGTCGGCATGTAAACAACCTAATCTAGCTGAACATCTCTATAGCTATCAGGAAATATATTGGAATTCCCACAGAGCCCCACAATAATCTAACAGATAGGTATGTGAACGAGAGGAATGGAACACCTTTGTTCTAACTGTTTTTCTTGAAACCTTTAACACGATCTACACAATATCAATCGAATCACTTTTCCTTTTAATTAATCGAAACAAATTGAAAAATTGAAAACACATTAGTGTTATAGCTGTTTTCCTAGAAACATATTGACGCGCGTCTACAAAACGCAACGGACATTTTTTTCTAAAAATTAGCGCAGTTTTTTCAGTGAATGTGTCCATTCTGGCTTCGTGTAATCTTCCCCTACAATTTATCTTCGACGCGCGTCCTCCATATCGTTCTATTCTTGGTAAATGTCATGATCTGTTTGCATATTCTTCAATCCCATGGTCACCCATCAGTATGTTCTTTCGCAATCTTGCCGGTTTATTTATGAAACCAAATACTGGAGATCACAGTAAACATGAAGAAGTCGATTATTTGACATTATTTTGCTATTTCATGAATGCGTGACTCAAGCATTTTATAACTGAAGTTTGCTATAGTTAGGAATATCGAAGTTTTCAAGCATCACCAAAATCAACCCAGTTTAGAAACTGGTTTAGAAAAACAAACGAACAAAATAACGAACGCATGATATTTGAATGGATGGATGAATGAATGAACGTATGGATGGATGGATGAACATTTTCACTCCTGCGACAATATCTCACAAATCAATAAAGAATTAAAAAGAAACACTGTGATCAAAATGTGGACTATTTGCTTGGACACACCTACATAGATTTTAAAGAGATTGAAAGTTTCTATTTTTTTACAGAATTAATAATACCTGGTCAATGCTTCACATATAAAAATCTCAAATACGACAACTACTATTGACTTTGTTTTCCATCCCCAAATCTTTCTCTTCTAGTCGAAGGAGTTTGTTTTACAAATAAGACTGAAATATGTCTGACAATATAAGAAATTTCTCGTTTATAAAAGCATCCATATCACTGAGCGATAAGAACTTGGTGCTTACAAAACACTCGACGTTAATTGCGTCTGAAGTCTCAAAATTTTGATTGAACATATTTTGTTGACTTTCATCTGCAATTGGACGGAAGAAAGCACTCAAAAGTCATCAAGATCATCTTGACTCTATACAGGATTCACTGTAGCACAGGCATTCCACATCCTCTGAGTTGCTCTTCCTGTGGCATATTGTCATTCCGCTTGGTTTAAAATATGATGGTTTTTGATCGTGACTTTGTTATTCTTTTTTACCTTGAAAAAAAATATTACAGACTCAACAAAAGTCATGAAAGTCTAACTCTCGTAGCTTTAAACTGTATGTATAAGAAAATGAAAAAAAAAAAAAAACACCACGATTGATGATAAATATCAAACTTTATTTTGCGTCAGTAATACTTTTTTTAAGGTGCAAAAAAATAAAAAAAAAGAATAACATAAAATCACGATCAAAGACTACCATACTTTTGACTTCTCAGAGAATGACAGGCCTGTGGTTGTGGTTTGTATACACATATGGCAACCTGTGAGCAGATCACAGGAAATTCCCTCTTTTTAGACTTTTTTCCGCATGACAGCAAAAGCTAAAAAGCTAAGACAGCAAAATGCTAAGAGTTTCTTTCAATGGAGAATTAATGTGTTAGAATAAAAAATAAAAATAAAAATCTATCAAAGAACATAATCATATTTTTAACTTTCAAACTGATGACTTACCAACTCATAAAAGTCTCGAGCTATACGTGGTTGGAATGTCACATTTGAAACTAAACAGCTCTTTGCATGATAAAGCCGTATAAGACTTGAAAGGGATTATTATTTTTTAGAGCAAAACATAGTCGTTATGGAAAATAAGATTCAAATAATTCTTAAATTGGAAATCGCAGTTAAATGATAATCTCGAGAGCATTTTTGTATACATGCGAAGAGCGGGAAAATGGGACACTGTTCAAGAAACGGGGGGAGGGGGTGTTATTGAAACCTAGGCCCCTGATACTTCGACCAGTAACTGTTCTTCCCGGGGTGTCGGGTCCGGTTCTCAGGCATTCGAACCATCTGCCATGTCGTAACCGTACCGTTGGCCCATCCATTCGAATGATGTTACCTTTTCCAACGTTTTCATGAAAAAAATAACCATAATTACTTAAGTAGACTACTTATGCAATTCGGTTGTTGAATCCCTAATTATCGTAGTACCATGCAAGTCGCGGCATTACGAGGAAGAATTTAGTTAATTATCCCAGTCAATCTCACAGAAAACTTCCTTTGTTTGTAGGTGCGCGAAATCCCACCACAGAAAACCGTTATTATAAAACTTCACACTGCAGTGCTAAAATTGGGGTTTTTCGCAAGTTTGAATACTTCGTAAGTGCGGAGTGATTTTTCGAGTAATTTTGCAGTTATTTTTATTGTACAATACATAGTACAAATCGATGGGTAATAAACGATGTTTAGCAGGCGAATCTTTGGATTGAGACGCGTTTTAGAGTAAAGTCAATATGAAAATATTCATTCCTTTCTAATTTAAAAAAAATATTTCATTGTTTTTCATTAAGCTGTATCTAATCCGTCTAACTTTATTAAATTGACTTGAAAAATAATTTTATTTCATTTTTTATTTTATCCGACATTTCTTCTTATCTGTTCAAGTTTTGTTACGTTTAGAAATATAGACAAAATACACCAAGAAATAGAGCCCGCCTTTGTAACGTTTTGCGTCCGCTACTCAAATTATTCTTCAATTTAAGACTTACTAAATTCTCATAAACATTATTCCTAAAAGTAATTAAGAATACGCTAAGTTCAGTTGAGAGCCGGGTTTTGTTTAGTTTTTCTTTCAATTTTTGACAGGATTTTTGAAATCACGACCTTTATGTTATTTGCCTTCTTCTTTTCGAAATAATTCTTATTCTGGAGTTGTATTTGTTTTTACTACTTTCCTTTAAAACAATATTTGATCAAGAGAGGGAAAATTGACAAGCTCGCACATAATTTGTTCCTGTTGAAGATTTTAAGTAAATTTTGATTTGATTTGAACAATTTTTTGGTGCGTTAGTTGGATTAAAATGGTAAAAATACTATTATCTGTTTTCACGAGTTTTGAGCGAAGATAGGCATTATTACAAAAAATACATTGAAGGAATAGGATTTGTGACTTTTGTTGATTATAGTAAATTTGGCACTTTTAGTAAGGAATAATTTGTCTTTAATTTGGGACAGAGAGAATGAAGGACAACAAACATGTACGAAATGAAGGAGAAGAAAAGTTGACTTAGAAAAAGAATTACACAAGAATGAAGAAGAGGGTCAGGACGAAGACGGAGAAGCACTAGGATCGATCTTCCTATCTGCATATATTTACTGCATTCACCGGGTACGAGGTCCTTCCCAGTACCGAGATCATCCTTACAGACAGAAGATCCTAGTTCTGGGGTTGAGTCTGACCCTAGCTAAACACATGTAAACGAAAAAGAAGAGATACCTCGCCCACTAGGGTCAAGAAATATCTATCTTAGATTCTTGTGGTGTGTGAAAATTTTGTGGCGGTTTTTCGCTTTGTTCCTCTCTAGCATATAAACTATTAAACGAAAAAGCTATTTCGCCTGATACAGAGGAGGATCTCAGCGAGAAATCTTCCCATTTCCATGTAAACATCGCTTTAGAAATTACGCTTTATAAATTCCTTATCATTAAAGATTTGAATCTATCATCACTATAATTTTCCTTTTCATTTACATCTTGGCAATTTCGTTTTTCACTGTCTTTTCAACCACATTTCGGAATATACCAGTTCTTGAATCAAAATTACATAAAATCCAGTTTTGATATCCTCAAAGATCCTGTTTTTGTCAGCCCGAAAAGACATCCAGACTTTTTTTCGCATCTAATATCTCGTATCGCTTAAATAGTATCAATGTAAAATCAATCATATAAATATCAGTAACTTTGTCAATTTATACTCACAATATTAAAGTTTTTCCCGAAATCCCGTCCAAACGCCTTCAATCACGGCCCCAAATCTCAGATTAATTAATCAAATACAAATTCCTGTCCGTCACCTCAAAGCCGAGTCTTAATGTATGTTGATATTGAGGAAATGCAGCCGATTTCCATTGACAGTTTACGACCAGTTTCAGATAAAACGTCAATATTCCGGAGATTAAAAACGTTGGATTTTAAATTAAGAGATTATCAATTAAAAATAAAATGAAACAAAACTACACATAAACGTCAGTGAAGTTATATAAAGGTAATTACGTCATTTGATAGGCGAAGAATTTCTAAAGGGAATAACTTATTCAAAGCGTCAACTCAAGTATAATTCCATGAAATAACGTGTATGAAAGTGTACTACGCCGGAATATTGTCATCGATAAGTGTAAAATATCTTTGAGTCAAAGCGTGTAGAATAGTTCACTAGTCTATATAAGTAATAAAACGTTGTTTTAAATTAACATTGCCACTTACCGACTCCGATGAAGTCTGATTTTTGGGGGGTTTGGCATAACGCGAACTGACGTTTAGGAGAGGGTTCTTCACAGGGACGCAGCGTGGACCTTCTTCAGGTACGCACAAGTACATATGATCTAAAAAAACTTAAGTAAACTGAACAAAAAATACTGTGTTTTTGTTTTCGTACGTAATTTCAATTTTACAATTTAATCAAAGTGTTTTTTTTTTCATCACCAAAGTCTTGGTTGCGTACAAATAAAATTTTAAAAATAGAATTGGTAAAAATGTCAAAATTTTCGGTAACTTCAAGTACGCACATGGGTATATGCAGCAAAATCGTGACGTTCACGAGTAGTCTCCTTCGAATACATCTCCTTTGGGTTCCCTGTATCAAGCAAAACTGACTGATAGTGGAAACTAGTCTAAAAGTGACGCACCACGCCGTACGAAACATGGCACAAAAAGGTAAGTACTTCATGTATACCCAGATTATAATTTCCTCACGTCTTTTTGCTATTCAGGGTTTTTGTGAAGTAGTCCTTCGTTTTTTTTTTTTGTACTATATTTATTTACTTTGTTTATGCATGATATTATTGGTTTTCTCTTTTCATATTTTCTTTTGTAGATTTGTTTATATGCATGTTTTTACAATCAAGGCATACATGAAGTACTTACCCACAAAAAGCCGCCATAGGAGGCCCTAATAACGGAAGCAATCTCCTGCATGCGTACGATGCTCGTTCAGGAGAGCGTTGTTTCTCAAGACTGTGTTGCTGATAGACTGCAATTGGTTCAGTCATAGTGTAGGGTAAATACACGAGGTCGAAAAGTGACACCTAGATGGCTACTCCATATACTCATAATAAAAAAATTCCTCATGCGCAAATGAATGCAGTGAAGAGCGAAAAGTACAACTTAATCGTTGGTTTGGGTTTAAATTTGTTGTATAACTTACAGCCAAATTTGTTGTATCGCGACCCACCGATTCAAAACTTTGTTTTGATTTGGTCTTTTGTCAACCGTCAATCAATTTCAGAGGAAAAATCGATGTCAAATTAACTAATGACGCAACACGTCTGGGCAAGCTCTGCCCTATGAAATTGATTGACCGTTCAGAAATGCCTAACATGAAAACAATGTTTTGAAACGGCAGGTCGCATTACAACGATTCTGGCTATAAAACAACACTTATCTTATTTTAACAAAGTTCAAAATAAGAACAAAAGCTGTTTGACGACGCCAGTGAAATCCAGAAATCAAAAAAAAGATGTGCAACATAATGTGATAAAGTACAATGTAGTGCAGTTTCTACAAATCTACATAAATGACTTGCAAAACTATCCCAAAACAGCCGTACCACAACGAAGATTACATTAGTAATTTATTACGTCAATAAATGACAATACAATAATAAATCCCTAACGGTAAGATTTCTGGTAGCGAGAACGGGCACCAGGTCCACCAAACTTCTTGGCCTCTGTGCGACGAGGGTCAGCGACAAGCAGTGATCTGTCATACTGAACTAGAATGTCACGGATTTCCTTCTTGGATACCTCATCAACAACTGAAACATCAACATTACAACATTATAATCAACACAGTAAATTTAGAAAACAACTGCCAGGAGGTCAAGAGAGAAAGAGAGAGAGAGAGAGTTGGATTGGTCCAGACCATCAGCTTGACTGGACTATGAACATGAAAGTTTGCTGTAAATTTGTATTACTTACATTTTTGATAGTATGCAACAAGAGATTTGGAGATAGCTTGTCGGATAGCTGAAAACAAGATCCAACACTAATTAGAGTTGTTTTCAAAAACATGAAACAAAATAACTAGAAAGAGTAACAAAGTGTAACAAAGTGTAACAATGAAAGTGTAACTGTTTAAGTGTAACAATGAAAGTGTCACAACTTAAGTATAACAACCCAAGCATATAAAACCAACTAAAGAGTAAAAACTAAAGAGTAAAAACTAAAGCGTAAAAACTAAAGGGTAAAAACTAAAGGGTAAAAACTAAAGCATAAAAAATAAAGCGTAAAAACTAAATCATAAAAACTAAAGCGTAAAAACTAAAGCATAAAAACTAAAGCATAAAAACTAAAGCGTAAAAAATAAAGCGTAAAAACTAAAGCATAAAAACTAAAGCGTAAAAACTAAAGCGTAAAAACTAAAGCATAAAAACTAAAGCGTAAAAACTAAAGCGTAACAACTAAAGGGTAACAACTAAAGGGTAACAACTAAAGTGTAACAACTAAAGTGTAAAAACTAAAGTGTAAAAACTAAAGCATAAAAACTAAAGCGTAAAAACTAAAGCGTAACAACTAAAGGGTAACAACTAAAGTGTAACAACTAAAGTGTAACAACTAAAGTGTAACAACTAAAGCGTAAAAACTAAAGCATAAAATCTAAAGCATAAAAAATAAAGCGTAAAAACTAAAGCATAAAAACTAAAGCGTAAAAACTAAAGCGTAAAAACTAAAGCATAAAAACTAAAGCGTAAAAACTAAAGCGTAAAAACTAAAGCGTAACAACTAAAGCGTAACAACTAAAGCGTAACAACTAAAGCGTAACAACTAAAGTGTAACAACTAAAGTGTAACAACTACAGTGTAACAACTAAAGTGTAACAACTAAAGTGTAACAACTAAAGTGTGTAACAACTAAAGTGTAACAACTAAAGTGAAACAACTAAAGTGTGTAACAACTAAAGTGTAACAACTAAAGTGTAACAACTAAAGTGTAACAACTAAAGTGTGTAACAACTAAAGTGTAACAACTAAAGTGTAACAACTAAAGTGTAACAACTAAAGTGAAACAACTACAGTGTAACAACTAAAGTGTAACAACTAAAGTGTAACAACTAAGGTGGAATAAAATGTATAATCTATTAAATTGAAAGCAAAAAATGTGAGAAATCAAGTGTAATATGATACTTCACAGGGTTTGGAAAACCATGCTAATTGGAAAGTGCATTTCTTGGTTCAGGGTAAACATACCATATATTCTTGATGTGTGTCCACCTCCCTTAACACGAACTCTGATATCAACACCTTCAAATCTCTCTTTTCCCAAGAGAAGGATGGGCTCTTCAACCTTCACAAAAATAGCACATTTTTCAAATTAAAAATGTGGAGTTTTCGTAACTCATTCATCTAAAAACTGCTGTTTCCAACATATCCAAACCAACAACACCCAGCACTAAATTACTACAGACAGATAATGTAACTTTTCAAAGGGGGAATGAAGGAATTGTATCTATTATCTATTGCTCTCATAAGGGGGTTGTAGCATCCACAAACTTTACCCAACATCTACCCCTGGGGTGCAATTGATGCTTTTGTAATTACATCTGCAAATGCAGAGAATTTCATGTCTTCTTGGATAAGGACGTTAAGCTGGAGGTAGGGGGGACCTCAGAGGATAAACAGTTGGGATGCTCGTCGTATTTTTTAGGGGTAAAAATCAACGTTTTGGCATCTTTTAGGGTTTAGAAATATGAAATTTGTCAAATTCTCACTTTATGGTATCTTTTAGGGATTGAAAGCCGACGAGCATCCCCGATCATTTATCCTAAGAGCACCCCCCCCCCCCCCGGGTGATGTAATAGCCTCATAGAGGATGAAATGTCTGTTTGTTAATACACCAGTGCCTTGACCACAAATTGCCAAAAACAAAACATACCCTACCTTATATCTAAGAGTTTGTGGTTCTATAAGGTGTAGCGGGACACCGTTGACCTTGATCATGCCATTACCACGCTTACAGAAAGCCACTGCTGTAGCAGTTTTCTGCATCAATAGAAAATGAAAAAAAAAATGTTAGTTTGATTTGATAAAGTATTTTTTAATCATTACTATGACTTTCACTAGTTAAAATCCTGTTGAACTTCAAATTGAATGCTTTTATATACACAAAATGTGTAACATTTGCTCAAATGCAATCAATCTTGTTATAATTTTAATATAATTTGTGTTTTACCAACTTTTGGTACAAAAGTGTTTCTTAATAACAAGTGTGTGGATTATCACTGTTAAATATTAAAATTAGAAAATAAATATTTGGATCAAACTTGATTTTAAATGATAAATTAAAATTAAACATTATATGTGGAAATCATAAACGAGTTTAAAATAAGCAAACTTCAAAAGTAAAAAATAATTCAAGCAATACTTCAACTTTTGAGATAAAAGATATAATTTTTTTCTCTTATATATGTGGAAATGTAGGAAGCTTACTTTCGAAATAGTCTAAAACATTGTTCGAAAGGCGACCAGATTTTGCTTCGAATTAATGAATATCATTTATAAAAACACGGAAATTTTAAACAAGTCTAACGTCTCGAAAAAAAATACAGTAAAATGTTTGAAAGAGTACAATTTTGTTTCGAAAGAAGATAGTTCAACTTTCCACGTGCTACTTCAAACATAAACTAGTCTAACTTTAAACGACAAAAATATCACAAAAAACATACCTTACGACCAAAAACCTGTACCGACTGTGACATCTGAAAGCAAAGTATTTATTTATTAAGTAAAAGTACTCTTAAAATAGTTTATTCAAGTAGAAAATTTGACTTCAAGTGAAGAATTTTTACCTTTACACCGATGACAAAATGGCGGCGAAGAAAGAGGGAGACTCAACATTACGCATGCGCAAGAGTTGGTTCAAACATCAAAACGAGGTTACAATTTTTTGACCATGAGCTGGAACAAAATAATGTGGGGACGACGGATTGGATCAGGTTTTGATAATTTCAAACTTTCTTTCTTGCTATTTAGTACAACAACAAAGTACTAAAAACTACAATTTCAAATCGTTAGCAACATAATAAAGGATATTATACCTGAAAACTCTTTTGTTTCAATCATCACCACTTCCCTTGAACGATTTTTATAACTGACAAAGGATTTTTCCACTGTTGGTTCAGCTCTAATACATGCCATTATAAAATCTCAGTAAGGGTGAAACCAGTTGATATTCGAGGGAGGGGGTAGGGATTTGGCAATATTGGTTGTGAATGAATTTTTCTTTGGTTTATCACATCAAATAATACCTGACATTTGGTCTTTTCTGCACTGCAGTTTTCAAGCAAACAATGCCACAAAATTTAATAAATTTGAATTTGACCTTTATTTATGTTGCTGTATTTTATTACTATGACTAAATTCACTACTTTTTTATTTATTATTTTTTCATTTTTTATTATCATTAATCAGTTATATTATTCAGTTCATGCAAATGAAGACACAAAGATCATGCCAGGTGTCTGGTCTCTGTTGGTGATGGTAGCTGTCCATATCTGTTGTGTATAGAACACTAAAAAAAAAAATTAGTTTTCATTTAATCATCCATTCATTCATCACTTTCACCTCTTCATTTATTCACCATTCATTCTTTCAGTCATTCTTTCATTCATCCATCCATTCATGAATTCATCCATTCATTCAACCATTAATTAATTAATTAATTAATTAATAAATTCATCCATTCATCCATTCATTCATCCATTCTTCAATTCATCCATTTATTCATTTGTCAATTCATCCATCCATTCATTCATCCATCCTTCCATTCATTCATCCATTCATTCATTCATCCATTTATCCATTCATTCATCTATTCATCCATCCATTCAACCATTAATTCACCCACTCATCCATTCATCCATCCATCCGTCCGTCCATTCATTCATCCATCCATCCATCCATCCATCCATCCGTCCGTCCATTCATTCATTCATCAATCCATCCATTCATATCAATAGTGCCTATGGTTACTTACAAACATCACCCTTTATGAGAGTAACAGTATGTCCTTTGCACTCTTTTTCACACTCAGCAATAGGTGTAAGAGCTACTTCTGTTGACCCATCTACTTGAGCAAGCCAGACGTTGTCAAATGATGTCCTTGGCTGAAAAGAAAATGAATGAAAAATGGTATGCGAAAAATAAGGCCAGCAAAAGTGACAAGCACAGGCAAAGGGCAACAAGACTGACAAGCACAGGCAAAGGGCAACAAGACTGAAAGGTGAACATTTTTTCATGTGATTGTTTTCTGTTTTCTCATGAATTACACACTATATTTTTGGTGCAGTTTAAAGAATGCATTAAAGCTGACAAAACTGCAAGATTCTGATGGCATGTTTGTATAGTTTTGGATCAGACAAAGACAAAGGCTTAGGTTAACAGTAACTGGAACTGGTAACAGTAATTCTCAATGAACAAACTTGAGGCCGACATTGTGCTCATTTTACCCTCTTTCTCTGTCAATGCTTCTTTTTATGGGTATTTTTTTTTCTTATCTCCATCACAACTTTAATCATCATCATCATCATCATTATCCCTGCATGTCAGCAACACTGCCATCAAACACATGTCACACCATCATTTTATGTACCAATTGAACAGATTCAGGATACTTTCCCCCTGGCTGTAGTAGCTGCATCATTTTCTCTAATGATCCCTCACTATGTACAAAGTATGGTCTTCGATAAAGTCTCCTGACTTCTCTGAACCCTTTACCATAGCAAAGTTTCCTAAAGACAGACAGGCAGAAAGTTAGACAAATTATGGTATTTAAAGGTCAGCCTTTTGCAAATCAGGTGTGAGGATTTAAAGATATGTTCATGACTTTGTTTTCTCCAGTCTGACATAAATTATGAATACATTTTACGTAAACCTAAAAAAAATCACAAAAATGTATTAATCATTTATGACCCTAGAATACAAATTTTAAATCTAAACTAGCAGCATCATTCTAGACATTCGACTGATAATATATAATCTAATTGCGTCCAAACTGTATAAGCTTGCTGTTTTAAATCCTCTTATAGCGATATTCACTGTTTACAAACACGTCACAAACAAATATTTCAGTAGAGCTTATTGTGGTTCTGGTTCAATGGCACATTAACATAACAAGCCAATCACTGGTTGACACATAAATATCAAAAACCAATCATCCTACCATCCAACAACATGTCCATCTGGTCTATGATGCTCCCATGTCTCTAGCAAATCACCAAGAATCTTTGCTGTATAGTTCTGGCCAAGATAAAACTCACACGCATCTTTATCAAGATTGACTTTATTAGCATGATAGACATCTAAGAATTCTTCATAAGTGTGATTCTGATCGCCATAACCAGATACATTTCTTATAATCACAGAAAAACCGGGTTCATAGAATTTCTCTTTGAAGTCGGGCTGTGGGAGCAATGCACTGGACTTGATGGGAACACGTAGGGCTCTGGTGCAAACTTCACAGTCTGGAGAACCTAGAAGAAAATGTATTGTTTGGTAACTTATTATAATAAAGATAGCTTGATGGGAACATGTTTGACTCTGCTGCAAACTCCACAGTCTGGAGAACTGGTGCAAACTTCTGGTATGGATACCTTGGTTTTGACAATATTATTTTGGACAATATTGGTATCAAAACTATTGGTACATATAATTGTTGAATGATATTTAATATTGAATAACCAATGCTACGATCATCACCAACATTATTATCATCATCATTATTGCTACCAAGATCATCCACATCTTTGTTATGACCATCTTCACTTCCATCATCCTAATTAACACCATCACCATCAACATCATCATCTCCCTAATTAGCACCATCACCATCACGGCAACAATCAAATTATACTTACTTGGAACAAATGAAGGATTTTGCAAGATACATTCCCATGAATACATATCACTAACATCAAACCATCGATGAATAGGCAATGTTGTCAAACGCACCAATCGCACAATAGGGTAAGTCATGTCGGCAAATGTTCTACCAACAAGAAGTGCAAATTGCTTGTTGTGTTCTGATGCAACAATCACGCCACCAAGTAATAGAAACAGCACACAAAGGAACGTAGTCATGGCAATGAAAACCCACTTGCATATTGTGAATTTAGTCTTAGTGCGCTTGGTTTTTGGATTATGCGAGTCTTCATCAGTTTCTACAGGAGTGAAAAATATTCATAGCTGAACAATTTAAAAAACCTACATCAGTACTTAAAAAAGAAATTTGATGGTATAACAAGAATTAAAATATGAAGGGCTTATAATTTTTTTACAGCAAAATTTCTTAGCAATAATCAAATTGATACATGCATTTTTCCCAAAAAATATAAAATTCTAAAAAATCAAATTATTTTGTTTTTGTTATGAGTAAGATGAAAGGATACATTTCACTTTTATTGAGCTACTTAAAAAATAAAGCGAAAAGAAACGTGTCAATCCTCAAACATACATATGCAAATTGAATTTCAACAGCAGCTGGTCTTGTCTGACTTTTTGAGTGAACTGCTAAAAACTGAAAATTCCAATCTATTCATTACGTTATCATGGGTATTCATTAATCTCCCAAACTTGCTTCGAAGTTGGTTCACTTTCAAGTGAGTTTGTTGTTGCTTTGTTGTTTACAAATATCTATCACTCTCATTCTAGTCGAAGTCGAAATCTTGTATACTTAAAAGTCGTTTTATATACTCTTAATAAACTAAGAGTCGAAATTAACGAAAAAATGAACCATGGATTATATTAACTTTGTATTAGTACAAAACATAAACTCTAAAACATTGCAATATTCATAGTTTTCCTTTGTTGAAATTAACTTTTTGAAATATTGAACTAAAAACAAACAAGTAGCATAAAAGCTTTCAGACGACTACGTGTCGGACAATCCTAACAGCTTTATATAGTTATTTATTTTACCTCCAAGTGATTTAAGTATCGCATAGTCGATATCATCCTGGTTAAGACCTAAAGTAGCACCTCGTTTTCTCAGTTCCTCTACTTCTTTCCTCAAGTCAAACGCCATGTTGAGTTGTCTTCATCTGAGATAAGAATGTACCACAGGAGGCCCAACATGTACTACTAACCACTACTACTGACCAAGCCCCTCCAAAGTAACGGATGTTTGATGACAGACGCTTGGGAGATAAGGGGGCGGGGGGGAAGAATTCGAATAAAAAGGGAAAAAATGGAAGAAACAATGAAAGAAAGTCAAAAAGAAATCCAAGATTGCGCAGATGTGAAAAAAGAAGGTCAAAAGAAGAAAAACACAGAAACACAATATCACTTTAAAAACATTTTACTCTCTCCAAAACAAAAGTATATACACAGTATTACAGAGAATAATACGAATTGTCTATCAGAAAATGATATGAGTTGTCTATCAATGAAGAGTTAAAAAGGTACTACATCTATGTGTCTGTTCAATGAGTTCCCCTCCATGTAGGTAGGCAGCAAGGACATTCTTTTTGTCTTCTAATCCTAATAATAAACCTCAAGTGTGGTGAAGTTATACCCCCATCTCTAGAACATAATCTTTCTGTTCACTAATTATGAATATGCTTCCTTCCAGTAGACCTTCCCGAAATTCTCTTGACTGGTCACTAAACAATAGAATCATACTTAGGGTGTAGTGTATAGATCCATACATTCTCTATATTTTAAACACTGCAGCCTCACTGTGAATCTATTGTTTTGTGGTCAGTAAAGCGTATGTCAGGATGGTCTATTCTCAAGGGAATAAAAAAAATTCAGATGAAAGGATATTAAAGACTATTATGGGTAAAATGTCACGACACTTCAGAGCTATTTGAAGGCTTATTTCCTACTCCTGAGAGGAACACCCCATCCTGGAAGCCAGACTCTTCTCTGCTTAATAGCAGACAAGGGTCTGGGTTCTAGAATAGGGTCACCCTGCCCAGTATACATGCCCTGAGACAAAACATTCTGCAACCGCCATCAGAATCACATCACAATTAAGTTTATACAGGATCATTTTACTCAGTCACTAAGCATATTCAGAACATAAACAGCTTTGCTTTGGGTTAAAACTGGAATTTATATAAATTTCAAACACTTTAAAATAGACTCCAATGGGATAAGATACTATAAATTATTACTTAGAATTAACATGCTAAACAGACTAAACGACAATTGACATGCTAAACAGACTAAACGACAAATTGACATGCTAAACAGACTAAATTACCAATTGTGCCAGTTGTTTGAGAACATTCTAAAAACCGGAGCTGCAATAAGCCAGTTTTGTGTTTTTCTTTATGCTGTATTAGCCTTGATAGCAAGACATATTCTTTTGTACTTAGAACATCCCGTGAAAATGCACGCATTGTCCACAAACAATGGAAACACTGGAGGCTTTGTCTTCAATTTTGAAATTTTTTCCTACAATTGAAGGGTTCAGAGCGAAAACGGCGTAAGTGCATTTTAGGATAATTTTTTCGAATTTTCGAATTGTCATCAAATCAATCAAAAAAAGGCATCTAACAATTCAATTTGGTCTAAAAACAAACATCTTCTGTTTTTTTCCGAAGAAATTGTCAGAAAAATGACATTTTTTGGCGATTTTAGGGATTTTTTGAGTCGTACAAACCTTATGCTCGTCTAGGGTAGTTTCTTTTTGGCTTCGATCAATACTCCTGTGTTTTTGTGTTACTGGGGAGGCATGAAACTGGTAAACATGTTTAACACGTTTGAAACTGGTTTTCAGTCTAATCAGGACTTCGACAAAGTCGCATCATTTGCGATTTTGTCGTTGTTTTTTGCTATTATTTTGCCTCTAAACGCTTCTGGAAAAGCATCATTAAGCTTTCTAGTTGTGATGAGTCTACTGTTTGAAAGAAATCAAGCAGGTGAGATGATTTCGAGTAAAAATTAGTGTTTTTTTCGCACTCGTGAATCTTGGCGACCGTTGGAGAAATCATCACTTAAAGACTGTTTTAGAGGCAAATTCTCGGACTGCCGCGGGTATTTTTGCAAGTTTTGGCGATCAAAGAACACAACAAGCCTGAAAATTCGACAGAATTCCGAGGTAGCGTTAGACTTATAAAAAAAACTTGAAATGGGGGGAGTCTATGACGGCTGCCAAAAATTTCGTTGATTTCCCAGAATGCATTGCAGTGGTATTTTTGTCAAAACACGTGTAGTTCGAAATAGGCATGTTCGTAGTGATTTAGCGGTGTAAGTAGAATGAAGTAAAACTTGAAAAACTTGCATAAGATTAGAAGAAGGACTGAATTTTCTTAGGATATTAAACTTTTTGCTCGAAGGCCAAGTTTTTAGCCAAAAAATACATATATATTAATAGGTTTATTTGTCCGCATGAACACTGATGTCGAGATTACTAAATAGCGCTTATTAAACAAAAAAAACAAAAAAACAAAAAAAATAGAATTAGCATAAAATAGCACTATTTAGTGGTATTTATTTAGTGCGCGCACTCTATGATTTGTACTTATGCATATTCACTCGGCTATTTTTATCGTCCTATACAAATTTGTGCTTTTCACGCAAGAGTGAACGGTTGTCAAGCAAAGCGAAAGCGTAACTACGGGCCGAATTACACCTTTTTCGGACAAGTTCTTCGGAAAAAAATAGAAGATGTTTATTTTTAAACCAAAATAAGTCATTAGATGCCTTTTTTGATTGATTTGGTGACAATTTGAAAATTCGAAAAAATTATCCTAAAATGCACTTACGCCGTTTTCGCTCTGAACCCTTCAATTGAGGCTAATACAGCATGAAGGAGAACACGAATGTATTAGGTGAATTTTCATTTTGAAAAAAATTGAAACGATGTCTGTATATCATGCCTCCAATTTAAGAACTCTAAAAATACTAAGTTGATACCATTCAAATCCATTATATCTGCATTGATCAGATGCATTTAGAGTTGCTTTTGTGTGAGTGGAAAATGGTACTGTTACAATACAGCCAAAATATGGCAGACAATTGGAATGCGTCCACAGAAAGTGCGACTACAATACAGTACGGTTGCTTTCCACTCATATCAAAAAAACCCTATCCCTCCACGTCATTATCATACATATCCCTCCTTCTGGAAATAAAGTCATCTAAAATCTGCCCCTTCTTCTCCGACTGTCCCCTCTAAATCCACCTCTGCGCTGTCCAGTTGAGAAGTTATCAGGCATAGACTGCCCCGCGACTTTCCCATTTGCAGCTCCTGATCGCCGACCTGGTACGGTGTAGACTTCAAAGCCACGTCCTCTTTTATTTTGGTGTTGTACTTTTGGTTTGTTTGGTGTGTTGGAGGATTTCTTCTCAGGAGGGATGTCAAAGGTGATGGGTGTGATGCCAGCCCTTTTACGTCTGCAATGAAGGAACATGAATGAATGCAGTTTAAGTATGTGAATGAATGATCAATTTCTTTATAACACCATCATGTAAATTACTCAGTAAGTTCAGCTTTACAGTTTCAAAATTACTAATACATTTTACAACAGGGGCCGGTTGCACAAAGCCTGAATAAAGTATCAACTCTATAGGATTTCTTTAGAATTTATCAGCTGGATAGGGATTTATCCGGTGGATAGCACTATTCAGGCTTTGTACAACCAGCCCCAGAGCGATAATACATTAAATTGCATATGTATAAAATTAAAGGAAAATATGTAGGATGATAATAAAGAGATTGATTTAATGTAAGTATATATAAAAGAATAAACGGATGAATGGGTAAAAAGAAATGAGAATCATAATAGCAACTGTGATCATTATTGTCACTACTTACTTTTCATCCAGAGGTGAGTTTGGTTCTACTTTTGAAGCAGCAGTATTTTGAGGTGTAGTAGGAGTTTTACTCTACAGAAAAATAAAAAATAAAAAAAGTAGTTTGACAAGTAACAGATGACCCCTTGAAAACTAAAACAAATCTAACTTATTCAGTACGAAAAACTTGGGAGTTCAAAAGAAAATTTTCTTTTTCAGAATGTAGCCAGTGAATTGGTTTATAAGATATTACTGAGATGTATTATTATTACTGAGATGTATTATTATTACTGAGATGTATTATTATTACTGAGATGTATTACTGAGATGTATTATTATTACTGAGATGTATTATTATTACTGAGATGTATTACTGAGATGTATTATTATTACTGAGATGTACTACTGAGATGTACTACTGAGATGTATTACTGAGATGTACTACTGAGATGTATTACTGAGATGTATTACTGAGATGTATTACTGAGATGTATTACTGAGATGTATTACTGAGATGTATTACTGAGATGTATTACTGAGATGTACTACTGAGATGTATTACTGAGATGTACTACTGAGATGTATTACTGAGATGTATTACTGAGATGTATTACTGAGATGTATTACTGAGATGTATTACTGAGATGTATTACTGAGATGTATTACTGAGATGTATTACTGAGATGTATTACTGAGATGTATTACTGAGATGTATTACTGAGATGTACTACTGAGATGTACTACTTACCGGTGACTTCCATGATAATGATACAAATGTTTTGTAGGAGGGGGGATTGTGGAATAGATCCTGAAAATAAATAAATAAATGAATGAATGAATGAATGAATAAATAAATGAATGAATGAATGAATGAATGAATGAATGAATGAATGAATGAATGAATGAATGAATGAATAAATAAATAAATAAATAAATAAATAAATAAATGAATAAATGAATGAATGAATGAATAAATGAATGAATAAATGAATGAATAAATGAATGAATGAATGAATAAACAAATGAATGAATGAATGAATGAATGAAAGAATGAATGAATGAATAAATAAATAAATAAACAAATGAATAAATGAATGAATAAATGAATGAATAAACGAATGAATGAATGAATGGATGAATGAATGAATGACAATCACTAAAAATGACAACTTTTCTTTGACAGTTTTTTTAGCTTTGACCAATCAACACAATATCATTTATGTATCTCCACTAAAAATGTCAACTAAATTAGAAACCCCTGTGGCACAGGAGAGAGAAACAACACTTAACTCTACTCACATATGATCCAGGGCCCAAGCAGGGGCTCAAACCAGGGAAATGAGATTATTTTTGTGAGCTCATTTTCAGTGAGTACACACACAGACATTATTAACTACACTTACACGTGAGCCAGTTACCTTAATAATAGTGTTGATGTTATTTGTTGTTCGTAGAGCTGCAACCTTGATCTTATTCTCCTCTTCTTGTAGTGCAGGTCCTTTCTTGCCTTCGAGAGCTAGTCTTATTTGCTTGATGTATATTTGACAACCTTGTGCAAAGTACTGTAATCTGGAATAAAAGAAAATACTTATAAGTACACCTGTGTAAAGTACTGGGTCCAAAGAAAATGTCAGATTTGGAGAGATTGTCGGTAATAATGTATTCTG
Source organism: Diadumene lineata (assembly GCA_918843875.1). NCBI lineage: Eukaryota > Metazoa > Cnidaria > Anthozoa > Actiniaria > Diadumenidae > Diadumene > Diadumene lineata. Next base: position 11,448,812 of record OU974083.1, on the reverse strand, counting down.
TGATCATGGTTCATGTTTGTATTATTTCAATTTTCAAGGGCTTTTCAAGTGAATTTAAAAATGTTTTCCAATTCCAGGGCTTTTCAATGATTTTAAGCAGTAGCACGAAGCATGTATGATGGAAAGAACTGATAATCTACCTAAGTCTGAAGTCTTTTAGTCTTTCTGCTGCATCTGGACCAGTTAAAAACTCTTCATTCTAGATCAAACACAGTAAAATCAATACAAACATAACATTATTCTTACAGTATATGGATATATACTGGATATATTTGTCTCTTTAGAAACGGTGCTTAGTTTATAGTAATAAACATTTTTATTAGAACAATTCAACAAATGAGAAAAGTTACAGTAGGTAATTTTATAATGTGATAGAGAGCAAACACTAAAATTGTGTACAACAATATTTGTCTCTATTTAGAAATGGTGCTTAGTTAATAATAATAGTAATAATAATAAACATCTTTATTAGATCAATTCAACAAATGAGAAAAGTTACAATAATAAAGTAATTTTATGTACTATATAAAAAACGAGCAGCAGTGTTTTTATACTTGATAAAACACGTCCTGCGAGTTTTTTATATGACTTCAAAAACTCCAACACTTATAAAACCAAGTATTCCAAATACAATTTTTAAAAATAAATGAAAAAGGTTATAAAATTGACTGGTGGTCATTCTGATCATGCGCAGAATTTCTGATGTGTGTTGAATATGCGTCCCATATTTGAGTCTGGTCCTTGAGAGTTCAATGGGAACAAACGTTCTTGAATAAAAGGTTCCATTCCTTGGACCATTTTGGTCACATGATTGAACAGAGGTTGCTTCGTAGCATGCAATTAAGTAATCTCATTACTATTCAATGTTCCTTTATATAAAGTCTCTAGAGTCTTTATATAAAGATTCATTGAATACAAATGAAAATATTTTATGGGTATAAAACCTCATGCATGTGACCAAAATTGGACCACGGATTGGACTAGATGCTCATGAATTATTAATGAGTTTTTGAAATGTGATATAATATAAAAACACTACTTAAAAATGCATTTGTTAATGAAAAAACTGTGCTGTGCTGTGCTGGTTTTAACACATGGTAGAATATAGTTATGTTGGAAAAGCACAGGGTCTTAAAAATAATTGAGGAGAAATTATAAATAGTTTAACAAATCCAAAACAGCTTTACGTCTTTGACAGTCAACAGTTCTCTGATTAAAATAAGTGGGAAGGTGAGAGAACGCAAGATTAGTGTAGGGAATGACAATGTGGGTACTTACATTTCTAGCAAGGTGGTGGAAGGCAAAAAGTAGACATTCAACAAATGAGAACTGTAGTTTTGGTTGTTGACCGTCTTCTTTCTTTTCTTCTTGTTCAGATTCGGCAGGTGGTAGTGGCATGTACATCTGTAAATTTAAAGAATCAATAAACACTAGTTATCACATTTATCCAGGTAGAGTTGATTTTATAATAATTATTAATAATTATTAATTATTTATGGCAACCTTAAATATGGTAAGAAGGGGGGTGGCAATGACAAATTTGGACTTTATTTTCTGGAATAAAACATGCATAATGCACCACGTTTGTCACATTGTGTATTGTGTTGACCACAACAAGATGCTTTTAGTTGATAATATTAATAGAGCAATATGGGATCCCTGTGTGTATTAAAGGGACCTGGGAACTACTATGTTAGTTTTTCGAACATAAATAAGGTTGTACCTATTTCTATAGACAGCATCAAGATGAACTCCCTCGTGTCGAAGAATGTTCAAATTAATAAAAAATGCTCTAATTAATACTACTATGGAGTAAACAGCATAGGTGAAAACAGTTTTGTTCAAGTCTTCTGATGAAGGGAAAAATAAATCAATGCTCAAAAAGAAATAAAAACCAAACTACAGTTAACACCCACATATAAGAACCTGGTCATTTTTAAATAAGGAGAATAAAATGACAATTTAAATAAGGACTTAAAATTACAATTTAAGCCTTTGAGGTTTTTTTTGCCTCAAGTTCCTTATACCCAGGTATTAACTGTCAATAATTCACTGTTAGCAGGACTCACCAGTAATAATTTAAACACAGGTTCAACTGCTGATTTAGTAGTATCTTCATTAAGGCCACAAGGTGACATCTCAGCTAACAGTTTTAAGACATCTAGTTTAGATTCTCCACATTCATTGAAGTGAGGAAGGATTTGTTGTATTAGATAGACAAAGAATTGCTCAGCAGAAGCACCTTGCTGGAATCAAAAAAGGGGAAAAGATGAGTTCTTGGTTGTATGATTACCACAAGAGTACAAGTTATTGTAAATACGTAAGCCTGGTTTCCATATGATTGAAAACGACCGAGAACAGTCACAAACAATTGAAAAAGAATCAATTTTGGGGAAACCATTTTCAATCATACAACCCTTTTTGAACAATTTCGATCAGGATTGTATATGGATCAAAAACGGTTGTAAGAATTACGCAAAACATTGCTTTGCCTATAATGGCAAGGCAGTAATTTTTTCACATCATACAAGGGCACTCAATGCCAGTCATATTTTGTAGTGTTTTCAGAAATAATGAAGATATAGTAGGAGAAGTACTTACAGCAAAGAATGGTATGGCCTGTCTGGTACATGAGATGTATCGGTCTAAACAGTCTGCATCAGAAGGCTGCAAAATGACATCCATAAAGCATTCATAGGCTATGCTAAAGTCTACCAAATCCAAAAATAATTCTGGACAATTTTTTTTCAAAGTAAACAAATTGAAATGCATAATAATTTACCACAATGCTAATTATAGTCATTTTCACATGCGTGGGAAACAGTACAGCTACAATACTAATAATAATAATAAAAATAATATAAAGTTTATATAGTGCTATAAAAACATCCAATAGTGCTTTAAAATGCCGCTACAATATGGCAGAAAATTTTCAATTTTTTCCAGAAGCTGTGGCTACAACATGATACGGTACTATTTTGAACTCATAAGCAAATGACTCTATTAGGGTTCTGTAGACTCTGAATAAGGACGGAAAGTTCTAAACATTATGGCCAGCCACTGACAACAATGGCCAGTACTGCCATTTTATTAGCCGAGAGGTTTTCATCATCGCCTACAACTTGATGTTGTCAGTCTTTGGAATATCACAGAAGGAAAGGAAGAAAATGTACTATGCAACTAATGAAACAATACCTCAAAAGGTTGATTTAGTTCAGCTTGTTCAGTAACAATATCAGCAAGTTGTTGGTGAGCTCCTTTCATGACTTTAAGCTGTGCTAATATGGTCATGAAGGCTTTAAACTCTTCACCGTTTACATCAGACAGAGCCTAAGAAAACATCAACAAGAAATTATAAGTTTGGTACAGATAGCTAAGTTTCAGCAGCTCTTTAAGGTTAAACTTTGTAAAGAAAGATATGACAGCATTCAAGTAGGCTGCATCATAAATGAGTCCCACAAACATCTGAATCCAAATGAACACAATCAAACACTATGATACATCAAATTAATAATAATAATTGGTAATAATTAATGGAGAACAAACACCAAATGGCAATAGATCACTGTTTAGTGGCAAATCAAAAACACTTATTTTTTTTAAGGGAATTGTCCCTGTATATATATGTATTGCATGACATTTACCTTTTTGATTTCTTCAACAAGGTATTCCTCAGTCTCTTGCTTAGGGTGTAAGTACTGTTTAGAGTGTTCTGTAACTGCAGTACTTAGAAATTTGATAGCTCTTTCTCTAACATGTTCCTCACCACTGAGAATCTGAGAGAAGATTCCTCCTAGGGTACCTAAATTATACAAAATAACACACACAAAATCATTTAATTATATAGGTATCAAAGAGATTTTGTAGTTCAAACAAACATCTGTAACCCCATCATAAAATACAATGATGCTGGAATTTTGAAAATAAATATAAACAAATAAACAATTGAACAAACAAATGAATGAATGCATGCTTGAATTTTGGAACTAGCTAAGTAAATAAAGAAACAAATAAAAAAATAAATGAATGAATAAATAATCTTTCTCTGCAGCATACATCCACATTTTATATACAAATATGCAGAGTCACTACCACTACATTATTTTTATTCACACTCACTATCACTACATTTAATTTTCAACCCATATAATGGTACTCACAGACTGTGCTGATTTTTATAAAATCAATATTGTTTCTTTTCTACCTTTGGTGTCCATCTTAAAGAGACTCATCAAAGCAGTTTTGACAATACTCAATTCAGATGGATCTTCTGATTGTAGTAGCTGAGTCAGCACATCAGCTATCCTTGGTAAATGTTCCTGATCATCTCTACATAGCTCAGGCAATCCCTTTATTGCTTGCTTTCGGATCTAATAAACAGACAACAAATCGATACAAATGCAATTTACATTGTTTATTATCACAATTAACATTGTCAAATCCATTGTCATAATTTTCTTCATATCCATTACTCTATCATCATCAATATTTATCTCTTTACTGCGACAATGACACAGTGTCAGTAAAACTGAACTATCTTTTTATGTTGTATAGATCCCTTGCATGTGATGTCAAAGTAGCCCAATCTGGAGGTCAAAACAAAAGCTTTTTCCTCTATTGGGAGCCAAATTTCATTGTTTTGTCCTCCAGGTTGAGCTGCATTCTGACGAACTACAAGGAGTCTATAGTCTACATTTTTACAACAAAATAATTATCATCATTAACAATAACACCACGCAATCATCACAACAACAACTATCAACAAAAACATCACTATTATACATCAATAATCATGAAAGACTATAATGACATCATTGTCATCATCATCATTACCATCACCAAAGGTTACTAGTACTAATGCTATCTCCATCACTATAACAACCACCACCAACATCATTCCTACCACCACCATTACCATCAAGGTTGCAGAACACAACATCTAATACTACAATCTAGATGCAATTATTTGATTATCGTCGTTATCACATATCATTATCATTATCACCACCACCATTACCATCAAGGTTGCCAAACACAACATCTACACTAAGTTTCAAAATTGTTGGGACATTGTCATTTTTTTCGACACCATTTTGTTCTATCACACTTTTTTTTCTTTTTCACTCTATAATATCCCGGTTAATTCCCTCTCCCCCCTAAACAATGTTGTCTGAGGTTTCATTTTATACCAAAATCATCATCAATCATACCAACATTGTGACAGGGGAGGGGGGAGGCGCCTTAAAAACACTCAACAAAAAAATGTGGTTTAAAACAACGAATGTCCCAACTAATTTTGAATCTTAGTGTCTGGGATGGAAATACAAAAAAATCTTAGTAAATAAGCAACACAAAAGAATGAAATTGTTCTAAGATGTAAACGACAATGGAAAAGGTGTGATTTAGTTGTTGTATTTAAGAAATCTAACAAATTCGAGAAAAAAAGCGAAAAAACATTTCATAGAATGGCACACACATAGTGACGGTGAAATCGCGCGCGTTAATTTCCAACAGTGAAATGGAGAAATCATGATTTTGCGGCATGCTGAACTGTTTTAAATGCGAATTGCTGTAAACAAGCTAATTAGAAATATAAATAATCACTCAAAACAAAATCCATCAATTATATATGGTTATCGAAAAATAAATCACTGCTCTTTTAAAAAATGTAACGGTATAAAGTCCATGTACACATATGTACAGTACAACAATAGGATCATATCAAGCTGTGAGTAAACAACATTACTAGGGGTGTAAATCGTCTGTGTTACAAAATGTATTTGGTGTCATATGACCATCGACCGTCACAGTAGTACAGTTAACCACATTTTACCAGTGATTCACGTCGAAATTCTTTAAAAGTATTGATGCTCTTTAAACCCAATACACCTCTTTATATGTAATACAAATCGATCTTTCACTTCGCAAATTTGTAAAACATTTGAGTGAATGCCAGCTGAGAACTCACATTTTACCATCCCAGCATAGAATATAAACATTTATAGACTTCTAATCCTTTAGATAAACGCTTTACCGTGTAAGATGTCGCACACTTCGCTAGGCTATTGCTATAGTTTCGGTGTCAATCAAAGCCTTGTTGAAGTCGAGTCTTGGATTCGGCTATAAAGTTTATAGACACTACGTTTACAACTGTTTTACGTTATGTCAACTATGTTTTTGAAGTCTTTGCTTATACAAGGAAAAACTACAATGAAAAAATCAATCGGCAAGATTGTATAAAAATGCAATTTGTATCACAAAGTCACTTTGACAATCTGAAGCGCGCGAGTCGCGAAGCGACGAGAGTTTTCCCGAACATTAATGCATATTCTGCTCATTTTCAACGATGAAATGTAGGTTTATGAGATCTTATATGGATCCCAAATACAATTCTGTGATCGTCAACTATTTAACACAACAATTTAACCGATTGCAAGGGTTCTTTGTTGAACACAAGGCAAGTGATTTCATCAGAATAAAATACAATTTTCTCCAAACTGAATTCAATTTTAGCCCATCGATGCTGTAGGACACCACGAATGCATATATCAAAGTAAATGTTTTTTTAACAACCTCTGACAATTGCAAATACATGTAGCGACAACTACGCTGGAATTGAGTACAAAACTATTGTTCTAGTTGCATTCTGCTAAAAGAAAATCAGTTGTTTGCTTTTCTATGAAAATCGATGCATAATGTTTTTTTAGAAAAATCTATTTGCCCTGAAAATTGTAGCTACTTCACCACCGGTAAAAACAACGTTTTCGCTGTATTTCTAGTGAAAATTCTTATATTGGTATTTTTTTAACATCACTGCCCATATTCATTATAACACAAACCACCATTGACGGTTATGAGGCAAACTAAGATTTTTTAGATCTATACTAGTGTATTTGCGCGCGGTTTTTCTTGTTTTTGCCATTGCATTCAATTGTCAAAAAATAGGATTTTTATGAATAATTTTTTTTTGCCCTTACAGATTTTTTCGAAACTTTCTCACAAAATGTGTTTCAATGAAATACACATTGTGATAATATCTCAGTTTGGTAGCATGCGCATTATTCTAGTTACAGCTGGATTATAATCCCAGACACTAAGTTTCAAAATTGTTGGGACATTGTCATTTTTTTCGACACCATTTTGTTCTCTCACACTTTTTTTCTTTTTCACTCTACAATATCCCGGTTAATTCCCCCTCCCCCCTAAACAATGTTGTCTGAGGTTTCATTTTATACCAAAATCATCATCAATCATACCAACATTGTGACAGGGGAGGGGGGAGGCGCCTTAAAAACACTCAACAAAAAAATGTGGTTTAAAACAACGAATGTCCCAACTAATTTTGAATCTTAGTGTAGTACTACAATCTAGATGCAATTATTTGATTATTGTCGTTATCACATATCATTATCATTATCACCACCACCATTGTCACCATCAGCATCAACATCATTATTATCACCATCATCATTACCACCACCAACTTCATCAACATGATCAGCACCATTATCACCACCACCACCACAAAGACTACTACCACCAACACCATCATTATCACCAACAACATCAACATCATCTTCATCAGCATCATTATCATCACCACCAATATCATCATTATCATCAGTACCATCATTATCAGTAATTGTCATCATCATCAATGCCAATATCACCATCATAAGTTCTATGCATTATACTCACAGCGTTATCTTCATCTTCGCACAAGTCCAACAGAGCATCAATAGCCTGGTCTTGAAGCTTAGGAAAGTGCTTAAAGAATCTTGTAATAAATGTTGAAGCTAGTCGTTTTTCTGCTGGTGTCCCTTTTACAAACGTTAGCATTGCACTGTAAGCATCTTCATGCTAGAATAATAATGATGAAAATAAGGGTATAAAAGAACAAGTTAATACTAATGTAAACTGTGTCAGCATTTCTTATAATGAAACAATTTGTATATACAACCACATCAGCTTACTCTGAAAATGCACATTCAAATAAACGTTATAATTCAGCTATGACATGAAGATTTCCTTCACTCCGATGAAGGGCAACCTTGAGCATTATGTTACGGCTTACAAATTATTGTATTGTAGATCAATGTTAAAATCTTCATGTGATCAGATTTTTGTCATCACAGAAAGTATCATTAGTTTATGAACATGAGCAAATTAATCAATCATTAATCAAGGTATGATGAAAAAAACTCGTCAACAAAAATCTTCTTGTAGATATTAAGTACTAAAATTAAAATGTCTTCGGATTTTTGTTATAAAATAAAGGAATTTTTAAAGGACAGTTTAAATCATAACCATTTGAAGTTATTTACTAAGAAATTAAAATACAGATATACTGAAAAAACTATAAAAATTTTAAGCAATGAATTGGAGTAACTTTATTGATTCACGTTTATGAAGAAGACGTTCAAGATTGAATAATCTTGAATCGAAGTTTTACGTACTGGCTGCGACGGAATTTGATCAAAAGTACAAACAAAAACGACAAAGCATTTATTAAAGTTGCAAAAACAACTCATAAGAGAATTAGTAAAATTGAATGTTATCAGGATTAGGATTAAGGCGTTTAATTTTCGTCAGAAAACATAAAGTATCAACAAAACTTTGGTTTGACAATGGAAAACCTACTAAGGCGCCATCTTGGATTTTCAACACAATCTCACCTCGCCGGCTTTGTCTTTAGCGTCCGCCAAAACTCCAAACAATCGATAAAGCTCTTCAACTCCAGACATTCTTGCAGAAGAGTATATAAGCGAAGTTTTTTTATAGGTTGGATGGTTAAAAAGTGAGAACTGTTAAGGACTTTTGACGTAAATGTCAGCAAAATGGATAGATTGAACCACGCTGAACCTCGTTTTGATGACAGCGAGAGCCGCCCATCAAGTGGGTCAGCGGTATACCTCAAAACCAGGGTAGGTCCGTCATA